>OY755173.1:16175533-16305848 GCA_963576735.1 Bedellia somnulentella | reverse complement strand
GAGGAAAATGAATATCGCGACCCCCATACTTTAGCCAAATTAAGGAAGGAACAATCGAATCGACAAGCTTGGCAACGTTCAACCAGTGATACTTCTCTAGCTGTGTAGTATCAGCTTAGGATAGCACTACCCCATTTTTTCCGGTGGGTGTACGTAAGAGGCGACTAACGGTATTGGGGTTTTTAAGGGATTTTTGGGCGATGCGGTTGGGCACCCATCACCAACAACCTTTATTTTACCATCTTTTCCCCACTCAACTTTCCAAAGGAGGCTGAGGAATTTCTCATTCCTTAGCTCTGGCTACCCCATCTAGGGATTCATAGCCGTGAGTATATGTATGTGTGTATGTGTGTATGATACTTCTCATTCTAATACGAGAAAAAAAATTATGAATCATGGGTTAATAAATTTTGCCGTCCAGTGCGGGCTCAGAATGTCACTACCCCTTTCTACCCGCTATTATGGGGCTTTTTCTAAGTGGTTTTTGGGTGATGCTATTGGAGGCCCATCACCTATGATACTATATTTTTACCATCTCCTCCCCCATCAACTTCCAAATATGGCTGAGGATTTTCTTATTCCAAACCTATGGCTACCCCTTTTAGGGATTTATAGCCATGAGTATATGTATGTGTGTATATGTATGTGTGTGTAATACTTGCTCATCTTATATAACATGCAACTACTATTATCTCAATCACATGACATATCATTCCCGATTCATATATACACTCGCTCAACCCGCTATATAGTCGTATTCTATATTTTTTACAAATAAAATCGTTTCCCTGCATCATTCTCTCAAACTGAATTTTGTGTAAGTACTTAAGCATGACATATCAAGGTTTTAATTTAATTGATCTTTCACAACAGGACTTATGGCCAACTTAGATTTTTTAAGGAATATTGACGATAACTTCGTAATTAATTGCCATGCTTTAAAGAGCCCCGAAAACTGTAAAGACATATTGAGCAAATTTCAATTGAAGTTGTTAAACGTAAACATACGAAGCCTACATAGAAACTTCGATCATTTGGTAGTATACTTGCAGAGATTAGATAGTGATTTTGATATCATAGAACTGAGCGAATGCTGGTTGAACAGAATATCAAACGTTCCTCACCTTCCGGGATATTCTGCATTCCACTCCAGCAAATACATTAACAAATCCGGAGGGGTCGTCATTTATATAAAGAACTGTTGGTCAGGCACATGCATCGAGCTTGATGTCAACGACGCAAACTGTATTTTAGTTAATGTAAGCGACACATTTTCTATCGTTGGTGTCTACCGTTCGCCATCTTTCAGAGATCCAGATAAGTTTATTGACTCCTTTGAATCAACCTTGCGTAATAATAAAATCAATAATTGTTTTATCGTTGCAGGAGACATGAATATCGATATTTATGGCTCCGCAGCCAACAATAGACATGCCTCCAATTACCTAAGTTGCATGGCTGCGCTAGGACTCAATTCCTCAATTCATGTACCCACACATGAAGGCAAAACCAATATTGACCATATTTTCGTACCATCAACATTTATTGCGGAGTCCATAGTTTGTACCTCAGATCTTACTAATCATGATCTAACAATGGTCGGTCTCATGGTTTCTCAGAGTAAAGGCAAAAACCCTGACAGGCATAAAACTAAAATCGACACGGACTCTGTAATCTCTGATTTAAAAGACATAGACTGGACCCCAGTTATCTCTAATAATGACATGAATGATGCAGTAAAACTTTCCTCAGATATCTTATCAAAAGTGATTACCAAACACACCACAACAATAAAAGTATCGCGAAAAAAAGTTGTCTTAGCACCATGGATGACATACGGGCTCATCAGATGCTCTAGAAAAAGAGACAAACTGCACTCTGATTATCGAATGAACCCTAACAATCCCACTACCAAATTGGTCTACACCCGATACAGGAATTTTCACATTAGTCTCCTAAGAAAAATTAAACCTGATTATTACAGTAAAGAGCTCATTGTTCATAAAAAATCCCCAAGAAAACTTTGGCAAACAATAAATACAATCACACACAGGCGACAACATAAAACTGTACCAAAAGAACTTATCACCCTAAAACCAACTGGGAAAGAATCTGTGGATTATATTAACGATCATTTTATAAACATGGGTAAATCTTTGGCAAGCAAAACTCTAAATGAATTAAATGAGTCCCAAGCCACGCTTGCCGCTAATTTAAATTTAAACGATAGATCGCCTCTTCACTCTCTATTTCTCACCCCCACTGATCCCGAAGAGGTATTAAATCTTAATTAATGCATTGGATGTCCACAAAGCTCCTGGATTGGATGGCATAAATAACAATTTTGTGAAAAGCGTGGCGCCTATGATAGTTCAACCACTTGCCGAGATCTTTAACAAAAGTATTTTAAGTGGCTCGTTTCCAACTCAATGGAAAACTGCTGTTGTTACACCAATCTATAAATCAGGCCCAAAACATGACCCGTGTAACTATCGGCCGATATCTCTACTAGGTGTTTTCTCCAAGCTACTTGAGAGACTTATAAATTGCAGATTGGTTGAATATCTGGAGGCTAACGGTTTGATCATGAAAAATCAGTTTGGTTTTCGTCGAGGCAAATCTACAGAAGATGCTGTAAAACTCCTTACTGACACAGTATCAGCACACCTTGATCGTGGGAAAAAGTGTATAGGTGTATTCATTGACCTTGCTAGAGCATTTGATACGGTTTCAATACCCATCCTACTGAGAAAAATGGAGGGTCTAGGTATTCGTGGCGTTGCTATAAATTGGTTTACTAGTTACCTAACCGACCGTAAACAATGCACGAAGATTGGTGATCTAAAGAGCGGTTTTAATGATATCTCGTTCGGGGTCCCTCAAGGCAGTATTCTTGGTCCAACCTTATTTCTCATTTACATGAACGATATTTGTAGTAATATCCCAATAAATGCTGACCTCTTATGCTATGCTGACGACACAGCCATTATCTTTCAAGATACGTCTTGGTTGGCTGTACACGGTGTCGCACAAAATGGCTTAGACCAACTTACAAGATGGCTCAAATATAATCTTCTCACTATCAACGCCAAAAAATCTAAATTTATCTCATTTTGTAAAACAAAAGCATCAGCACCCCCCTCTAATCTAAGTTCCATCAGGGTACATGACGTCACTTGCCCCTTTTTTCAAGAAGTATCGATCTCTTACTCGTGCACATGTTCCTGTAGCGCTATTACGTCTGCTAAAACTGTTAGGTACTTAGGGATTACTGTTGATGAAAATCTAAATTTCAGGGAACATGTCAGTATTACCTCTGAACGCACGCGAAAGTTGATTTTTGTAATGAAATTGTTAAGGGTGGTTACCGATGAGTACATTGTCAAAACAGTATATCTCGCACTATGTCAATCAATAATAAACTTGTAGCCGCGAGTGACTTATTTAAACTTTAAACACTTACCAGGCACGTGGCTGGCAGGGGTGGCGTTCGAACTCTCGAGAGTTTATTGATGAATCACAGCGCAGGCTTACACTTTTCACCATAGGTCCATAGATAAATGTGGTTCAGTCCTTTTTCACTTTGTTCGGGAAATAGACTTGATTCGGAATTTATTTGGTAACTTTTATACGAACGTGTGCACTCACATATCGGCGTGTTGAGAAAGAGAGACTAACTTGCGGAAACGGATGTAGTTGTAAGACGTCAGACGTCAATGTTGCCAGTTTCCCGCATCAACAAGGTAGTGTTAGAGAAAATAAGCCACATGAAATAAATCTATTTCTAACGTGAATTAAAAAGTATGTAAAATATGTTTTGTTGTCTTGTGCACACCTAATAAAGAAAATTAAAAAAACTAATTTGTTCCAGTACGGAACATAAACCCGCTCACCTTAAAAGTATATAACTTTTAACAAAATAAAAGAAAATATAACCTAACCTATGACTATGATTTAAATATGTATAAAGTACTCTATTCAATAGGTAGCGGACACAGTTTAACCACTGGCCGCTTAAAAAATTTGTTGTTCATTTTGAGCGTAACCACACGGGTGACGTTGTCAGTCCCGGGATGGAGCGCGTGCACGCGAGCCAGCTTCCACTGCAACGGCGGCAGGTGGTCGTCGCGTACAATAACAACAGTGCCTTCATTAATAGGAGGGCCTCGGTCATGTAGATAACACACATCAGCATCATCTATGATTAGGTTAGTTAATGTATGTTTCTTCGGTAAAATCATTTGATGTTTACTATCATAAGATAAGAGTGACTTATGAATCCTACCACCGACTCGTAACAAACCGTCACTATGAAGAAATGGTGTAATACGCCTTAATGATTGAGAAGGCAAATTCCCTTTTGAAATCTTATTTATATCTTCGGTAAAAACCGATTGTTGCACTAAAAGAACGAGTTTTTTCAAGGATTCATTATATTCTGGAACCGTTATATAATCTGAGTGGTGGTTAGTTAAATGTTTGCATTTTTTGTAGAAACGAATTATCCAAGCGGTGATTCGTACTAATTTACCTAGCGAAGAATAACGCTGTATAATCTCAATATCTGTATTAATCGTCGTAGACGCGTTTGATGAAACAATACGCTTCTCTTCAATGGTATCAAATTGTTCATTGAAAGACGGCCATGCATGAGAAGGTCGTTGTAACCAAGCTGGGCCGTGATACCACAGGGGGTGTGCGCGTAGCGCGTGGGGCAGTGCACCGCGCGAGGCCACGTCCGCGGGGTTGTCAGCAGAACGGACATGGCGCCAACGAGATGCGGGCACAACAGACAAGATATCACTGGTGCGGTTGGAGACGAAGGTCTTCCAAGTATGAGGTGGTTGGTGTAACCAAGCTAGCACGATCGACGCATCAGACCATGCATACACGTTATCCATATCGACCCGATTGCCGTAGATTGAAAGAACTTTGTCTATTAAATTTGATAATAATAAGGCAGCCATTAATTCGAGGCGGGGTATTGTTAGACGAACCCGTAAAGGGGCCACACGAGTTTTAGCTATAACGAGGTAAGTACGAATTTCTCCGTCACTACTTGTTAAGCGAAGATAAACACAACCGGCATACGCGGTTTCACTCGCGTCAGCAAATCCATGCACCTGTATGGTACAAGTATTACCTAAAATGTGACGCGGAAAAGAAATACCTTTTATTATAGGTAGCTCTTGAATAAAAAGTCTCCATGAATTAATAATATCAATAGGTGGGGTTTCGTCCCAACCAATATTAGCTACCCATAGCAATTGAATTAAATGTTTTGCGTATAAGGTCAGAGGGGACAAAAATCCTAGCGGATCGTAAATCCTAGCTATTTCAGAAAGGATTGCCCGTTTAGTGCATTTTTCAGAATTGACCTGAACATTAAACTTAAAACAATCAGTTTGCGGATCCCAATGTAACCCTAGGACTTTAGTGTGTGTATCCTTCTCGAGGTGCGCAACGGAGACGGTTTCCTGCCGCCCACCATGAGGAGATGACGACTCAACCGCGGCAAGTATCGCCGGCGAGTTGCTGTGCCACTTTCTTAATTCAAACCCAGCCGAGGAGCAAATACCAATAAGCTCACGCTGTAACGCTAGGGCATCGGACTCGGAATTGGCCCCCGCCACTACGTCATCTACAAATATAGATTCCAAGAGTACAGGTGCAGCCAACGGGAACCGGTGACTTTCATCATGAGCTAACTGTTGAATAGTACGCAGAGCGAGGAACGGGGACGAGCTAACTCCGAAGGTGACTGTACGAAGACGAAAATCCTGTACAGGTTCCGCAGGTGAACTCCGCCAGAGGATACGTTGGTAATCCAGATGATCTTTACACATACCTATATTTCTATACATTTGTTTACAATCTGATGTGAAACCTATGAGATGAATACGAAACTTAAGAAGGATATCCACAATGTCGGGATGAAGCTTGGGTCCAGTGAGTAGCACTTGATTCAGGGATACTCCGTTGGATGATTTACACCCTGCATCAAATACTACGCGGGTACGTGTGGTCTCACTGGACTCTTTAACCACGCAGTGGTGCGGAATATAATAGTGGGCGCCCAGGGCGGCATCACTAGTCACGGGCTCCATGTGGTTTAAATCTAAATATTCTTGGATACACGCGTGGTAGTCACGTTTGAGGGTTGGATTACGTTCGAGCCTATACTCGAGCTTATGAAGCCTCGCGAGGGCTGTCTGCCGCGACTCGCCGAGTGGCGGAGCATCGGGTTTAAACGGAAGAGAAACGACGTAGCGGCCGGTAATACCATCGCGAGTATGCGTCCTTTGAAAAAGGGATTCACATAACTCTTCATCGGGAGTGTAACTCCGTTTCTCAGGAAGGGACTCCAGCTCCCAGAACCTTTGCAAATTGTCATTGTCGAATGAGCTAAAACACACATGGGGTGGAGTCGAAACCACGGGATCTAAGTTTAATTTACCCAATAATAAATAACCGAATACACTGTTTACAGCGATCGGAGAACCAGGCAAACCGGAAACGATATTACCTAATAACACATGGGATAGTATATCCGCTCCTAACAACATTTCCACGGGTTGTGGAGTACGAAAATCGGGGTCAGCTAAGGTCAAATTGGTTAAATGTGTCCACCCTTTCTGGGGAAGTGGTACGCTCGGCATGTGAGACATCAACTTTGGTAGAATTAAAGCTTCTACTTGAATTATAGGGTTTTGTTTACCCTTGGGTTTGACTAAACACGAAATTACACCCTTTGGTTTAACTGGTTCGCTATCACCAATACCATATACTGGAATGTTTATTTTCTTACGATTTAAACCTAACCTTTGCGCGCACGACTCAGTTATAAAGGAAGCCTGGCTTCCCGAGTCCACAACACACCTAACGGTCGATAGTATAGAAGAGCCAACACATACATCGATGAGCGCGGTCGAGAGTAGCACCGTGCTAGTTCGCATAGAAGGAGCATTGGAATTCGAAGCGCAATTATTATGAATAGAATTCGACTCGGACTGAGTTGGCGGCACTGGGTCTACCTTGGCAGGGGGGAGGGTGATAACAGCGGAGTCACTGACTACCGGCGAGGCTTGATTAGACAAATGAATTAAACTGTGATGCCTTTTGTGACACGAGCGACACACATAACTCGATTTGCAATTGATAACATTGTGACCTACATTTAAACAATTATAACAAATACTTTTATTTTGAATTAAATTGTACCTCGCGTGAGGTGTAAGATTTAAAAACTTCGAACATTTTGTCAACGAATGTTGAGCTTCACAACATATACAAGTTTGCTTCTTAATTACGTTGTAACTACGTTGATTTTCGTCTGTTTGACGAGTAGGAAGGCCGACATTGTTTGCAGCTAATGCATTGAATGATCGCTGCTGCGTGATAGTGCGGCTTGATAGCGAACTACCCACTTTTGTATTTTGTTGTGAAATGGACTGCCCACCAACGGAAATGTTTATGATTTCGTCAGCGGAAATTTCTTTTTCAAGAAATGTGATCAATGTGTTTACATCGGGAATAGAAGATGGTTTCACTAGCGATCTTTCAAAACACTTCCTAGTACCAACTGGAATTTTACGTAGTAAAATGTTTAAAAGTATGAAATTCCATTGGCCCACGGGAAACTGCATAGCTTCAAGTGCCTTAATATTTTCTTGGTAGACGTTAAGTAGCCGACGCAGGCTATGAACCGATTTATCACTGCAATTTTCGATGTCGAGAATTCGATCGAGATGTTTTGACGCGATGACTCGCTTATTTTCATAACGAGAAATTAATATTTCTAAAGCGATGGCGTAATTATCTTCGGAAATCGGCAAGGATTTTATAAGATTAAAAGGTTCGTTCTTTACAGTAAGTATTAAGTACCTAAGCTTCTCGGCATCCGTGTAGGCACTGTTGCTATGCACTAACGACTTAAATAAATCAATGTATGATGGCCAATCCGTAGGATCGCCACTAAACGAGGGCAATGGTAAAGTAGGCAAAGTTTTACTGTGATGACACTGCTGAGGAGCCTCAGACGATGAAAGAAAAATACGACTTAAGCGACGGACACGTTCCTCCTTTTGCTTAAGGTCGTTAAGATGAGCTAAGATGCCATAATACAAATCGTTAAATTCATTCCGAATAGTTATTTGTTCATCTTTATCAAAGCACTTATGTTTAAACAATATTTTTTCTATTTTACACTGGACTTTCGTAAACTTTCTCTGATGAGCTGAAATGTCTATAGTTCGCGAACGAAATTGCTGCTCATCGGTAGTTGCAAACTGTAATGTACGCCTAAGTTCTTCGAGAATCAAGTCCCTTTCGAATATGTCTTGTTCACAAACATGATCGTTCTCGGCCATTTTGCGTAACAAAGATGGCGACTCAAACGATTGAAATGAATTTGAAATTACTGAGTACGTAGTACTGCACAACACAAGACAACAAAACAAAAGATGAAATCGGATCCGGTTCGATAGGATCAAAATAATTTATGTAGCCGCGAGTGACTTATTTAAACTTTAAACACTTACCAGGCACGTGGCTGGCAGGGGTGGCGTTCGAACTCTCGAGAGTTTATTGATGAATCACAGCGCAGGCTTACACTTTTCACCATAGGTCCATAGATAAATGTGGTTCAGTCCTTTTTCACTTTGTTCGGGAAATAGACTTGATTCGGAATTTATTTGGTAACTTTTATACGAACGTGTGCACTCACATATCGGCGTGTTGAGAAAGAGAGACTAACTTGCGGAAACGGATGTAGTTGTAAGACGTCAGACGTCAATGTTGCCAGTTTCCCGCATCAACAAGGTAGTGTTAGAGAAAATAAGCCACATGAAATAAATCTATTTCTAACGTGAATTAAAAAGTATGTAAAATATGTTTTGTTGTCTTGTGCACACCTAATAAAGAAAATTAAAAAAACTAATTTGTTCCAGTACGGAACAAAACTATTGTATTATCGCGTGGGGAGGGTGTGCATCGTCAATATTGATTGTACTAGAGAGGGTACAAAGAGCGGTTCTTAAGACACTTCTTCAAAAGCCTCGTAAATTTCCTACATTCGAACTGTATCGTGAAACTGAACTACTTAGCGTCCGTAAATTGTACCTAGTGAAACTGACAACTTGTGCACACAAAAATGCAGTTAGTGACCCTAATTACAACAAAATGCTTCATAAGCGTAACTTCCAGGCCCCGGTTCCCAAAGTGAAAACTTCGTTTGCCCAGCGGTTCCCAAATTTTCTGTGTCCTTTCATTTATAATAAAATCCATAGAACCACTGAAGAGCTCCTCTGTCAGAGAATGCAAAAAAATCATAAAGGACTACCTTCTTTCGCTGTCCTACGAAGATACAGAATCTCTTCTTAGAGTAATGTATTAGGTTAGAAACACACACACACACACACACACACACACACACACACACACACACATACATTTACACACATACATGAGTTTTCTTTCTTTTCATTCCTACATATACACTAAATTGTACACGCACTTCACGCGCACCTGTCCGACTTTTTAAGTAGCATTTAAGTAAAGCTCAATTGTTTTTCTTTTTATTAGATTAAATCATTTGTCATATTTGTATTTAGGGATTATTATTCTTTTTTAAGTTTAGTTTATATTTAATAATTTGTTTGAGTTTACTTATTTCTTTTTTTTTTATAGTTTTTTAACCATTTTTCTTTGCTTTGTTCTTCGTTTAAATTGTTTAATTTAATATAAAGCAGATAAAATAGGAACGTTCAACGTAATGATGAATTTTTTGTAAAAATGAAAATGAAAAATAAAGCGATTTATTTTAAGTGATTTATTATTATTTTTATTTAGATGAACAAACTAGCTATCTAAACTACTTATCTATCTATTGCCTGAAATGTCAAGAACAACAGGTTTGAGTCCAGAATCAGGCTTTAAATTCGCCTAATAAATAAAGAATAAATAAAGGAAAGAAAAATTTCGACACAGGCGGAAATAGAACCCGCGACCTCGGTTATACGCCCCCGTCGCTCTGCCAATTGAGCTACCGTGTCGTGTAATTTTTCCTTCCTTTATTTATTCTTTATTTATTAGTAATAATCCCCACATGAGGTTTTCAAGAACAAAAAGATTTAAATTTAAATTCGCCTTCTTTTCTGAAATCATCGTGCGGTTTTTTAATCACACTATCGAAAAAAAAGAGGGTGGTGGCTGCTTTGAACACCTTGTGAGATAAAACTATGTATCATTCATACAACTTTATACATCTGCGACCCCTTAAGGGATATATGCGTTGAATAATATGTCTTCAATTAATTCTACATGCTACAATATATTGTAATGAATTTACCGATTTTGCGAGGTTTAAATATATATTTTAACAAGATACTGTCCAGACAAACCGCCGTCCCATATTTTATACATTCGTCGGAAACCGCAAATTGCCACAGCTGAATCATTTGTACACCATTCATAAATTCATAAAGGGTTAATTTTGGGACTACCAAAGGGCGTTTGTGTGAATTTAATCCTTTTATAGGCCAGTTTATAAGGCCCTATTAGTTAGACATATCTAATATTTATATGATTATAGCTGAACTTTTAGATTTAATGTAACACTTCGGATTCTTATATGAAAACGTATTCTCTATGGATTACTGAATACATAACCAATTTTATGTTTTAAATTAAATGCATACAACATACATGGCTGAGTTGTACTTGGTCATATGTGACTGTGTATTTCTTTGGTGCAACTGTCCAAAAAAACTGTATGTACTCTGAACACCAGGTGACCAAAATGTCACGTGATATTTAGAAGATTAGTACCTCTGTCACCCCTTCTGGCTATATACGACGTGAACGTTATTCAATGTAGTTCAATTAATAGAGGAGTGCAAGGTCTTAGAAAACTTTAAACCAAAATGTATTAATTAAATAAATAATAAAAAATTTACAAGATGATTATCGTATTTCATTATTTCTTAGTATTAATCTCCTTACGGGTGTACAAAAAAGTTATATTCGGTGACATAGTATTCATATATGCAGTGTATTGCCGGCTTAGAATGTCACTACCCCTTTCTACCCACGGGTGTCGTAAGAGGCGACTAAGGGTATGTGGCTTTTTTGAAAGGGTTTTTTGGTAATTCGGTAGGATACCTACCACCAACGACACTTTATTTCTACCATATCTCTCCCCTATCAACTTCCAAATGTAGCTGAAAAGTTTCTATCTCTGAAGCTCTGCTTACCCCTTATTGGGATTTACGGCCGTGAGTATAGTATTCATAATCATACCGCGTTGTGCATTGGATTATATTGGCTTTTAGTAACAAGTATTTTTGATTTTTATTTTGGAATTTATTTGCATCCGCTTTTTGTGTCGAAAATGTAACGCAAAAGGCTCTTTAATTTTGACTAAGCACAAAACACGCTTCCGTTACTGAAAAAACAGACCGAGCTGCAACTACTGAAATTGTTAATTGCTGTATTTTGCAGCTACAAAAAGTGGCATATTATTTCAAAATCTAGAAAGGAATGTTTTGGAAGACTATCAAGTATCGATTAAAAATAGCATATGTTTTCCGTAGGAATCGTATAAGGCAACTAGGGTGTTTGAAGTTTTAGATAGTTTATCGGTGATGTGACGGGAAAACCGTCACCGACAAGAACTTATTTGACTATCTTCTCCCACTCAATTCCTAAAAGAGTCTGAAAATTTCATAATTTCTAACCGAATTAACATAAAGATGAAGCTGTGAGTCTAGGTTTGGTAGGATTTTGGTATTCCGCAAACTGCAATAGAAAAAATACAGAGACTGATTGGTAATTGTGAACGAAGCCAGAGAGGTTTGCCAGGATCGTACAAAGTGGCGATCGATAGTCTCTGCCTACCCCAATGGGAACTAACGGCGTGAGAATATGTATGTATGTATGATTGGTAATTATGTATTAAAGTAATATAAACGAACGTGGATGACTGAATATTCACAGTAATTTATGACAATGTATTGTACTAGGAGCTCATTATATATTTCTGAGATTACAAAAAAGATATTAGTAAAGAACAATCAAGAGAACTCAGCGGTTAGAACATAAACTTACCATGAAGAGAGGGGTCGTCGGTTCGAGGCCTGAGTCTACACCAATTAGTTTTTCCTAAAATCATATGTGTGGTTAATTTTTCTTGGTTATTGACGGTGAGAAAAACTTTCGTAAGAAAACCCACATGACTAAGTTGTACAATTAAGTCATGTGACAGTGTATTCGTACAAAACGGCGATAGGCCTGCCCCCTATCCCGTGAGTAAACTGTCCAAGCAAAACGTGGATACTCTGAACACCAGGTGTCAATGTCACGTGATGTTCAGAAGTATTAGTACCTCTGCCAACTCCTTCGGGAATATACGGTGTGAACGTTTGGGTTTGAGTATATAATATTATAGTTAATCACAGATAATATAATACGTTACTAGTTAATAATGTATTTGAGAGATTTTTGCAAATAGATTTTGCAATCGTGCACTAAGACAAGACAAAGCGCGGCCGTGGCGGTGAGATGTCTGTCACAAAGTAAATAGCTGTCACGTCACTAGTTTCCGTGACGAATCGTGAATCTAATACATTAGGATAACGAGATAATCTACAGCCACGGAACATCAGAGGGAGAGAAAACATATACCACTAACGAGTTAATCTCATTAAGTCGGTTGCTTTTGTCGCTTACAGGAACAAAGGCACATTGAGACGTGTGATATTGAATATTCAGATGCCTATTTGACGATAAAGCCATATTTACCATGGTGGGGAATAGGCGTCTGAAAAGTCATATTTAAACATGTGTGTTATTTTTTGTACATACATATACTCACGGCTATAATTCCCTAGCAGGGGTAGCCAGAGCCAAGGAATTATAAATTCCTCAGCCACTTTTGGAAGTTGAGTGGGAAAAAGGCGGTAAAATAAAGGTTGGTGATGGGTCTCCAACCGCATCGCCCAAAAATCCAATAAAAAGCCCCAATACCCTTAGTCGCCTCTTACGACACCCGTGGGTAGAAAGGGGTAGCGACGTTCTAAGCCGGCACTACACGGCTTATTTTTTGTACATATGTCATACTCAAAGGTTGATATGCTGTCTATTTGCGGAATGACTAGTTAACCAAATGTCTACTAAGTGTAACCAAGCCTTCGAGCTAACCCTAAAATAGATTCAATTGACTTAAGTATTTAAGTAAAATCTACAAGTTCTAAGCTTTTCAGTCAAAAGTAAAGTAATTAATTGTTGTAAATAAGACCAAAACGCTTAAATTCAAAATGAATAGTGGATATAAAATCGAAGACTGTGACAAATTTTCTATAATTTATACAATGAAAACAAAGTTAAAAAATAAAATTAGTAGCGAGAGTAACATAGTAGCGAGGTTTCAGAAAGTAATTCTGGCAAATTAAGTAAAATACAGCATACAGAATGTTTCGTAAAATATGAAACATGGTTAAAACCAGCTAATTAATATAGGCTGTAAAGGATACTCAGAATATTTTCACATTAGAATATTTGACGGACAGAGTTGTCATCATATGCGCCGTAAATATTATTGTTTTTCTCAACCACGCAACGAAACCCGTTGGAAGCATATCCAACCGAACCGAAAAGGATTTTTAGATATTGATTGAGTATTTAACGGAGTAATCAAATAACATACGTACAAAATACATACAATTTGATCTGAGTATCTCCTTTTTTGAAGTCGGTTAAAAATTAAATTGCAAAATAACACTATGTTGTTTGAAATTTGATTAAGAATCCCAATGGTCGAAGTAGTAAGTTGCCGTGCAGTGTCGGCTAAGAATAGCACTACCCCGTTTCTACCGATGGGTGTACGTAACAGGCGACTAACGGTATTGGGGCTTTTAAGGGATTTTTGGGCGATGCGGTTGGAGACCCATCACCAACAATCTTTTCCCCACTCAACTTTCCAAAAGTGGCTAAGGAATTTCTTATTCCTTAGCTCTGGCTACCCCTTCTAGGGATTTATAGCCGTGAGTAGATGTAATGGTCGAACTTAGACAAAGCGATTTTGACGTCCACTCGGATCGTTGAGTAGCCATTTAAAGCAGTAAAAACTTACAAGTCAGTAAGATAATAATCTTAAATTTAGTAATTGTTTTAAAATTAGGCAAATTTTGATAATGTTGTGTCAATGACTTTTCTTTTTTATCTGTTCATCAACTTATAGAAAACGTGTCGGTTTTGATAATTTTGTCTGGAGTTAAAACGGTAATCTTGAATGCTCTTGAAGCAAGAAAGTCAACAATATCATATACTTGACCCTAAAATGATCTTTTAAGTGCCCATCATCCAATACCAAGATGAAAAAATATACAACGATAATATTATCTTTTGATTAAAATTCAACAGTTTTATGCAGGATCTTAGGTTTTTCTGATATTTTTTCGTAAACCCTACTTTACCTTTTTTATACATACAAATACTCACGGGACGACCGTGTAGTGTCGGCTTAGAATAACACTACCCCGTTTCTACCCGTGAGTGATCGTAAGAGGCGACTAAGGGTATAGGGGCTTTTTAAGTGATTTTTGGGCGACGTGGTTGGAGACCCGTCACCAAAAACATTTATTATTACCATCTTTTCCCAATCAACTTCCAAAAGTGGCTGAGGAATTTCTCATTCCAAAGCTCTGGCTACCCCGTTAAGGGATTTATAGCCGTGAGTATATGTTGTTTGTAAATACTCACGGCTATAAATCCCTAGATGGAGTAGCCAGAGCTTCAAATGAAAAATTCATCAAAGTCACTTTTGAAAAATTAGCGGGGAAAAGATTGTAAAATTAGGTTTTTGGCAATGGATCTCCAACTTCGTCGGCCAAAATCGCCTCTTACCACCGGTGGGAAATGGGGTAGTGCTATGCTAAGCCGACATTAAACAGATCTTTTATATACATATAATCTCTGCTATAAGTCCTAAAAAGGAGTAGCCATCAACATAAACAGCTTCAATATAACATATTGCTCAGTTACTTTTGAGTGGTGGGCGGTGAATAGATAATAAATTGAAATATGGTTGGTGATGATGAGTCTGCAGCGATATCAACCATCACCTAAAGCCCTATCTATAACTGCTTCTGATTGTACCTGCAGGATGAAATAGACACTAAAACGAATCTTTTCCAATCTTAGCTGACGTCATACGCTATATAGCATTTGTGTATTAAATATTCAAAATAATGAAATTCCTCTTTGCGTACTTCCCTTTAAAATATTGTGAGGTTGTTAGGAATGAGAATATCATCTGTCGTATTTATCATCTCAAAACTATTAAACGACTGGAGATTAAAATAATTTACTGATCTTAATTTTTACTGTCCCTTTATTATCATAAAAAGTAGGTACATAAATACACATACTCACTCAGGATCTTAGGCTTCTCTGATATGTTTTGTTAACCCTACTGTAGCTTTTTTATATATAAATTTATAAATACAAATATTCACGGTTACAAATCTCTAAATAGGATAGCCAGATATTCAGAATTGGATTTTTATTTCAGTTACTTTTCGGAGTTAAGTGGGGGAAAAGATTGTAAAATAAATGTTTTTGGTGATGGGTCTCTAACCGCGTCGCCCAAAAATTACTTAAAAAGCCGGTACCTATAATGGTCACTTACAACGGGGTAGACATCACGGTGGGTAGAAAAGGGTAGTGACATTCCAAGCCGAAACTACACGGCATTATAAAACGTCTGATTACTTTTTGATTATAAACGCAGCGCAGTTTAAGAAAAGTGCTAGCAAAAAGTCTAAGAATTGCTTAAGACATTTAAAAGTAATGCTGTGTAGTGTCTTAGAATAGCACTACCCCATTTCTTCCGGTGGGTGTACGCAAGAGGCGACTAACGGTATTGGGGCTATTAAGAGAACAACCTTTATTTCACCATCTTTACCCCACTCAACTTTCCAAAAGTGGCTGGGGAATTTCTAATTCCTTAGCTCTGGCTACCCCTTTTAGGGATTTATAGCCGTGAGTATATTTATGTATTTATTAAAAAATAAGAGTAAATCTTATAATATTTTTTTATGTATGTAAAATTACTACAAAATGGTAATCTAGTCATGTTTACAAAAATATCCTCCAAAAGATAGCAAAGACTGAAAAAGCCGTGTATTCTGTCACCTAATGTTTGGACTATTCATTTTATGCCTGGTCAGTGTATTCACGTGATACGAAGTCATTCTATCGCTATCGTATTATATATGCATACATACTCGTATGTGCGTATTTTCCTGGTAAACCATCTTCCTGAAATATTACTTTTTTTAAAGTTATTTAGATTAAAAATATAGCCGATAGTTGAAAATCAATGCTATACAATTTCAACAACTCTTCCAAAAAGCTATTTCCATTCAGTCGAACTAGAATATCCGTATTTATGCATCGAAAATGTTCCGTCCCACAAATAATTCACATATCTACCGAGAACGACAGTATGAGTGATGGTGTGGAGAGTGCCGCGAGTGTCATTCACTGCAGGGATCAAACGTACCAGCCACTATTGACACTCTCGAGCAAATATCAACTTCAATTGTTTGATACGAGCGAGCTGTTTCTACTAGTTGGTTTGTTGCCAATCAATTGATTTTAATCATTTTCTGTTTGAATTGAAAATGAACGGATTAAGAGATCTAGATGAACTGCGTGGAATAAAGATTGGAAGCTTTTTAAAACTGTTTCTTGGCACGTGCATACATTCTAAAATACATACTTCTAATTGGCTTGACAGTTAGAGATGTGAATTATATGGCTGCCCTAGATCGAAACTATTTCTGATATCGATATTTTTTATTAATCGAAAACCATTAGATATTCTCTTTATTTATTACTAAATATAATAATAAAATATATAAGCTTGTTTTATTACTAAATATTTATTTTAACGGAGATTTATTTTAAAAAAAGCTAAGACAGACAAGTTTTTAAGACCAGCTTATTGAAAGCTCCTTAAATAGGTAAGAATACGAAAACTGTAATAAGTAGCACTTAAGCTGCAAATCCAAAAAGGTCAAAAGTAAAATACTTTTTCTAAATGTTTTTTTTTTGTGAAAATCAAAGGCTCAATATTTCTATAAACTGGTACAATACAAGGTTTCTATACATTGCCACGAATTCAATGTAGAAGTCATTTACATGGATATCCGTGCGAGTGTATCTGCGTTGAGTAAAATTTGGTATCGATGATTGGAAGGAATCACTTGATGAAGGAAAATTAATTTATACTTTTGCCCTGTTTGGAGAGGCAGCGAAGCAAAAAAGACAATCGTAATAAGAATTAGAAGTAAATCAAGATAATAGTAACTTAGTTATAGTTAACGACGTCCGTGGCCGAGTGGATAGGTTAGCCCGGAGGTTGCGGATTCGATCCCCACTGGGAGAAACATTTATTGATGAGCTAGAATGGTTTTTTTCTAAGTCTTGGACGTTATTTATATGTGAATTATACCATGTTAAATATATACTTGTAATATCTCATAATATAAGTCTACTTACCGTAAATTTATTTATATTTATTTAGTAGACTATATGAGACCGTTCCTATCACTCAGTGAGTTTTACGACAAAAAAGTACGAATTATTTTCAGTAATCATTTCCTAAGGCTATTTCTGAACAGCAGTAATTGAGATACATAGATACTTATAATTAACGGACATTGTCCGATCTTGTATGTTTTTATTTACTCGTACCAAAACCGGAGGCGTTGATCATTTCCGAACAGCATTGAATAAGATTCATGTAAAACCATAGTATGGAGTGGCTACAGGGGAGGTTAGAGGCCACTAGGGGCGAGACCCCTCCGAGGGACAAAATCCCTCTAAGTTGTATAAGTTTTTGTATATATATAGTTGTGCAAAGATATATTCAGGGTTCTTTTATATATTTTGGTATTATTGTTTTTACCATGTAAGAATATACGTTACGGTGTTCATTTGTTTACAAGGAGCCCTAAAAAATATATTTCAGTCTTCATTTTATGCAATATTCAAATATGCCGCGAAAACGCGACTTTAAGTAATATGGCGGCTGTGGCACAAATGACGTCAATTCCGCATTAAACACCAATGAGCGAAGCGATACACAGTCTGTTTATGTGCAATCTACGTCATTATAGAAATAGCCAATCACGTTCGTTTTTAGTCACGTGACAGTTGTATCAAAAATACTTATTTTAGAAGACGGATTTCAGTGAAATAATGCAATATTTTTATCTCACATTATTACATATTGCTCCAAAAATGAAATATTAAGACTAAGGAAATAAAAGAAATGTATATTTTTATTACAGCCAAATAGCCTATTAAGTTATTTGTTTTGTTTTTTATTTTTGTGTTTTTACTTTAATTTGCCTTTGCTTTTAAATTTTAGAATAGAATAGAATAACTCTTTATTGTACATCAAACACAAATTTACAAAAATAATAATATGATCAAACAGTTTACAGTGAGGTACAATTGGCAGTCTTATTTTATAGTTATGCCTTTATATTTTTCAGTTATCTCTTTCTTTCTTTTATACAATGCGTGCGGTAAAAAATTGTTCAACAAACGTCATCAGAAACCAAGAAATAGAAAACCTCATTGCACTAAGGTATAATTCAACACGTGAAATTTCAAATCTCTGATAAATTCTAGCCAAAGTAGTTTCATGTGTTAAAACGGTGCCAAGGGCACGATTACACGCCTTCAAGCTTATTTGAGTTTGCAATATTCAAATCTTGTGAATATATTTACTGAAATGATACAAGAATTTGCCAAGGAAACTTATGTTTTCTATTCATAACTCAAAATCTTTTTCTATCATAAATAACTATAAACAGAAAAAAATACATTTAGAATATTTTTGTTCATGAAAACCTCATGTAGGTATTATTACATATAAGTAAAGGAGAGTTTAAAACGTGTGAAAGAAACAAAGGAATGAATAATTTCGTACTAGTAGCCACTTGACATTATAGCTCAATTGGCAGAGCGATGGGGGCGTATACCCGGAGGTCGCGGGTTCGATCCCCGCTAGTCTCGAAATTTATCTTTCCTATATTTATCCATTATTTATTGGAAAAATACATTGTTTGGATATGCGCGCACTGGTTTCTTATTTTGAAATAGAAACTAAAAGAAAGATTTTTTTTATGTAAATGATAATTATATAAATCAAATCATATTCCATAAAAATATTTTTCGTGATGTATCAGCCCGTCTTCTTCTTTTGACTTTTAAAGCATTAAACTTATAACGGTAGTACAACTCATCTTCGCATATGCATTGTAATAAAAAGTGTATTATCGTGCTAATAAAGCCTCTAGGGATGAAGAAAACAGATTAAGAAAAAAAAAACGTTTGCAGTATTCATTCATCCTGTTGAAAAAGCGAGACTCAAGCTCCGTTATTAGACGAAAGCGTTTTAAAATCGAACAAAGAGCGTCTGGTGGCTCTATCCAGGCAAACGTGTGTCTGGAGCCAACCCTAGTGACGCAAAGCAAGCAAACGAGTACGTGGCCAGCATTCTGTAGCGAGACTTTCTAGTGCCGCCACGGTAGGGTTGCCACTTGAACAATACCTGAGATTCTTTATTATGTCCATTGTATTTTAGACTGTTAGAATTCTTTTATATGACGGTTTTACATTTTTTGCTTACCAAATTAGGTATGTAGTATAACATCAAAAGTTAGGCAATAGATCTTATTGATCTCCGTAGCATACTCAAAATAATTGCAAATTATGTCACCAGGTTCGGAATTCCCACTATCGGTCTAGATAGTGTATTTTCGTTTCAGCGGACAAACCTGTCGCCCCGCTTTGTACTAACATCAATACTACTACCTACTGTCAGCTGATTTTGTATAATTAAAAGGGGAAGAAAGACGTTTACGCCATTTTATGCACAAATTAACGAGATAAAGATGAGGTCAATTGCAACCATTACAAAATATAATACAACAATACAGAAAAGAAAACATGTTAGTTAATAGCAAAACGTATTTCCTGAGAAATCTAGTCAAGTTGATCTCCATAAAAGTTCCCTCTTATAATAAACCAAACAAATAAATAATTTCAGAAATTAAATAGAGGTTTATACCCAATTTATGATTCAAAGCTGTATGCTTTACGTAAAAAGTTTTACATTGCAAACAGTTAACTAGTGGATTGACTTATTTCTGCTGCTTTCCTCTATATATTATTTGAGATATGAACTTGCGAGAGGAATGTTATTCATAGTCAAAAAAATTATTTTTTTATGTAATTGGCATTTGTTTCGGGTTGGTTTATTGCTGCTGCCTATTTAATAAATGGGTCGTCAGTTTATTATTTCAAAAGACAACACTAGACATATTACATCATTGTGCCATGAATAGAGAAAAAATAAAGTATCTGATACCTTATAATTCGGATTCGGATTCGATTTTCGGATATTTTAATCGCGTGTTAATCCGAAAATCAATATTTGTTTTAATTATAATGTGCAATCGTGAAATTCTTAGAAAATAATATTAGGTCTTTACCTACGAAATTGCCCTTTTGTATTAAAAATTTAAACGATTTTTTTTCTTGTATTTTTTAATTGTATTAATCGAAGTAATCACCCATGCAATCAATGCATCTTTGCCAACGCAGTGGCCGTTTATTGATGCCTTTCTTGAAGAAATCAGCTGGACGGGGGCAACAAATTCTTCAAAGGCATTTTGTACTGCCTCTCGGGTATTAAATTTTTTTCCCGCCAATAAGTTATCCAAATTCTGGAAAAAAGTAGAAGTCTGTAGGCGCAAGGTCTGGTGAGTACGGTGGATGATGGAGAGCTTCCAACCCCAGTTCTTGCAACTTGGAGACCGTCTGCTGTGCAGTATGAGGTCACGCGTTGTCGTGCAGGAGCAGCGGAGACGAGCGATTGACCAATGCTGGTTGGAGATGTGCCAGCTTCTCCATTATTGTGTTCAGTTCTTTACAGTACACATCTGCAGTAATGCTCACCCCGTTTGGTAAGAAGCTGTGATGAATCACACCGGCGCTAGACCACCAAACAGTTACCATCACTTTTCTAGGGGTAAGTTTTCGTTTAGGGCACTGTTTAGGTGCTGAACCAGGATCCAACCAACGTGCTGAGCGCTTGCGGTTGTCAAACAGAATCCATTTTTCGTCGCAGGTAACAATGCGGTTCAAAATTCCTTCATTTGTGTGTCTGTTGAGCAGTGCAAGGCATGTCTCGACGCGTACTTCGCGCTGGCGATCATTGAGTTCGTGGGGCACCCATTTGTCAAGCTTTTTTACCTTGCCAATTTGACGCAAATGGACCAATATTGTTTTAACGCTAACGTCGAAAGCTGCTGCTAATTCCGCCGTAGATTGTGTATCATCAGCTTCCACAATCGCCTTCAATTCGTCATTGTCGACCAAAGTCTTCGGACGACCACGAGGTTCATTTTTCAGGTCGAAATTTCCAGAACGGAAGGGAGCAAACCAATAACAGGCGGTGCGTAGGTTTGTAGTGTTAGCTCCGTAAACGTCATTGATGTTGCGTGCCGCTTGTGCCGCGTTGCTGCCACGACGGTACTCATATTCCATAATTAATCGAATTTTTAACGTATCCATGATGATGAAAAAGATTGAAATGCGATGAAAACGTAACACTAATCAATAAACAAATGACTACTTTTGGAAAAAGAATTCAATGTTTTTAAAATAAAATTAATTTGAAATTAGAATTCTTAGTCAAACAAAAATTATTTTGATTTGAAATGGCCAGTACTGCAGAGAGGCAATTTCATAGGTAAAGACCTATTATATCTGATACCTGTTAAAATAATAGTTTGTCGTTTGTTTGGTATCTCATGTTGTTTAAATATTTCAACTTCCACAACGATTTTGGCTATTTTCCGAAGTTTTAGCTAAATATTTAAATGAGAAAGGCTGTGACTACCTATTTTTAAAAATCGTATTCCGATAACAATAAATACATGCCGTATTGAATAGTTAAACTATCTCAACATCGACTACATTTACAAATAATTTAATTTAAGATGACCTGATGATGATGCTTGGAGCTCAGGTGTTTCGGGTTCGGTAACCGCTAATTCTGTTTGTCTGTTTTTAAAATTGAGAATAAATCAATAAAGTTTACTTTAAATATGATTTGTATACAGTATTACTCAAATAATTAAGAAAATCATAGTCGTTTTTTTATAAATAAAGACCGCTAGTATTATTAAATACTAAATGAAAACCCGGCTGCGCTCGGGTGAAATATCACTCATAATACAAATGTAGGTACAAAATGTAGGTAGGTACTTCTGCTTCGTTAATTGTTTTTATCTATTAATAATCTCTTTTCTTCAGTCAACAGAACCTGTCTAGGTAGACGGCCACAGTTTAGGATACCCCATGGTTGCTATTACCGCGCGCGGGGTTAGGGGGCTTATCAAACAAAAAGGGGTATCCTAACGTGTGGCTGGCTACCGACTACCATTAAAATTTAGCAAAATACTCGTCGAAGTAAGATCGAGTCTACAGTACCCCGTGACGAAAGTTTTAATATAGATACACTGGCTCGTTTTCCATACCAAAAACCAAAAATTTAGTTTTCTAGGGTTTAATTGAATATGTGTGCCATTTGTCTGTTTCCATAAGTTGACATTATGCGTAGTATATCATTTGTGACATGTTTTATTTATATTCCTCATTATAATAAATCTGACCAAGAGTATTTACTGCCTCAGATTACGTTTGCAAACCCCATATTACCTGGGTGCACTACTCAAGCTAATGCAAATAAAAAAATAAGCACCTGATCACAAAAAGCGACTCAATATAAACTGATACGCTTCGCCAAAACGCTTTCGTTTAACGTATTTAAACAAAAGAGCCACATCGATATCGCGCCAAAATGTAAGTTATTTCAAAAACATAAAGTGTGGCCACCCTACATGTATGCTACGTATTACCGCGGTAACGAGGTCGGGCGAGGATAAAGTTATAGTTAATCCAACTACATTTCTCCTTTACACTATAATAATATCTTCGTAACGGCTTAATTTATTAATATTAAAGAGATGTGATGTTCTACGTTAGCTTCCACGATATTAAACTTATATATTTTGTTTTGTGTAGCGTTTTTTCTATTTGCAAGATGTTAGGGCACTATTGAAAGCAAACTTGGGATAGTATGAGGGGATTAATGAATCAAATGAATTAAGTTAATGTTTTTAACTAAATATTTTATCTACAATGACTAAACATTAAATACATACATATATACACTCACGGCTATAATGCTAAGAAGGGCAGGCCGAGGTTCAGAATAATAAATTCCTTACACTTTTAAACTAAACATTAAAAAAAAATTAAAAAAAGTTCCGCTTATAAAATAGTATTTTAGATGAAGTCAACTTAAAACTTTTCAATATAATAAATTTTCGGAGCTTTTAAATTTGGACAAAAACCACCAAATAGGTAATGTTTGAAAGACAAGAATTCACAGCCACCTACTTTCGAGGACATAAGGATTAAATCTATCAATATTATCACAAAAACAAGTTTTTAAAATAAACTGAACGATAGCAAAACCGACGCTAGTATATAATGTATTTTAAAAGAAGTTTCAAAACAAAAATATTCGCTATTTCAGCGCTCTTATCTTCCGAGCTAAACTAAATTTGGCAGGAAAACACGAATGTTGAGAGGATGTTTTATCTCGGGTGGTGTGAAGTGGCTGCATTCTGAAAGCCTTCTGAAAAATGTTGTGTCATTTGCAATTTAGTAAACATTTCGTTACATTTCAAGCAAAAAGCATGTTCTACTAAAAATACTTTTTGCATCCTTTCGACATCTTATGATTATGGATCAAATAATTGATTAATGACAAAAAACTAATTCAATTTTCATATATTGCATTAGAGGAAATGAATAATGTAGCACAACTGAACATTAAAGATATGTTGAAAATGAATACAAAAAACTATTCTTGCATTTAGATTACTAACGAAACCCAAAACTTAATCTATTTAGATTAAAATTTTGCTACTTAGTTTATAGAACATAAGTGTGCCAAATACTACGTTTCCTTGTATATTTTAACTAACTTTAACTGACGCCTTATTCGATAGATATTGTTAGAAACAAAAGAGCAAACAAAAGCGGCCAAGAGCGAGATGGACTCGCTAATGAAGGGTTCCGTAGCAGCACTAGCAGCAGGTAGGTAACATAGTAATATACAAGTTTAAAATGTTTAGTTTAAAATGTTATTTACTTATCACTGATTTACTATAAGAAAACAATGGTTCACGTTTTATGCGTAAGGCCTGTGATAGTAAAATTATTGTTATATATTTCAGTGAAATTAATAAATTAGGTAAGTAATTTGATTTATGACGTTTAAAAATAGAACTACTGGCTGGATCTCATTCAAAACAATTTTCTTTAGTAGTTTGTATAGTAATACACATCATATATCTTTTTCAGTTTTATCATGCCCATATTTTAGAAGTTACGGAGGGGGGACACACATTTTACCACTTTGGAAAAGTCTCTCGCGCAAACTATTCAGTTTTGAAAAAAATGATATAAGAAACCTCAACATCATTTTTAAATACCTTTTGATAAATACCCCACACGTATAGGTTTGATGAAAAAAAAAATTTGAGTTTCAAATCTATGTATGGGGAACCCTAAAAATTTTGGTTTTTTTTTTCAGTTTTTATTTTAAAATCTTAATGCGGTTTACAGAATACATCTACGCACCAATTTTCAATAATGTAGTTCTTATAGTTTCGGAATAAACTGGCTGTGACATACGGACGGACGGACAGACAGACAGACATGACGAATCTATAAGGGTCCCGTTTTTGCCATTTGGCTACGGAACCCTAAAAAAGACCTGCTTACTTTATGAACAGTATTTGCAGTACTATAAAATATCTTAAATAAAACATTTCATTCCTGGAGAAGCTCTCGTTTGTGCTCCCTTTGCTATGTCTGTTTAAACACCAAGAACGCCTCAACTCTCAAAAGCGCTATTGATTTTCAATTTCAAAACGGATAACAATATAATAACCATTAAGTGTAGTTTCGAGTTAACACTCGACATAGCAAATTATCAGAACTTACTAAATTTGTAATTTCACTTCTGGCTATAATTCCGAAACCAGCGGAAATGATTACATCATAACTGTCAACAGTCATCATAATTTAGTATGAGATCGAGTTCAGTTTTGCTACATCTACCAAATATGGGAAATAAACTATAAAATTAATTTTAATATTATTGCACTCATTATTCTTTGTTATATTTTCATATATTTTCTTTAGTTGATTGGGGTTAAAACTATCTATAAGTTACTATCTTAATATAAAAAAGCATTTTGGGTAGAAAAAGGTAGGCGTCCAAAGTTTGGAGAATAAAAGCATGTATGTAAAGAAACTAGAGAGATTTGTCAGGATCGTACACAGTGCCGATCGATAGTCTCTGACTACCTCAATAGGAACTAACGGCATGAGTATATGTATGGTATGTAAGATAGCGCGAAATAATAAATTGCACTTATAGTTGAAAAAAATAATAATATACGGAAATTTGGATTTAGATTATAATTATTTATAATTTAAGTCTTTAAACTTATATTAAATACTAGTGGATCGTCCCAGCTTCGCACGGGTAGCGTTGTTTTTTTAAATATCTGAGGTTTCTTTCTTCAGTCACTGCTCAAGCATTGTGAAATTCAGCGCAATGTTTTCAATTTATTAAATTTATAGCACTCCCTAAACAGTGTAATTTGGTGATTTTAAATGCGCTTTGATGAACGGTTCAGTATTTCCGTTTAATAGCAAATTTTGAAATAAAACGCTATGAAGTATTTATAACAGTCTAAAAAATGAATCATTACGTGATGTAGGATGCAACTACTGGCGCCATCTAGTATGTTATATGTAAATTAGTAAAGATTTGGTTTTGATCACGGGCGCGATGGCTTATTTTATGTATAATTTCGGTGTTTGTTAACCGATTTCTATGATTCTTTTTTTAATGAATAGGTAATAGTGTTACCTTTTTTAAATTTGGGATGAGTGAGACGTTTACAAACGTAAGAGTAAACAAATATAATCAGAATGATCCGAACTGCTAAGCTATCAGGAATTACACGGGTTATTGTGAGTCAACCGTAAAAGATAGACATAAACTGCTGAGGATTTTTTTTTAGATAATTTTATGAAGAATATTTCCGTCACACATGATTTCTATGTAAGTTTAACCATTGAGGCTGCACACGCGACGGAAGCTTAAAAAATTGAGTAACTTCTCCCGTATTCCCAAAATTTCCCAAAATTCCCCTTTACTACTCAGCTGGAAAGTATACAAAAACCTGCGCAGGTGTATGAAGAATAATTGTACCAAGTTTCGTTAAAATCCGTCGAGTAGTTTTTGTTTCCATAAGGAACATACAAACCGACAGACAGACAGACAGACAAAAATTTTACTGATTGCATTTTTGGCATCAGTATCGATCCCTAATCACCACCTGATGGTTATTTTGAAAATATATTTCATGTACAGAATTGACCTCTCTACAGATTTATTATAAGTATAGATCACGGTTCAAAATACACTGAAACATTATATGGAACAGACCTCGTCAATAAGTTCACTATACTGTTTGGATACAACTTATAGAGCCATGTCGAAACTTCGGACATATTTCCTGATATATTTCCGTTTGGTATCACACAGTAGTAGCGAAATCGATACCAGCTATTATTTTCGCATACTCTGAGAATATTTATCGGAAATAGTTTGTCTTCTATCTATCTATACTTATAATAAATCTGTAGAGAGGTCAATTCTGTACATGAAATATATTTTCAAAATAACCATCAGGTGGTGATTAGGGATCGATACTGATGCCAAAAATGCAATCAGTAAAATTTTTGTCTGTCTGTCTGTCTGTCTGTCTGTCGGTTTGTATGTTCCTTATGGAAACAAAAACTACTCGACGGATTTTAACGAAACTTGGTACAATTATTCTTCATACTCCTGCGCAGGTTTTTGTATACTTTCCAGCAGAGTAGTAAAGGGGAATTTTGGGTAATTTTGGGAAAAAGGGAGAAGTTACTCCATTTTTTAAGTTTCTGTCGCGTGTGCAGCCTCGATGGTTAAACTTACATAGAAATCATGTGTGACGGAAATATTCTTCATAAAATTATCTAAAAAAAAATCCTCAGCAGTTTATGTCTATCTTTTACGGTTGACTCACAATAACACGTGTAATTCCTGATAGCTAAGCAGTTCGGATCATTCTGATTATATTTGTTTACTCTTACGTTTGTAAACCTCTCACTCATCCCAAATTTAAAAAAGGTAACATTATTACCTATTCAATAAAAAAAGAATCATAGAAATCGGTTGACAAACACCGAAATTATACATAAAATAAGCCATCGCGCCCGTGATCAAAACCAAATCTTTACTAATTTACATATAACATACTAGATGGCGCGAGTAGTTGCATCCTAAATCACGTAATGATTTATTTTTTAGATTGTTATAAATACTTCATAGCGTTTTATTTAAAAATTTGCTATTAAACGGAAATACTGAACCGTTCATCAAAGCGCATTTAAAATCACCAAACTACACTGTTTAGGGAGTGCTGTAAATTTAATAAATTGAAAACATTGGGCTGAATTTCACAATGCTTGAGCAGTGACTGAAGAAAGAAACCTCAGATATTTAAAAAAACAACGCTACCCGTGCGAAGCTGGGACGATCCACTAGTTTCAGAATATGATTCTATATCTGGCGGATGGTATGGACTAAAATTTTGCTTTTGGTATGTACTTCGATGAGAGTCTAAATTTTAGTTAGATATTAGTACAAGTAATTTAATAGTATAAAAGGAAGTGTTTTAAATTTTAATTTCTGAATAGGGTAAAAAAAAGAGTAGTTATTTAGAGATTTTGTCATTAAACAATATGTTGATGGTAGTAATAAAGTAACGTTTAAAACCTAAGAACCTTTATTTTACAAATTTTTTGCCATAGAATATAAAAAATAAGAAATAAATTGAATAAATAAGACGACACGATAGTCCAATGGGTAGAACACCCGCCCGTAAACAGACAGGCGCGAGTTCAAATCCCGGGTCAGACTAACACTAATTTGTCTTTTACATAAACGTTCACGCCGTTTATCCCCGAAAGGGTTGGCAGAGGTACCAATACTTCTGAACTCACATGACAGCGCCATCTAGTGTCCAGAGAAAGGTACCCACGTTTTGCTTAGACAGTGTACTCACGTGATAGGGGGCAGGCCTATCGCCGTTTTGTACGAATACACTGTCACATACGAGTCTAACTCAGCCATGTGGGTTTCCTCACGATGTTTTTCCCTCACCGTTAACAACCATGATAAATTAACCACACATATGACTTTAGAAAAGACAAATTGTTGTAGGCCCGACCCAGGATTGGAACTCACGCCCTTCTGTTTTCGGGCGGGTGTTCTACCCACTGGACTATCATGTCGTTATCCACTTAAGTCATATATGTGGTTAATTAATCATGGTTGTTAACGGTGAGGGAAAACATAGTGAGGAAACCCACATGGCCCAGTTGTATATAGCCATGTGACAGTGTATTCGTACAAAACGGCGATAGATATAGATACACTGTCTAAGCAAAACGTGGGTACCTACTTTGGACATTATGTGGCGCTGTCACGTGATGTTCAGAAGTATTAGTACCACTACCAACTCCTTAGTGGATAAACTTATGTTATGTTTATGTTTATCCCATTGAACTTCTAGAAGTGGCTGAGAAATTTCTTATTCCGAAGCTCTGGCTACCGCTTCTAGGGATTTATAGTCGTGAGTTTACGTATGTATGTATGTTACTTAACTCAACCCAACATTCCAGCAGTAAATCTTCGAAGTGGTGACCAATGAACAATCACGTCTGAGCATCTCGTGACAGTGCTTCCATGTGATAGGGGGTATGCCTACCGCCGATTCGCAAAAATACACTGTAACGTGACTAAGTACAACCCAGCCATGTCAGCCACCTTAATAAATTAACCACACATATGTCGTGACAAAAACACATTGGTTGCACCAATAATATAAAAGTTCTTGGTGATGGGTCTCCAGTCGCCACTAACGAATTCCTACGGGCAGAAATAGAGTAGTGTATTCTAAGCCTATATTTATTTTTCAATCTTTTCCCCACTCAAATTCCAAAATTGGCTGAAGAATTTCTTATTCTGAAGCTCTATCTACCCCTTTTACTGATTTATAGCCGTGAGTATATATATGTATAAACCAAGTATCCAGTCACCATCCTACCCTTGTTTCAGGATTTAAACTCACGTCTCCTACATGAGATGCGGAAGTGTTCCCTCTGTCTGAGCGATCAGGGTTTTGCACATTCTATTTTATCGATAAAAACAGTATTCCACAAAAACGCATAGTTTTACTGAATTACTCAGCTAATAAATTATACTAATAATATACTAAACAAGAGCAGTAAACCATGAAAGAGGTTATTTTAGGCTCAATTCGTTTACACGAAAACGGCCTGCGTAGTCATTTGCCGAATGGCCGTAATTAGGTCTGTCGTCGTGAACGGCATACCCATTGTGAATTACGTCAGTCATCCTCAATTTTCTCTTTCCTACATCCGAAAGTCTTTGTTAGAGACCGTCTACCTGGGACGCTGCATTCTGTGATTCTTTTTCACTCTCGTTTAAAGAAACTCGTATTATATTTCATTTTGAAACGTAGAATGTTATTTGTGTATTGTTTTTCTTTTTTGTTGTTTGTCTCAGAAAAATATTTATTTAAGGTTGTTTTCACAGATAATCAGATATGGCAAATGAACTGGTTTGGAATACTAGTTATTAAAACAAACAAAAATCCCCATTTAATTGTGCAAATTAAGAAACTCAATTACAATTCTTTCAAGCTTCCAAGGCAATGGTATCTAATCTCATTTTGTTCCAGGTAAACCTGCCAGAGTAAAACCTGCTATAAAAGTTGAGGTTTATGAAACTTTTCTAAAGTAAATTGCAGAAATATCCACACTCTAAAGATTTCAAGAAAGTTATCATAGCTTAGACCTTAAAACGTTCAGTATAGAAGTCTTATTCTTTAAAGTGTGTAAAAGAAAGTGCAGCATTTTTATTATATATATATTTAAGCATGAAAAGACGTGTGTAGCGAACGCAATTATGTGTGAATATGAATCGACGTTTAGGAAAGCTTTACTCTTTCAACTTTATCAGAAACAATGGTCTATTCGAATGTACTTTTAATCAAAATAAATTATTGACACGAAGGATTACTTAAGAGATGTTGATGGAGAAAAATTCAATAAGGTTATTTTATTACCATTTTGATGTAACTGTCTTATAAACGTTGATTATACATAGGAATATATACATGAATAACAATAAACAATATATATATATATTCCTCTGACTATATAAATTAGTGATAGCCCAGTGGGTAGAACACTTGGTTATCGTGCAAGCGACTAGTGTTCGAATCCTGGGTTGGGCCTACACCAATTTGTCTTTTCTAAAGACATATGTGTGGTTAATTTATCATGGTTGTTAACGGTGAGGGAAAACATCGTGAGGAAACCCACATGGCTGAGTTGTACTTAGTCATGTGACAGTGTATTCGTACAAAATGGCGATAGGCCTGCCCCCTATCACGTGAATACACTGTCCATGCAAAACGTGGGTACTCTGAACACCAGGTGACAAAGTCACGTGATGTTCAGAAGTATTAGTACCTCTGCCAACCCCTTCGGGGATATTCGGCGTGAACGTTTATGTTATGTTATGTTATGTTATAAATTAGTTATATCTGAGACTTTGATTAAAACAAAATATAAGAGTATAATCTTGATGAAAATAGGAAATAAATGAATTAAATAATTTGTTGAGGAATATGAGTCACGCAACGTAGGCTGGAATGGTCTTGTATGGTATGGTAAAGGTGTGGTATACTATTATTATGTCATCAATTTATTATTCACTGTATTTTTTTTATTAATGACTCCTAATGACATAGGACGGCCGATTCAGTTGAGCACTTCAGAACATTCGGAAAGGATGAAAAAAATATAATAGAAATAGCTTGACTAAAAAATAAGACTTATAAGGTTGGAATATCAAGTACAATAATTTACATATTACATTACCAAATAGTAAAAGTAATAATATAAATAGGTGTAGCGCCGGCTTAGAACAGCGCTACCCCATTTCTATCGGCGGGTGTACGTAAGAGGCGACTAACGGTATTGGGGCTTTTAAGGGAACATTGGGCGATGCGGTTGGAGACCCATCACCAACAACCTTATTATACCATCTTTTCCCCACTCAACTTTCCAAAATTGGCTGAAGAATTTCTAATTCCTTAGCTCTGGCTACCCCTTCCAGGGAATTATAGCCGTGAGTATATGTGTGTATGTATGTACATTACCAAATAAGTACGCATTCTGGGTTCTAGCTCGGCTTTTGGCGTAGAAGACAAATAAATTGAACCAAATTATTGTTAACTTTAGTTAAAACAATTGTCTATGCAGTAGCAGAAAAAGCGCAACACCGCCAACGAAATTTAAGATGTTTCTGAGATGGAGTATGTTAATCGATTATGAAAACAATGGTATCTATGATTCGCGAAAAGTCCAAGCGACAACCTACTGGATTGCAAAAACTATTAGAAAAAGAACATGGAAAAATGTAACATTGCATTCGCAGCCTTGTGTTCGAAATTTTAAATCGCTGATACTGTCCAGATCTGACTAAGAAATTAATAACAGTTTGCTTAAATTTAACATGAGGTACAATAAGACTTCGTGAAAAATAGCTACAAGGGATAAAGAAGTAAAGTATTTTCTCTTATTTAAGTTAAAGTATTTTCATATAGTGTAGAGGCGGCTTAGAATGTCATTATCCCTTTCTATCCTTTCTTTTTAAAGTGGTTATAAAAAGCCTCAATACCCTTAGTCCCCTCTTACTAAAAACCACGGGAAAAAATAAGCTAGTGCTATACTAAGCCGACGCAACACAGGATGAGTGAAGTGAGTACTTATATTAAAATATAAGAAAAAATGCAGTCCCTATGGTAAAGTAAAATTATATAAACTGAGTTGAAATTTCAAACAAAAGATCTAGACATAATAATGGAAGTGCTTTAAAATGTATAACACCCTCTCACGGAGAAGCTTTGAGTTTCGGATGCAAAAAGTAACTGGAAACTTTAACGCTAAGTTCAAACTTGTACAAACTTAAACAGTTTAATTAAGTCTTCCTTTGCTTTTTATACCAAAATCGTTTAACTATGGAACGAAGTTTGATAACAACGAGAATCAGTAATTGAATTTTCTAAATAAGTTTTTAAACGAAACATACAAAAATAATCAAATATCGACTCAAAAAACTCTTTTAGATTATTTTTAGGGTTCCGTACTACTCAAAGGACGATTAAACTTCAGCTGTCTGTCTATCTTCAGGCTGTATCTTATAAACCGTGATAGTTATAAAACTAAATAGAAAGGAGATAAATGTGCCTTTCTCATATTTTTCTGTTCATTATTAAAAACGGTACTAACGGTTTTACAGAATATGAACTTGTACATTATCTTTATAAATAAATAATTAAATAACAATAAAGTAAATATTAAAGGGGGGCACCAACACAACTAACGTTATTTTTAACCAATTTTACTCTACATACTCTCATGGATTTATATAACAACTAAAACACACTAAATATTAGTACACCTACAACTACCGTGATTTTCTATTATAGATGATAGTATGGAACCCTTCGTGCGCGAGTCCAACTCGTACTTGGCCGGTTTATTTACTTCAATGTCTCATGAATGGTGTCAAAAACCCTCAAGTAATTTATTTTAACATCCTAAGCACTCTCTGCTCATCGTCCGAGAAAATAACATTGTGTCGACTTCAAAAGAAAACCGAATCATAACAAGAAAAATGTGCATTAAAAACAAAGACATCTTTCATCAAAACAAATATAGGGATAAGGAAAATAATTTTCAAGGGTTTTCCGACTCGAGGGTTTACGCGCAAAACGTGAAGGGTATGCGATAACATCATTTATTATAGGAATGGGCATCACGTTCACGGCTTATGTAGTGTGAGGTAGTCGGTACTAATACCATTGATATTGATTATCACACATGTCATTTTTATCTCAGCTGTGTAATGCTGTGTAGTGTCGGCTTAGAATAGCACTACCCCATTTCTTCCCTTGTGTCATCGTAAGAGGTGACTCAGGGCATTAGGGCTTTTTAAGTAATTTTTGGGCGATGCGGACAACTTCCAGAAATGGCTGAGGAATTTCTTATTCCGAAGCTCTTTCTTACCCCGTCTGGGGATTTATAGACTTGGGTAATTTGGGTATATGCGTGTAAGTGTGTAGTAATACATACATATACTCACGGCTATAAATCCCTTAACGGGGTAGCCAGAGCTTTGGAATGAAAAATTCCTCAGCCACTTTTGGAAGTTGATTGGGGAAAAGATGGTAATAATAAATATTTTTGGAGACGGGTCTCCAACCACATCGCCCAAAAATCACTTAATAAGCCCCTATACCCTCAGTCGCCTCTTACGATCACCCACGGGTAGAAAAGGGGTAGTGTTATTCTAAGCCGAGACTACACAGCACTTTATAGACTTGGGTAATTGGGTATATGCGTGTAAGTGTGTAGTAAATACTTGAATACAATATTGGAATGATCTTCAAATTGCCATAGTTCTATTGTTACTCATATCAGTAAAAAAACTGCTATCCCTTAATTAAGTGAAAGGGATTTTGCTATTACAAATCCAGGACATCACAATAAGAACATTCCGAAACTTTATGTTTATGATTCATTGTAAATTGTGATTTTCAAACCGCTCTGAGTATAGAAGTTTTGGTTTATTGTTCCAACTTTAATAGCTTTGTATTTCTACTGAAAGCATCAATAGAAATGCTAGAATTTATTGCGATTCCAACATTCAAACACAATCATTACATTGGTTTATGCATTGATTATAGTTCGTTATGGTAGTAATAGTTGCCGTGTAGTGTCGGCTTAGAATAACACTACCCCATTTCTACCCGTGGGTGATCGTAAGAGGCGACTAAGGGTATAGGGGCTTCTTAAGTGGTTTTTGGGCGATGTGGTTGGAGACCCGTCGCCAAAAACATTTATTTATTACTAGTGGATCAGCCCAGCTTCGCACGGGTAGCGTTGTTTTTTTAAGTATCTTAGGTTTCTTTCTGAATTCACTGCTCAAGCATTGTGAAATCTAGCGCAATGTTTTCAATTTATTCAATTTTTAGCACTCCCTAAACAGTGTAGTTTGGTGATTTTGAATGCGCTTTTATGAATGGTTCAGTATTTCCGTTTAATAGCAAATTTTGGAATAAAACGCTATGAAGTATTTATAACAATCTAAAAAAAAATATTACGTGATGTAGGATGCAACTACCGGCGCCATCTAGTATGTTATATTTAAATTAGTAAAGATTTTGTTTTGGTCACGGGCGCGATGGCTTATTTTATGTATAATTTCGGTGTTTCTCTACCGATTTCTATGATTCTTTTTTTATTGAATAGGTAATAATGTTGCCTTTTTAAATTAGGGATGAAAGAGAGGTTTACAAACGTAAGAGTAAACAAATATAATCAGAATGTTCCGAACTGCTAAGCTATCAGGAATTACACGTGTTATTGTGAGTCAACCGTAAAAGATAGACATAAACTGTTGAGGATTTTTTTTTAGATAATTTTATGAAAAATATTTCCGTCATACATGATTTCTATGTAAGTTTAACCATTAAGGCTGCACACGCGACGGAAGCTTAAAAAATGGAGTAACTTCTCCCGTTTTCCCAAAATTTCCCATAATTCCCCTTAACTATTCTGCTGAAATGTAAACAAAAACCTGCCCCGGATTATGAAGAATAATTGTACCAAGTTTCGTTAAAATCTGTCGAGTAGTTATTGTTTCCATAAGGCACATACAAACCGACAGACAGACAGACAGACAAAAATTTTACTGATTGCATTTTTGGCATCAGTATCGATCCCTAATCACCCATAGTTCAATCATAGTTATTTTGAAAATATATTTCATGTACAGAATTGACCTCTCTACAGATTTATTATAAGTATAGATTACCACCTTTTTCCCAATCAACTTCCAAAAGTGGCTGAGGAATTTCTAATTCCAAAATCTGGCTACTCCGTTAAGGGATTTATAGCTGTGAGTATATATATGTATGTATGTATGGTAGTAATGCTATATGATGTACCTATTATGAGTAGAAATACTATTTCCCTAAAAATAATTTAATCTTACAATTGTTGATCTCTAACTGTTTTAGAGGTTGGTTGGTAATCATAACCAGTACCGTTTTAGACGTAACTACAGCATCCTAAAATGATTTGAACGACAATATTTTTTCGACATTTAAGGTTCCTATTGATATTTTTCTCATTTAATTAGAGCTTTTAAAATATTTAACCCAATCTATAGACCTTTCTTGAATAATATTACTTACTTACTTATATACTCACGCCCATTATTCCCATTGGGGTATGCAGAGACTATCGATCGTCACTTAGTACGATCTTGACAAACCTCTCTTGCTTCCCTTACATTCATTATTCTTCTCATACATGCTCTTTTATTCTTCTCACTTCGGACCCCAGCCTTTATAAGAACGTTTTCTATCTGGTCAAGAAACGTTTTACGAGGCCGTCCTCTACTAAAAATCCCATCCACATTGGCTCTATATATCTCTTTCGCTACTTTATTTTCATCCATCCTCTCTATGTGCCCAAACCACCTCAACATTTCTTTTTCTATCTTGCATACTACGTCATCTTAAAAAACCTACTCGTTCACGGATCACAGTATTTCTCACTCTATCACACAGCCTTACATTATAATATTGAATGACCAAATATATCAATTTATTTAGAACTTTTACGGAAGATACCGGTGTGTATGTACATATTGATTATTTTTCGTGATTCAAAGTAAATAAAATAAAGCGGATTAAAAGCAACTTTACATATGTAAATTGTAGCAAGCTCGCAATCAGAGCCTGTTACAGGTATTTCGGATTGTCGTTACAATAATCTGTTGAATATGGAAACTTACAGGAACAATACGTCCTATTGTAATCCAGCGATTTTTGGGTATGCTAGAAGTAGCATGAAGAAAATACCCGATTAGAAATGATTCTTGTCCACTATAATACGAGTAGCAAATGAAAGAGGTTGCTTGAAATCACACAAAACAAATGATGATTTCATTATCACCAGCTTGAACAATTCTTACAGCAAAATCTATTAGATTCAAAATCCACAGCGTTATTATTCTCGAAAAGTAACAGTTAAAGTTTATCAAGCTTTATCGCAAGTTCAGTTCGCGCTGTTCGTTTGCAACAAAACAACACAATCGCAACCTCGGTGTTCGTCTGACGTGGCTTACGATACCAAGTTTCCATATGACCTACTTCAAATGCGGCGGGGTCAATCTGTCCCAATATAAATCGAATGGCCGACCAAAACAATTAATCTAAACCGACAGTGTACAAGAAAAGAGCGCGCACCTTTTTTTATTATTTATCGCGGGTCGTTCTACAATTTGTTTTATTTTTGTTACAGACATCGCCAATTATTTACGTATGAAGTTACGGCAAAGTTTTATAACTTTTTAAGCTTAATTTAAGCAATTTTATAAGGAAAAGTTTCACCCCTTTTATTATCTACGTCTTGTTTTAAAACTTTTACTTTATATCTCACAAGTCAGCTTCGTCTACAATTTTATTTGATAAACACAGCTGTTAAATATTCCGTCATAACATAATTTTGTTTGACATTAAGTGTCATGACATGACATTTTGTTTGCAGCTAAATTAAATAACATATTTCAACTAAATATCAACAATTCATAGACTTACTTTAAATGAAACTGCAAACAGCCAAAAAAACAATGCTTATTCCTGGGTAGGGCAAGGATCTATTGACAACGTGACTACTCAGAAACAGGAAAATATTATATTATATTAATAAAATCATAAAGACACGTATTTTATTCCTAGCCACTTTGCATAACTATCGATCTACTTTGGAGTCATTTTCCTCTATAATGTATTTTTACGATAATATATTTTTATTAATCATATCCGATCGCCTCAACCAAGATTACTCAGCAAAGTTGTGAAGTCAGTTGTTGCACATTGAGTTATTCTATCAAACCTTTATTCTACACACTTTTTTGTAAGATACCCAAATTATGTTTTTATCAGAAAGACGTTAGCTAGGCTGCTTTGCAACTTTTATGTGACATTTAAGCATTAGAAAATTAATCTAAAGATTTAATTCTCAAAATATTTACAATGACAGTATAAAAATCAAACTAAACAAAGTACATACATTACAAACGAAAAATTTCGTCAATTTCATCGCTTTCAATTTATCATCTCATCAATTAACTAGCAGCATTTCTTCTTTGCATGGCCAAGCTAATGCGTTGGCCGCGGTAGCTGAATAATTTAAGTAATCTAAATACTGTCTGAAAAATCCCGCTTTATGTGATAAAACTAATCTTCTATTCAAGAATTCCATTTCCTTAACATGTTTGAATTGTGATGTTCGAAACAGAGTTTTCTATTCTTTTCCATTCTCAATCCACATGTTATGTTTTAATCTGGATGAATATAATCTGGCAAACTTCCGAGTAGATTTAACTTATTCGCGCAAAGTAAGATAAATTATATCATTTCAGAGTAAAAGCACAACGTTTGAATCTGACAGTGATAATTAAAATGTATGTGCAAAAACGCTCCAAATTGGAATGAACGATAAAACCAGAATGAATTGCGTTTCATTAATTTATGTAGTCCTTATTGAGATAAACCATATCTACGAGCAATTTATCTTTGACGTATTTTCCATATTTTGCAACAATCTATAGTTATTTTAACTGTGTCTACGTATAAATAAAGAATAAATACCCCGACGGCCGCCGACGGGGGCGTATACCCGAGGTCGCGGGTTCGAATCCCGCCTGTGTCGAAATTTTTCTTTCCTTTATTTATTAGTAATAATCCCCACATGAGGTTTTCATGAACAAAAAGATTTAAATTACGTAGATTTAATTCTACGTAATTTAAAGTAAAACAAAAATATTGGCAAATGAACTGATCAAAAGCCCTTTTGACTGCATTCTTTTTTAACATTGATTGTAATTCATTAAATACTGCTTAGACCTGGTTTGATTCCCATTTTAAACCGACTATTCAGAAGGGGGGTAAGGTTTTTGATGCGTATGTATATTGATTAATATTTTCCTTTCTATAGCCTGAGTAGCTAGAAGGATTTTCAAATTATAGACTTAGTGGAGTAGTTGATGGTAATATAACGGTTGGTATTAGGCAGTTGTTGTTTCGCGCAACCGAGACCAAGACTAATACAAATGTGTTTTTAAAGAACCAATCGAATCCCTTTTTACCTCTTTATGGTGGATATAAATGAAGCGATGTTTTTGCATTTTTTTAATCACCGTGCACGTCTTTGGAGGGAAACCGGACTCTTGTACAACAGAAATAATTTCAAAAACTAAGTACATTTTATGATGGTTTATTTCTGCACAACAACGTATATAATCTTTGATTTGATCTAATAAATTTGTATTCACATACAGGAGACTCAGATCAATTTGATCTAATAAACACTTGGTTTGTATCATTCATTTCATTTAGTAGACGCTATTAAGTGTTTTTCCGGATATGCTCATCGCGGATAATTGCGAACCGGCAGACCGGAAATCATGCTAACTTTACGTACCGCACTCTGTTAGTAATTAACTTAACGACGGAAGGAAAGTTCAGAAGTCATTAAAAGGTGCACTATCTGTAAATTTGCTTTTGAGTAGTAGAAAATTTTATAGGTAAATTATTAATGCTTTCATAAAATAATCCGCTTTCGAAACTTAACTAATGGATACATTAAACTAATAAACCACCACATCCATTTACCTATCGGCTTTTCGCATTATTCGAGTCCAAAGCTTAATTAGCTAATTAACGGTTATATGTTCTTTATTGGGTTGGGATTATTTAGACGGCCATTTTGCAGATAGTTTTTTTTTATTTCACCTTTAAAATAGAACGTTCATAATACCAAATAAATTTTAGTAGAACTATTAATGCGTTTTTTACCATTTGTAAGCGTTTTGCCTTTAATAAAGAAATTTATGACAGTATGGTATGGTGTAGCGTATTCTTTTCTTTTACGAACAGTATTTTCTTAAGACTCGCAAGATAGCGTAGAGAGCCTAGATAAAAAAACGATAAGTAAAAATCTAGGTAATAATCAATTGATCCCATAGATCCTCATGGGCACATTTATTTGCATACAAATTAGTTAGTCCATCTATCCCCGGCGCTTTTCAAAGGGAACCGGAAAATCCAAACAGCAAAGTGTTGAGCTTCGCTTGAGCTCATAAATGTTACACTGTAATTGCTACGGGGGTCGTAGTCTAGGTCAAACTCGTAGTAAACCGTGCTACGATCTTTGGTACTAAATAAATGAACACGATTAATAAGTTGAAGGTTGAATTAGTAATTTGCAGGATTTTATATGTTTATGAATGAGTATTTTCTTACTGTAAAACCGTGAAATGAGATTTTTAATATGTTTAAAACATAACTATCATTTTGTTCCATATCATCGGCGGACCTAAATGTCACTGGTTGAAACAGTTTTGACCAGAAAATATAACGGAAAACTTAATTATATTGTTTAGAGGTAAGTTTTATTTTTGCTAGTCTTGTCTAAAGACTATAAATAAAGGTAGTATTCACTGGTGAAATGTCGTATTTTTAATTCAAATTAAAGGACAGGGAAACTGAGATATTAAAGAGGTGAGATTTAGGAATGACCCGTTGACCCGGGCAACTTTACAACATAAATATAAGCATAAACGTTCACGCCGCATATCCCCGAAGGGGTTGGCAGAGGTACTTATACTTCTGAACATCACGTGACTTTGTCATCTGGTGTTCAGAGTACCCACGTTTTGCATGGACAGTGTACTCACGTGATAGGGGGCAGGCCTATCGCCGTTTTGTACGAATACACTGTCACATGACTAAGTACAACTCAGCCATGTGGGTTTCCTCACGATGTTTTCCCTCACCGTTAACAACCATGATAAATTAACCACACATATGTCTTTAGAAAAGACAAATTGGTGTAGGCCCCGACCCGGGATTTGAACACTAGTCGCTTGCACGTTAACCGAGTGTTCTACCCACTGGGCTATCACGGCTGTTACAACACTCATACAAAGTCAACAACTCATAGAAAGTTTAATTACAACATAACTTATAATTAAACTTTCTATGAGTTAAATAATTTTTATGTACACATGGCGAAACATATGATAACGTTAATTATCCCGCAACTAAAACTCCCCTATCAATAAACTACTATTATAACCTATCTGATTTCATACTAACATATACAAATTATCATATCGCTAAGTCGAGCATTGAAAAAAATGTCACTTCAACTTCAACTCCCAATTTACCCCCTTAGGGGATGTAATAATTCAAATCTAACTCAAACTTACATAAATAGACTCGCGGAAAAAAAAACTCTTAAAGATGCACCCAAAGCTTCAGAATCATGAATACTTAAGCCACATTTGCGAAGTGAGTGGGTAAAAGATGGTAAAATAAAACATTATTTAAAAAAACCTTGTTTTAGTAATGGCTCTCCAAGTGCCTCTCCCAAAGATCACCTTAAAAGCCCAATACCTGAATTCACCTTATACGAACACCCAAATAAATAAACGAGTGGTGTTATTCTAAGCCGGTACTACACAGCTAATTACTGCAAAGTGTTCATTAGTTTGACGTAATTTATACATTTGCAAGAACTTACCCTGTGGGACTGGCCTTGTTTGACCCTAGCGCAATACCTGGAAAAACAGATTGGTCGATAAATTAATATTAAGATAATATTAAGAAACGATAATCCAAAATACTTGCGTAACAACATTTGTGTAACACCACTTTCAAATATATAAGAAAAAAGATGAAAAAAATATTATTTGGCAATAAACTAATAATAGGTACAATAGTTGGGTAAATTACAAAAGTTGCCAAATCGGTTCTGGCTCAGCATATGTGCCTCAGCTGCTTTATCTTTATTAGTTACATATAAATAGACATGGTAGCAAGTTATAATTTGATTGAACTCCAGCTTGGTTTCATAGGTTTCTCATAATGTTTTCTCTCACCATTAACAAACAAAACAAATTAACAACTCATATGAATAAGGAATAGACACATTGGCGTCGGGCCAACTTGGGATTTGAACCTACTACGCATGTCTGCATGATAGTTGTTCACGCTTGTAAAATTAATAATGATGTCGAACAACTTAGAAAAAAGGAGCCTCGAGACTAAATTTCAAGTTTTGGCGGTTCGTCAGTTCTAAGTCAGTCGGTTTTGCCTTTTACATACATAGATAACGCGTTTAGAAATGCCACTGTCATTACCTTACTACATTACTGACCATAAAGCCAGGCCATCAAAAAAATATCATTAATATTTTAATACCAACTGTTATATCACTTATATCTGAGTCTCTAAAATAATAAAAAATATAATTACAAAGCTGTTAAAGTTTCCAGAATTGTCTGCTCCAGGGAAAGTTCCTTGTCGACTCACCGTATTCAAGTTATGAAAGCCTTAATTAACCCAATCCATTATGTCCGTGTAATTCAATAAAAAACGCATTACCTTACCGCTCGCTGGCGCCCCGCGGGTCAAACAGGTCACATCATACCCTCTTAGTTTAGCTCATGAAAATTTTATGAAAATTATATTTGTAGTTTGAGTAGTTCATTTATCACTCCGTGTAATTAAAAAGGCTTATTTTTTAGGTTTTTAACAATAAGTGATATGAGGTTTTCTCATCGACTATGGTTGTAAGTTAGGAAATGGGCTTTTTACGAAACGTCATAATTGATTTATGCCTCTGCCTGGACATTTAAAAATATACTATATTTAATCACAGTCATAATACTTTTGATACTGATCGATTAATGGATTGGAAATGGCAACTCTTTTTTTATACAAATCACAAAATTGTTGACAAGTGCTATTTTTAGGTGATAATATTAGAAAACGTTTTATTTTCTGAATTGGTTAATATATAACTAGAAATACATGTTTTTTTGTGTTAAACTACAATAGTTAAGATAAAACCAAGCGTGAAGGTAGCATATACATATCTCCTCAAATACTTTATTAGAGCTCATACATAACGCTGTAAACGGGCCAATGTGAGTCTTCTCATATAAAAATAGAGCTTACTCGGACAGAGTTGCCGACGAAAATAGTATCAAATAGTAGCATATCTATTTTTATAGTTTCTAGTCCACCTTCACAAAATTTAATCAAAAACCTTCACTAGGAACAGAGCCCATATAATAGCGAACGAAAATTGCGATCCGCAGATTGATATGGTAATCTCACGAAACGGTTATGAAATACAATTTTCGAACCCGTTCATCGGATTTCACTTTGTTGGTCTTCGGTTTTTATTTTGTATTCCTTTTTTAACAAAGTTCGTAGTTCGGAGGAAAAAGATTGGCTCCGAATTTGCAATTCTATTTTACTTTCTTATACTGACTTACTACATGGGTACATCAGAACTTCCTCTGGTATTTTTGAAAGTTGAACGGTAAAAAGATGGTAAAATTTACGATCGTGGTGATAAGTCTCCAGTCACACCGCCCAACAACCACTTAAAAAGGCTGAAAACCCAAAGTCACCTACTACACCAACGGAAAGACATGAGTTAATGTTATTTTAAGCCCTATTTATTCACGCCTTCAATTCAGAGAGAACATTGAGCCTATTGATTTCCATATTACACGCCCACACTGACCTCTTGCGTCTCAATTCCATTCATGCTCTTTTATTATTCTCATTTTAGATAGTCGTATTGAATCATGCTATCATGATAGCTCAGTGGGTAGAACAACGTTTATAATGCAGACTATGAGGGTTCAAATTCCACGTCGGGCCTACACCAATTTGTCTTTTCTAAAGTCATATGTGTGGTGGTTGTTATCGGTAAGGTAAAACATCGTGAGGAAACCCGTAAGACTAAGTTCAACCTTGTCATGTGACAGTGTAATCGTACAAAATTGCGACAGGCCTGCCCCCTATTGCTTGAATATACTGTCCAAGCAAAACGTGGGTACTCTGAATACCAGGTGACAATGTGACGTGATCTTCAGAAGTATTACTAGTCTCTGCCAACCCCTTCAGGGATATACGAACTGAATGTTTGAGTTTGAGTATTTAATTTTTTCTATTCAAACATACATATACATACATACATATACTCACGGCTATAAATCCCTAGAAGGGGTAGCTTCTCAAACTCCTCAGCCACTTTTGGAAAATTTATTGCGGAAAAGATGGTTAAATAAAGGTTGTTGGTGATGGGTCTCCAACCGCATCGCCCAAAAATCCCTTAAAAGTCCCTATACGCTATAAGTGCTATTCTAAGCCGACACTACAGAGCAAACAGTTTAATTATATATCAGTTTATACATAGGGATAATAAAACGTCTGATTTGGTACAAAATCCGATACAAAAACTATATTAATAGTAATTTGAACGCAATCAAAATGAAACGCATCATTGCTTCGATGCTATGCATGCTGAACACGTAACGGGGTGAAATATTCGGTTTTCGGAATAATTAACAAATTGTTGTTGACCATTGATCATTTTATCGCAAAACCTAAGATTTCCAATGATTAGCCGAAGATGTCCATTGTTATCAGACAAAAGACCACTACTGAACATGGGAATTAGAACATTAGAATAGCACTACCCCATTTCTTCCCGTGGGTGTACGTAAGAGGTGACTAAGGGTATTGAGGCTTTTTAAGGGATTTTTGGGCGATGCGGTTGGAGACCCATCACCAAACACCTTTATTTTACCATCTTTTCCCCTCCAAAAGTAGCTGAGGCATTTTCAATTCTTCAGCTCTGGTTACCCCTTTTAGGGATTTATAGCCGTGAGTATATGTATATATGTATGTATGTATGAACATGGGCCTCCAACAAAAATCTCCCCAACAACCAGTTCAATGCTACTCTTACTCATCAACTTCCCGCAACCTTCACCAAGATGTTGGTCTACTTTCTTAATACTTACCAAGCCTTTACTAGAGAACCTCGGAGATTCAGGTTCTGTCACGAACCTCCTCCTCGCGGATCCGATCTCGTTGTAAAACTCTAATCATAGTTAATTCGATTGTTCTTTGAGTGATTTTGAGCCTTTTATGTGTCTTAATGGCTTGTGGCTTAAACTGAACACCAGAATAAGTAAATTTATTTTCTTAAAGTGCAATAATTAGTGTAATCAGTACATTTTTACTTACTACCCGCACAAAACTTGCAGAATTAGGTACAGTTATAAAATAAAACAGAAAAGTACAGGTTTCGTAACAAATAACGCGCGCTCTAATTCCCTGCCTTCATACTTTGGAGTATACGTTTAGCCGTAGTTTTTTCTGCCAAACCGGCATAGAGTACTACGGCCAAAGAACCCCATTCAGGATAGGCTTGAGCTCCTCCTTTGAGGTGTAATAATTATTTATTTATTTATTCAAGTAACAACGTCTCATTATGTTAGTAGAACTTATTTTAAGGTAATTAAATCTTTTTGTTCATGAAAACCTCAAGTGGGGATTATTACTAATAAATAAAGGAAAGAAAAATTTCGACACAGGCGGGATTCACTGGCGCTGGCAGCCATTGACACGGTAGCTCAATTGGCAAGAGCGACGGGGGCGTATACCCGAGGTCGCGGGTTCGAATCCCGCCTGTGTCGAAATTTTTCTTTCCTTTATTTATTATTTTAAGGTTTTAATAGAAAAATGAATACATGGGCTGATATTATAAATATCTTAACTCAGCCCAATGAATCTAACCTAATAAGTGAAAGTAGAATAGTTATTTTTATTAAAAACGATCCTTAAAAAAATGATTATCAAAGGGTTACTCATAAACCGTTGTATAAATTTATTAGTTTGTCAATTTATTTTGTACAAAAACGCGATAAAACCATTAAGACTAAGTCATCGACTCACCACTCCCATAGTTGTCCGCACATTACTCTGAGTTGACAAGCTAAAATTACGTAACTGACGTGACGTACTCGCTACCACACCAATTTCGGGGTGCGTTTTGTGACGTCATTAGGCTGTGTATCTTAGGTAATGGGGTTCGTATTACTCTTAATAAGGTAGCAATGTTTAGTAAATGAGATTTCTATTTACGTTCTTTGTTAATGTAGGCAGATGATAAGAATAGTACTGACCCATTTCTTCCTGCCAGAGTCGTAAGAGGTGAGGGGTTTTGGAGGTTTCAAGTGATTATTTTGGTTGACGATGCGGTTTGAGACCCTTCACATATCATCCTTTATTTTACTATCTTTTGCCCACTCTTCCATAACCGAGTGAGGATAACAAATTTTATAGCTTTAGCTACCCAGCTTTAGCTATAACTTATTGCCGTAAAATTTCGTGAACGTTTAGGTGTGAAAGATGACGTAGTGTGCAATATAGAGAAAGGAATGTTAAGGTGGTTTGGGCACATAGAGAAGATGGATGACAGTAAATTGGTGAAAGAGATCTATAGAGCCAACGTGGAAGGTAATGTGAGTAGAGGACGGCCGCGGAGGACATACCTGGACCAAATAGAGTGTGTGCTCAAAAAGGCCGGCGTCCGAAGTATGAAGAATAAAAGAGCATGTATGAGAAGAATGATGAATGTAACAGAAGCAAAAGAGATTTGCCTGGATCGTACAAAGTAGTATCGATAGGCAGAGGCCTACCCCAATGGGAACATGGGCGTGAGTATAAGTAAGTAAGTAAGTTATTGCCGTAAGTATAAGTATGTAGTCGAAAAAGATCTAATTTTGTAACATTATTTTAACTTCCACAGTTGCCAGTTCCGATACTATTCTCCGAGGCTTGTCGAAGAGACTGGGTGAACTTTTACCGCCAAGACACTGCTGAAAATGTTCAAGTAAAAGCTATTTTTGACGTCCAATAAAGTTGTTTTCACGGTTGTCCTCTTAATTTACTTTTCCTCTTTATTACGGCTTAGAATAGCACTACCCAATTTCTAACCGTGCGCGATCGTAAGACGCGACTAAGAGTATAGGAGTTTTTAAATGATTTTTAGGCGATATTATTGGAGACCTATCACCAACAACTATTTATTATTACCATCTTTCCCCCACTTCACTTCCAATTTCTTATTCCAAAGCGCTGGTACCCTTAACCCACCCAAATAAAAAAGCAAATTAATTATTCAATATTAATAATGTTTTATTACTTGTAAAATGGCTCTAGATAGCCACAATTTGAAATAACCAAATTAGATTTTTTAAATATTTTTTTGATATTGAGAGGGGCAAAATAAAGGGTGTTTGGTGGTAAGTTTACAGCTTCATCGCCCAACAATCAGAAAAAAGACCTAATACCCTTTTCGCCTCGTGCGACACCCACAGAAAGCAATAGTGTAGTGCTAATCTAAACCGACACTTCACAGCTAAAAACATAAAAAATAAGTGTATCCAATTATCCAAGATTCTAGAATAATCTAGAAACTTTCCAAGCTACCGTGTTTATACATAGCCATGAAATGAAATGATACATTTATTTAGTGATATTTATGTATATGTGTATATTACACAATGTGTTAAAATAATCATGCAGCTCTCTACCCGTTCTTTTCTGTCGAAATTTTAATTACTATTATTATTATTAGTCTAATTTGTAAAGCAGGCTTCCGTAATAGAAGAATAAAAGACCATGTATGAAAAGATGGATGGAAATGAAGCTAGAGAGGTTTTTCATGATCGTAGAAAGTGGCGATCGATAGCCTCTGCCTACCCCAACAGGAACTGATGGCGTGAGTATGTATATATTATTTGCCATATTTCAAAATAAATACCAAAATAGCTGTGTAGTGTCGGCTTAGAATAGCACTACCCCATTTCTTCCGGTGGGTGTACGTAAGAGGCGACTAACGGACTTAGGGCTTTTTAAGGGATTTTTGGGCTATGCGGTTGGAGACCCATCACCAACAACCTTTATTCTTCCATCTTTTCCCCACTCAACTTCCAAAAGTAGCTGTGGAATTTCTAATTTCTCAGCTCTGGCTACCCCTTTTAGGGATTTATAGCCGTGAGTATATGTATGTATGTATGGAAATACCAAAATTTGTGAACTTTGAATCCTCACAACAAAGCAACACCCCACTTTCCGGAACAACGAAGGGTAGTATTTGTGAACTCATCCCGTGGCATTAACATAATCTATGTGACGAAGATAACATGGATTAAACCAAGATCAAGTTTAATGTAATTTTATGAAGGCCTGGTATCTATGCCCTTTTCCGGTTTCGCATATTTAACATCCATATTATTCATCAGTTAATATTTAACGTATCCAAATATTATGTCGCTTTTTAGTACTAAAATAATTTAGAAAACTATTTGATTTCAGATTTCTGTCAGCATTTAAGGGTAGACAAATCGGATTCCTAATTTATTTTATATATCCGCCACTAGATCACCGTCGCAAAGTGGAATAGATTTCTATTTTTCAGGTTGACAGGCTTCATAGATCAGGTGGCCCTAGCTGGTACAGGACATTCAGCAGTATTTCAAAATTTTATTTTATTTAACCTTAAATTAATTTGGAATAAAAAGCTATGTAGACTCGGTTTAGGATAACACTAAACCATTTCGTTCCGTCGGTTTTGAACGAGGTAATTTTTGCGATAATTTGAGAGATTAATGAATGTTGTAGCTGGACATTGATAGCAACCATCTCTTTCTTTTACAACCTTTTCCCCATTCAACTTTCCAAAGTGGCTAACGAATTTCTGATTACTAATTCTGCAGATCTAACTTCTCTTTTGAGGGAAAACAGCTGTATATATATTTTGAAGTACTGCTAAATGAACAGAAATCTTTAATAATCGTTTCTTACGAGTATGATGTCAATCTTCTATCGACTTTCAATCACAGTCATTTATCTGTCAGCAGTTTTGGAGGAAAATATGTGATTGCTGATCAAAGTGACTAATGATACCATCAATCGTATCGCACTAATAAATCATGTTCCGAATAGGATGCAACAAATGGGTCCGCCGGATTCTCGTCGCCGATTTATCAGTGCTATCAGTCGTCTGGCAGTCAGTCCCTTTATTTGCCGGTCACTGGGACCGGAAGTTTTTGTACAACTCCGGCGTATACCAAATACAGAGGCTGAAATTTCATCAACATTATATCAAATTAAATAAACTTGTAGTTTTTTAAGTATTTAAACATATATGACATTATTCAGTTAATGTGAATAAAACTAAATTTAAAGTGAATTTTCACCAGACGTTTTGTAAAGAGATAATGGCGAAAAGAAACTCTTTATCAATTTTCTCATAAATTATTCAAATCCATTTTAATTAAAATTACATAAAATGCTTACACCGATTAACCCCGAAGGGGTTGGCAGAGGTACCAATACTTCTGAACTCCCATGGCAGCGCCATCTAGTGTCCAGAGAAGGTACCCACGTTTTGCTTAGACAGTGTACTCACGTGATAGGGGGCAGGCCTATCGCCGTTTTGTACGAATACACTGTCACATGACTAAGTACCACTCAGCCATGTGGGTTTCCTCACGATGTTTTCCCTCACCGTTGACTTTAGAAGAGACAAATTGGTGTAGGCCCGACCCAGAATTGGAACTCACGCCCTTCTGTTTTCGGGCGGGTGTTCTACCTACGAGTACTGGACTATCTAAAATTAAAGCTAAGCTAAAATTAAAAAATACCAAACCACCCACCCGACAACACTACGACACCCACGCAAGTAATGAGCAAAGATTATCCTTTGCCGTTACTGCACAGCGAACAACTCAACTCAGAACTTAAAACACGCTTCAGGTATATCCCCAAAGGGGTTGGCAAAGTTGTATACTTCTGATCATCAGCTGACATTGTGTACAGAGTACCCAAGTTTAGATTCGACAGTGTACTCACGTGATGTGATAGGAGCCGTTTTGTACGAATACTGTTTCATGACTAAGGACAACTACGGCATGTTTCCTCACAATGTTATCCCTCACCATTAGCAACCAAGATAATTTACTGCACATTCAACTTTAGAAATGAAAAATTGGTGTAGGCCCAACCCGGTATTCAAACCCTCATCGTCTGAGCTATCTAATCTTTGCCTTATTACCTATTTATTGTAGCAAACATTTAAAAGGATACTAAAATCTTCTAACGTTAAGAGGTGTATTAAATTATTCAAATTCAAAACTATCCACCAAACAAAGTATTTTCTAAGATTTGCAACATTATAATTGAAACAACTATTGAAAAAAAAAAGAAAAAAAAAATACCTTAAAACTTAAAATTTTGTGAATGTAGTTAGTATTAATAATTTTGTAGTACTGTATAATGACAAATAACACCTCAGTCTTCCCGTGACCATGATAACTGAAAAGTTTTCGAAACGTGGGGCTTTAAAAATAATGTAATAACACGCGATTAAAATATCCGAAAATCAATAGTTGTTTCAATTATAATCCACCGAACAAGTTAATATTCCAAAAATATTTTCATATAGGTCGTCCGTAAACTTTATAATTGGAAATGAAAGCAACACCCGCGAACATTTTAACCTATCCTGAACTCGTCTGCCCTTCCAAGTCTGTTCACTACTTACTCAAGGCTTTAATAATAAATAAAAAGAGTTGTCTGGAGTTTTCGAAATTACAATTTATTTTCTTCGTGAAGGACTTTTAAAAGCTGAGAGAAAATTTTACCAAATACCGCTTAAGACCCATATCACTATATGTGTATTATGTATATTATTTGCCTGACCTATTTCTGAGAAGAGATGGATAATTTACGCTAGCATAATCAACAAATTTAAATTATACACCTATAGTTATACATATATATATATTACCTATAGCATATCGTGATATGATTATTAGGGTTTTTGCGAAAGTTCAAGGTATATTGCGAAAACATGAAAAGTTGGTAAAAGCGATGATTCAGTTTATCAACCTTACTCAGAAAAGGAAGTGTTTATTCGCCAAATCGTGACTTTGCGTATAATTATCCTTGTTTTCAAACCATCCTAAGTATTCCGCGTAAATCATTATTTTAAATCAACTCACGATAACATTATATATTAGGCATATTTATTTTAATTTCTAAATGAGTTAATTAAAGCTTGAGAAAACATGTTCATTCATCGGCCAGTTTTTTTATATATAGCTATGGTTGATACAATAGTTTATGCAATTGCTGTTTGATTCTTACTTTATAAAGATAATATTGTTCGTATAATAATGCAAAAAACATAAATGAAAGAGGTAAGGTACGTAAGAGGCGACTAACGTTATCGGGGCTTTTAAGGGATTTTTGGGCGATGCGGTTGGAGACCCATCACCAACAACCTTTATTTTACCATCTTTTCCCCACTCAACTTTCCAAACGTGGCTGAGGAATTTCGAATTCCTTAGCTCTGGCTACCCCTTCTAGGGATTTATAGCCGTGAGTATATGTATGTATGTTGAAAAATAATATCACCTTTTCACAGCTTCTTAAGCATATACTTCATCAATATATCGCACCTTCGTTCAATAGTGCCACAACTCAAAAAAATGTTAAATCCCTTTTATTTTAACATTACGTTTGCCAAACATCAAAATGTTATCTCAAAAACTGGTATATTCATAGCTTCAATAAAAGTATAATTTTTAGTTTTCGTAATAAGTGCAGAAAAGTAAAAAAAAAAAAGTGCAAATCATTAAAGTGTAAAATTTCCTAAGCAGAGAATCTCAAACTCAGCACGACCCCAATCGCCGGACGTAACTACGTCCATATTTCATGTAACGTGCGCTTCACAGACGAGAGACTTATTCTCTAATAAAATATAAATACGAAGGGACGACCCGAAGGTTTTATACACACTGAACGGGCTGATCCGCTACCTTCTTTATGAAAAATACACTGGGCACCTATTTTAGGCAATATTGTTAACACGCCCTCGTGAAAACGTTTTTGTAAGATGAATAAATGATTACACAATTTCTTTAATAGAAAGGATTTGACGTGTGGATTTACTGTCTGGGAATAGTAACATAGTTACACATACGTTATTTTTTGGGGTAGGCAGATAGATAGATTTTGGGGTCTATTTTACCTTGGGTTGATACTGAAAAACCTCTCGCTACCTTATATAATATAACCGTATTGAAGGAGAATGAACTGCGTGGTAATCTTTACAAACCTTTACATTAGCTGCGTTTTGGAGACATACATACATACATATACTCACGCCATTAATTCCCATTGGGGTAGGCAGAGACTATCGATCGCCACTTCGTTTTGGAGACCTCTTTGGGAAAACAGAACGTTTTGTTTGTGCAATGCATGATCAGGAGTTCTAGCACGAGCGTTATTTTATCGTTATTCTGTCTATTGGAATGAGATAAGATTAAGAAGCCGTGTAGTGTCGGCTTAGAATAACACTACCCCATTTCTACCCGTGGGTGATCGTAAGAGGCGACTAAGGGTATAGGGGCTTTTGGGCGATGTGGTTGGAGACCCGTCACCGAAAACATTTATTAATACCATCTTTTCCCAAATCAACTTCCAAAAGTGGCTGAGGAATTTCTCATTCCAAAGCTCTGGCTACCCCGTTAAGGGATTTATAGCCGTGAGTATATGTATGTATGTATAAGATTATACGATACTAAGTATGCAAAATGGATGGCTGTTTCATACCACGCGTTATCTAGTTTTAAGATCGTTCGTGCTAGCAATGCAGATTATCAAGAGCGGAACTATTGGAAGTACCGCAGGCATTGGTCCAGCATGTGCCCGCCCTGAGAGTCACTTAGAAATGTTATTTCCGTTCTGCTCTTACTAACACTGAGTACTTGGACAGACATAACCAAGAAATCAAAATTATAAATCAAGAGTGAATTATGAAGAGTGACTACCGTATTATAGTATTTGGAGCCAATCTTAGAAAACCTGATGTGAGCCATGATCAAAACATATGGGGTCCGATGCGTTATCACCAAAATAATATTTTATTTAATACTCTGATACGGTTGTTTGGGATCAATCGCATTCGGGGGTATGTCTTGAGGATGTTGCTATTCCACTTGAAGAGGATCTCGTAAAACTTGAAACATAGAAACTTCGGAGGTATCTCGATCAGACTCACCGACAAGTAGGGTGTGACATCGAAGAATATTACAAAATAGTGCTACTAAATCAACGCCCGATTTCTGAATTGAGTATTCAAGCTGAGAACGACTTAAGTATCGTTTTGTCTCATTCAGTTGTTAAGATTTCAATGCGACAGAACGATACTTAAGTTGTTCTCAGCTGGAATACTCAATTCAGAAATCAGGCGTTAATCTCGTATTTTCCGTAAGTTTTTAAACTTGAGTCCGTGACCCTGGCCTACTGTGCTTTTGCCGAGGAGTAAATAATAAAAATGAAAAGAACCAAGTCATGTTCATAATTATAATTGATGTAGCACTATAATTAACACAGTTTTAAATAAATAATTGCTGTGTTCTTTTGACCATTATAGCAATTCAAATAATACAATAACAGGCAAACTTTAATAGTTGAGTAGAGTTAAATCATATGTGTAAAGCTAGCAATTGTATACTCGTCACCTGGTATTAACACTCCTCAGAATTTCTCAGAATTATACGGATCACTTAAATACTTATTTAGTAAATTTTCCAAATTTACTGATATATCTGAACATGACAATACATTTTTGTTGAGAGTACCCCCGTTTTGCTTGGACAGTGTCCTCACGTGACAGGGAGCAGGTCTATCACCGTGTAATACAATGTCACATGACCAAGTACAACTTAGCCATATGGGTTTACTCACGATGTTTTCCGTCACCGTTAACAAATAATTAACGTATAAATTAACTGCGCATACGACTTAGGAAACGTTAAGTTAAGCTGTAGCCGTTACCTGGGATTTGAACCGACATCTATCTGTATGCACGGCGAGTGTTCTAGCTATTAAGCTATCCTGCAGGGCAAGCACGAGCCGTGTTTAAACTAGTTACCTACCGCGTGGGATAAAGCAGCCATCTTTTACGCACTTACTTAGTATCGTATACTGCCATCTCATTCTAACCGTTAACGTGTCGATAAAATAGCGCTCGTGCTTGCCCTTCTGGTTATAAACTCAATCAAAATAATAAAAGTTTCTCGCGTCAATAGAAATGTATTAAGCCATTTTGAATTCTCTTACAAATACGATTCCCATTCAAGCAACAAATTAACTCCCTCGTGTACGAAAATCCAATTTTTAATCCGATCCCTTTCCCATTATAATTCTTAACGACCGTCTAGGGTAATCCACAGTTGAACAAAATCTATTTTTGGGTTCAACAAACAGTTGTATCGATTTCGCTTTGATACCCATCCATTGGTTAGAAGCTAAAGTAAAGAAAATTGGGCATTTAGTGATGTATTGTATTTACAACTAATAAAATGTAATATTAAAACTTTAGAGTAACATACATACATACATACATACATATACTCACGGCTATAAATCCCTAGAAGGGGTAGCCAGAGCTAAGGAATTAGAAATTCCTCAGCCAGAGTAAAGTACTTTAGAGTAAAACTGAACAAATTCGAAAGCGAGTAATAAGAGTATTTTTTATTAAGCTTCAATAACTAACATACATACATACATACATAAAGTCACGGCCATTAATCCCAAATAGGGGTAGAGCTCGAAACTCTTCAACCACATTTAGAAGTTGATAGGGGAAAAGGTGGTAGAAATAAAGTATCGTTTGTGATGGGTCTCCAACCGCAAAACCCAAAAACCACTTGAAAGAACCAAAAAAACTTAGCCGCTACTCACGACACCCGTGAGTAAAAGGGGCAGTGACATTCTAAGCCGACACTACACGGCTTTTATTTAGCTTCTATAACTAACTAAATTCTTAAACTACTAACTATATACCTAATTAACAATAAACTGACCAAAAAATCATAGACAATAGATCACTAAATTACTTTATATAATAGGATAAAAAAAAACATAAAATAAGTTAATAAATATGCAAAGTGAAATCTCCAGCGATTATCATAAACAATATAAAAACTGTACTGAAATTTAATTTGTTAGCTCGGACTCATAAAATTACTCCAGTATGCTTACTAGAAAGTTATTAAGTTTCGATTAAAGGGTTTATTAATTTAAATTTTTAAGCGGCTTCGAGTCGAGGTTTTGAATATTGATGACTGTTTTTACTTTTTTCAAAAATTAAAAGTGTTATTTTGTAGTTTTATAGCTTTGATGTTCCGGACTAGTAGATATTATTATTTTACTAGCTTTTTGCCCGCGACTTCGTCCGCGTGGACTTAATTTTTTGTATCCTGTTTACATTCAAAATACCGAAACACTACCTCAACTTCTGTTTTTATATTTAAATTCCCGCGGGCGTTGTAAAGGATATAAAGGACATTGAGGCTTTTCAAGTGATTACTAATTACCTTTATTTAACTACCTTTTCCCTAGTCTATTTCCAAAACTGGATGAAGAATTACTTTCTCTGAAGCAGTGGCTACCCTTTTATAGAATTTATGGACGTTAATACATACTCATGAATAATTGATAGATGAATTTCATACATTCAATCGCACCAAGTTTTATGTTTCTGATACAAAAATGTCAAAAATCTCTATATTAACTTTCATTTGCTCTATCAACCTCTTAGGGGTTGAGTTCCAAAAAAACCCTTTTTAATTTTTCATAAGAATCATGAACCAAACCATTTTGTACCAAGTTTTTATGTTCAAAATGAGAATATCTTAGTGAGTACAAATACAAATTCGAATAGTAGTTTGGCAATCCGGTGCTGCCACCACTGACCGCTGGTGATAGCGGGAGAGCTTGCTGCGATTGCTCGGGAAGATGGGGATGGTTAGTGGTGGATCTCCATACAAAATAATTGCGGAAGTGAAGGGATAGTGCTCGCTATTATAATATATAGATTGCTATTCAAAGCTAACAAAACAAAAAAGCTTGAATCACCTGAGATACGAATCCGGAACGATTGATTCATAATAGTTCTAGTTAAATATGCGGCGGTGGCAAATTTACTTTCCGCCCATACCTTCGCCCGCGTGGAATTCGGTTATATTACGGTATAAAGTATAAGATAGAAAAAGGAATGTTGAGATGGTTTGGGCACATAGAGAGGATGGATGATAGAAAATTGGTAAAAGGGATCTATAGAGCTAGTGTGGATGGTAATGTTAGTAGAGGACGACCACGGAGAACACACTTGGACCAAATTGAGAGTGTGCTCAAAAAGGCTGGCGTCCGAAGTATGAAGAATAAAAGAGCATGTATGAAAAGATTGATGGAGGTAAACGAAGCTAGAGAGGTTTGTCAGGATCGTACGAGGTGGCGATCGATAGTCTCTGCCTACCCCAATGGGAATTAATGGCGTGAGTATATGTATGTATGTATGTAAAGTATAAAACTTCTCATTCCCACAGAAAAATCTAAGAAGAGCGATGTATCGCTAGGATATGCTCAGTTGTTAAACCAAAACTGAATGGTGCACTATATTAAATGTTTTCCCTTGTGGAGCTAAAACATACAGATTATGGACACTGAAAAACAATGCTTTTCTAAGTGTACTCGAGCAACCCTCAGAGTTTGGCCTTGTGCTCTATTAATGGGCATTGCAAATGAAACCCTTATAGGAAATTTAAGTCTTTTAAATTGAAATGGGAGGTCTTTTGGAATAATCGAAATCCGAGGTATGAGTACACTTTCACACTTGGCTGCGCCAGTTAAAATAGTGGCTGTAATAATGTTCCGCCCAAGCTGAGTGACACGCAGCCTGGTACCATTACACAGTCTAGGGGCATCGAGATTGCGCATGAGCATCACCGGAATACCTACTTTTAGTTTTATTTTATTAGAAGGCACCCCAGATAGATCCAAAGTATTTAAGAACTCCACAGGACATGACGTACTATGTTCTGTTTCTATCACTGTGTCTACAGATACATATTCTGTATTTTTTCCCATAACTTCATCATTCAAAATATTTTCATTTATTTTAGTTACCGTTTCATTTTTTGGTGCTAATATTGCGCGTTCGCACAGCACCTAGAAAAAAGCACTAAACTAACTGTTATATAACTACTGCCTAAAACCTAAAATCTATAACAAACACAGTTCAATCTAAAATATTTGGAACCAAAAAATATACCAAACTAAACTATAAAAATCTATACGACGAACAAAGTGCACTAAACTAACCTACCTAACTATTATTCAGCCTACTGCGAAAAACCTAAAATCTATAGAATGCATTTTACAATATAAACATTATACAATGGTAGATACCTAAAAATCACACACAATACCAGTAACTAAGTACATCAAGTAAAGTAAGTGACCCGAAAAGTGCAATGCAAGTAAAGTAACGATGATCTATATCTATTACATTGACATATAACATAATATGTCGAATCTTCTTACTTTTCAGTAATCTGTATTTATTTGTATCATAGATATTTTTTATTTTTAACACTTTTATAGGTTGTTGTATTTGTATTGTATCAGATTCTGGGTTTATGTACTCTAATAAAGAAGAAATCATACCGCGATGTAGAAAGTTCAGACAGCGCCATCTATTGGTTAACATGCAAACAACGCCGCGCGTTTTTATAAGGATTCAGCTGAAAGGTTGAAGATTGCGCTGCTAAAATTCACAAAGTGAGGATGTCGGAAAGTAAGTGAGGACGTCGGAAAGTTTCCGGCCGCTGGTTAAAGCGTAAGATATCAACCCACTTCTTATGTATCTTAAAAATACATCGTTACTACGTTTTAAAAACTCTTGCATTCCTCGAGAACTAAATATTACCTGGTTACGACACACAGCTCAAGCAAACAATATTTTTGTTATCCCTCGGGAATATAATTTTTCCGGGATAAAAGTGCTCTATAATTTAATCTGGACTTCTAACTATATGTCTGCAAAATTTCAAAGCAATCGGTTAAGTAGTTGCGGCGTGAAAGCGCCACAAATAAACAAACAAACAAACTCACTTTCCTATTTATAATATTAGTATGGATGTTCTTTATTTTTGATTTTGATCAGTATACTATTATATAAGTATATCTATGTCTGTATGTATTTTATTTGTTTCATATCCTACATTTAAGATTTGCTTTTCTATCCTTGGAACTTAAAGGAATAGCCAGAGCTTAAAAGTTTGAAAATCCTGATTCAAGTACAGAAAAAATGATACTACAAAAATCGTTGGTGCATAAGCTGTCTGGAAATGAGTCTCCAACACTTAAAAGGCCCCAAATTCTTAAGTCATCTATCCATCACCGCCGGGAAAAAATGGATAATTGCAGTCCTAAGCCGACACAAGTACAAGTACAATACTTATTCTGAAAATAAAAATATTATTATATATATATATATATATATATATAGTGTAGCTGTGTAGTGTCGGCTTAGAATAGCACTACCCCATTTCTTCCGGTGGGTGTACAGTCGCCATCAGATATATCGGAGCGGCCGAGGTACTCAAATATATCTGAGCAGCAATAAATTTCAATAAATTCTTTACGGTAAATAAGGTCAAAAAGCTCTGAACATCCAATTCGCCACAAATATATGAGCAGTGGTTTTTCAATTAAATCTGAACACTCAAAGAGACAATAATATCTGAAAGCACAACTCGACAAAGTTATCTGCTCAGACAGGGTGATCATAAATATCTGAACATTTAGGGAAAATATACCTTAAAGCACTAGGCATACAGTTTAAATGTAATCGTATCAAAATGAGTAGGTATACAAAATAGAAATCTGCGTAAAGCAACTTTACAGTCTTGTAACAAGAAACACATTAGAAGAAAATATTTGCCAATTTACAAAAACGATAACATAACTGTAATTGCATATAATTCACTGCATGTATTTTATCAAATACTAGTGGTCCGTCCCGGCTTCGCACGGATGGTGTAAAGTTTTTATACTGCTTACTCCCTACGATATTTAGCATAATGATATCTATACTTATAATAATTCTGTAGAGAGGTCACTTCTGTACATTAAATATATTTTCAAAATAACTATCAGGGGCTGATTAGTGATCGATACTGATGCCAAAAATGCAATCAGTAAAATTTTTGTCTGTCTGTCTGTCTGTCCGTCTGTCCGTCTGTCTGTCTGTCTGTCTGTCGGTTTGTATGTTCCTTATGGAAACAAAAACTACTCGACGGATTTTAACGATACTTGGTAGAATTATTCTTCATACTCCTAGGCAGGTCATAGTGTACTTTTCAGCAGAGTAGTGAAGTGAAATTGGGAAAACGGGAGAAGTTACTCCATTTTTCAAGCTTCCGTCGCGTGTGCAGCGTAAATGGTTACCGTTTCATAGAAATCATGTATCACAGAAATATTTGCCATACAATTGTCTAAAAAATATCCTTCAATAGCATATGTCTATCTTTTATGGTTGACTCACAATAACACGTGTAACTCCTGATAGCTTAGCAGTTCGGTGCATCCTGATTATATTTATTTACTCTAACATTTATAGTTCTCTCATTCATCTATTATTTAAAAAAGTTTACATTATTACCTACTGAATAAAAAAATAATCATAGAAATCGGTATAGAAACACCAAACTTATACATGAAATAAGCCATCGCGTCCTGTCGTCGCACGTGAATACTGAATCATGCTGGATTATTTTTTAGTAATGGTTGCGCGGGCAAAAGATAGCCGCGAGTATATGTATGATGTATGCAAAGTTTGTAATTCTGATTCTTTGTTTGCATGGGTTTGTTGTCGGAGATACTGAACCGTTCATTAAAGCGCTTTCACAATCACAAAGCTAAACTATTCAGGAGTGCTATAAGTGGTGCTAAATTTCACAAAGGTTGAGCAGCGATTGAAGACACCTCAGATATTTTTAAAACTACGCTACCCGTGCAAAGCTAGGCCAATCCATTAGTATATCCTATGTCCTTTTCCTGGTTCTAAGCTACCTCTCTAACAATTTTTAGCCAAATCGGTTCATCCGTTCTTGAGTTATAAATAGTTTTACTAACACCACTTTCTTTTATATATATAGATTCGCAGATTTATTATGCTATAATTAAGTATATAGACTGGCAATACTAATACGACAGGCGAGGTGACACCAAAAAAAAGTACAACGGTGTGCGTAAATGAATGTGTGTGCGTGACATTAGTATGGCGGATCCCATACTAGCCCTATTAAAATTGATAAAAATTCACGTATTTGTTATTTTTGCCCAATTGCAAACTTTACAGTAATTGTAGTACTATGATGACAAGATATTTTTTATCATATATTTGCATTGAAAACTTTGGCTTAAGATAATATAGACCTGTAATTATTTATTACAGTCTTAGTTTGGACATAAATGGCTAATAATTTTGTGTTTGCCAAAGAATATGTATTCGATTTAGATTTATTTTTTTCACTTTGATTAAGTTATTAAATATTAATAACTTAATCACAAAATCATTAAGGTTGAAATAAGTCAATTATTTTCTTTCATGTTTTATGTCAAAATCTTTGTAGGCCTTTATCGTCTCTGAGAGGTCCTGCCTTTGTTGACGTTTATGCTATGACGTTTGTCACTTACAGATCCACAATCTTTTCTTGGCCGGCGGCGACTAGGTAGGTAGGTAGTCGCCGCCGGCCAAGAAAAGATTGTGGATCTGTACTGCTTAGGGCCGGCGCTCACTGCCGGCATGGCATGGCAAAGGATTTCGGTACAGATACAGCATTTTTAATCTTATTACCATGAGTATAGAATTCATTTTGACACAACGATGCCGAGGGAGGCCGCGGTAGGACAGAACGTCGGCATCGTTGTGTCAAAATAAAATAAAATGAATGGTAATAAGATTAAAAATGCTATATCTTTAACGAAATCCTTTGCCATGCCATGCCATGCCATGCCGGCAGTCAGCGCTGGCCCTTATCCATGTGCTTCTATATCTATGGTAATATAACAGCTGCCAAATTAAAATAAGTACGAATGCTTTGCAATATTTCATCCAGTTTCGTGTCAGTCACCATGGCCTAGCGGTTAAGCGAATAGAAATCATATTTTTAATCCGTTGCGTCAGGGTTCAAATCTTAACTTGTGTTTATTTTTATCAAGAATTCATGTTCTTTTTTTTCTATTTTATTTAGTAAGCCTTTAGATTTATTGTCCTCATTTAATATAATGCTATATATTACGTTATAATTATATATATGAATGCGTATAATACGTTACAGAAAACAGCAGGAAAAAGTTCAATTTTGCAAAAACTAGTTTATCCTTTTATTTTATTAAAGCTGCATTTATATTTATGCTACCCTGGTACATACAATGTTAAAAATGGCATACTTGTTTCAAAAATTCTAAGTGATTTTACCTCTTGATGTTTTTGTACCGGTGAAAATTATACAACTACAAACCCATTCCTCTATTAACACAAGTTGGTCAGTGGGGAACGATTTAGTATTTTTTTTCTAATAATATACTAACCGTACAACTAGTTGGGACCGTACAACCAGTGGGGCATACCTCCCAGCAGAAGACTCTTTTTAGTTTTGACATTGATAAAACCAAATGGTGGTTGTGTAGAAAATGTATTCTAGCGTAGCACTATTAAGAATTTTAAACTGTATGCTTATCGCTTTAAGGTATATTTTCCTTAAATGTTCAGATATTTATGATCACCCTGTCTGAGCAGATAACTTTGACGAGTTGTGCTTTCAGATATTACTGTCTCTTTAGGTGTTCAGATTTCATTGAAAAACCACTGCTCATATATTTGTGGTGAATTGAATGTTCAGAGCTTTTTGACCTTATTTACCGTAAAGAATTTATTGAAATTTATTGTTGCTCAGATATATTTGAGTATCTCGGCCGCTCCGATATATCTGATGGCGACTGTACGTAAGAGGCGACTAACGGACTTGGGGCTTTTTAATGGATTTTTGGGCGATGCGGTTGGAGACACATCACCAACAACCTTTATTCTACCGTCTTTTCCCCACTCAACTTCCAAAAGTGGCTGAGGAATTTCTAATTTCTTAGCTCTGGCTACCCCTTTTAGGCTATAAGGCCGTGAGTATATGTATGTATGTATGTATATATATAATTCGGGCATTATTTATAATGCCCAAGCATTATGAATAATATCTAGCTTTATCGGGCTAAGTGATTAATTACTATATTTTCTTCATTATTTATCACATTGTATGGTCCTTATTATATTGCTACATGACAATTGGGCTAATTTGATAATAAAGTTAGAATGTCGTCTAAATGTAGACGTATATAGTAGGGTAACATTTCGAACATTCGAATATTTTAAATCCAATATTCGACAATTAGAAAACAGTTCACAGAATTTACGTATCACAAATGCTTTATTTGTCACAAATTCATTAGTACATAAATACATTTTCCAGAAGTATAAATTCCTAGAAAGACTAAAACCAGAGCAAAAAATTGTTAGGTCGCATTTAGCTAGGTTAGGTTAGGTTATGTATAAAACGAGCCTTAAATGCATGTTGCCTTCCATGCTTGCTTGCTTGTTTAAATTCGTGCTTGTTTGCCTGTATTCTTGTATGTCCCCGGGCGTGGGGGAAACTACCTACATAAAATAACAATAACAAATATTGAATTAAATATGTATTACTCTGCCCAAAAGATGTTGAGCAATATGTATCATGATCATGCCCTTATGATCATGATTATTTAAATAATTATTATCAAATTGCACTCTCATATTGAGCATTTTTCATAATAATAATAAATCTATATTATCAGAACATGGTTCCATTTCTTGTTAGTAATACAACTTAATCAATATGTTGGTATGCACACCAATTATATGTAATATCTATATACAATTAAAACATTTATTACAATGAATCAAAACTGGAAGCCTTTACCCAATGTTTTAAAACTGGGTCATCGAGTCTATTTGCTGATATGTTTATGATGCTGTTGGGACTTTCCTGCTTTCGGAACGTCAGAGAGGCAATGCGTTTTCGCACTATTGCATGAAATCCATCTACTCTCGCCTCCGCAAACATTCCTGATGCGCTGCAAAAACGGCTCAGCCCCAACATCACCCTAAACTTTAATGACCGGGCGTTATGCATACTGCCGAATTTATCACTTGGTCCCCAAGACTTCGGATCAACAATTTCTAAATCATTTTCGGAAGACTCAATTAGAGAGCCTCAGAATTCTGGTAAATTGATGTTGTTGAAACCAAGAGCACATTCGTGATTCTATAGCATTTGCTATGTCTTTCAAAATGCATCCAATCAGACCAAATTGTATTCAATATTTGCTTAGTGCTTATCATGAACGCTATCCATAAATTAACCTAGCCACTGATTACAGACCTTTAGCTACCAGTATCGGTCTATTCGATTGTATGTTGAGTTTAAAAAATAATCATTTACGGATACTTTATGACTTTGACAGTTATAGTCTTTCAACATCCAGGTGAGTAGTTCCGCATTTAATAATCTAAGAGGTTAATTGAATGACCTAAAAATTATTAAATGAAGAGAATACAAAATCAATATGAGAATCCGTTAAGCGTGTATAGCGAAATAATAAAAATTAAGTACCCATAAATAAAAATAATATAAAGTAAGGATATAGAAATAAAAAAGATAACTATTTTTATCAAATACAGAATGTACTAGAAAAATAAGGCAGAAAAAGGTACCGAGACATGTGAAGAATAACAGCTAATTTAAAAACATACATACATACATATACTCACGGCTATAATTCCCTAGAAGGGGTAGCCAGAGCCAAGGAATTACAAATTCCTCAGCCACTTTTGGAAGTTGAGTAGGGAAAAGGCGGTAAATTAAAAAGTTTTTGGTGATGGGTCTCCAACTTCATCGCCCAAAAATCCAATAAAAAGCCCCGATACCCTTCCCTTAGTCGCCTCTTACGACACCCGTGGGTAGAAAGGGGTAGCAACATTCTAAGCCGGCACTACACGGCAAAGCCGGCACTACACGGAATTATATATTATAAAATTATCCATAAAACTGAAGTAGTGCGAGAGATTTGCCAGGATTAGTTTATTTGACAATTGATACTTTATGGCTACCCCAATGGGAGCTACTGTCGTGAGTATACGTATGTACTCGTATGTTTGTATAAAATAAATATAGCTTAGGCTAACGGATAAACAACTCTTTCCATCTTAGTATTATAAGTTAAACTTGAATTTATAAACTTAATTACGTAAGTGAATTTAATATATAAGTTGTTTCATATATAATTTATTTTTAAAGACAAATGGTACTCGTACAATAGGTTTTTGTATGAGTTACAATGGGAGCTGAGCAATCGTTAATTGTAATACACGGATTTGCGATTCAAGCCTTAACATCATAAGTGTGTATAGTTCAACACAATTGTATATATTGTGAACATACATACATACATATACTCACGGCTATAAATCCCTAGAAGGGGTAGCCAGAGGTAGCAGGGTCACTTTTGGAAAGATGTGTGGGGAAAAGATGGTAAAAGAAAGGTTGTTGGTGATGGGTCTCCAACCACATCGCCCAAAAAAAATCCCTTAATAGCCCCAATACCAATATATAAGAAATGGGGTAGTGCTATTCTAAGCCGACACTACACAGCTCAATATATTGTTAAATGTTTACATATGTGAATTTTATTGTTAAATGTGTAAAGAAATAAATAAAGGAAAGAAAAATTTCGACACAGGCGGTGAATTTTTCTTCAGAAAAAAACATTTTTCTTTCCTTTATTTATTCTTTATTTATTAGTAATAATCCCCACATGAGGTTTTCATGAACAAAAAGATTTAAATTATGTGTAAAGAAAGTTTCATTAGCAAAAGTAAAAAAAAAGTAGACACATCTAAATTTTTAATCGTATTTGAGAGAAACAATTGAAAGCCCTTTCGTCCAATTCCAATTCCGAACAAATAACTTAGGAGCGGCTCAATTTGTCTACAGACTTTATTGTGTGGGATCAATTTGTATATCGGCGAATCCTAACTTACAGGTTGAACATGAATAATAGCGCTTTCCAGTAATCCGAAAAACCTTTTTGTTACGATTTCAGGGTAACATCACTTAAATAATTATATGGTAATTTAATGTATTTCGAAAACCGGACGGGATAATCTGTTTAAAATTACAGTATTATTAATCTCAAATTTCTACATTTTGATTTCTTATTTATTTATTTATTTGGAAGACTTACAACTAAATAATAACGATATAAGTAACAGTATATAACATCGATGCCAATTAAAAGTCTTCACCAGTAGTATTATCATGGACTTTCAGTTAATAGTCGTCGACTTGACTAGCACAACGAAAGTCCCTGAGATTTCTTTGTCCTTCGGCTTTAAGCGACCTTTACCAAGTCAAACCTTACGGGAAACCTATTTACACTGTGTCATCTGAAATATTATGACAGCAAAGTGCACTTGCTTTTTTGCTCCAAAATACAGGCGACGTTTGCCATGTAGTGCCGGCTAAGAATGTCACTGACCCTTTCTACCCGCGGGTGTCGTAAGGTCCTACTAAGGGTATGGTTTTTTCTTAAGTGGTTTTAAGGCGATGCGGTTGGAAACCCATCACTAACGATACTTTTTTTCAACTATCTTGTCCCCTATCAACTTTTAAATGTGGCTGAGGAGTTTGTAGCTCTGAAGCTCTGGTCACCCTTTTTTGGGAATTATAGCCGTGATTTTATGTATGTATGTAAATAGAGGCAAAGACGTGTAAGAGGGCAAGGGAATCATTTTAGTAGGTATAAATAAATTTATATATGCGACATCCTACTCAGATTTTAATTTCATTTTATTTATTTTAATTCACCATTATAAAAGTTAAAACAAACGGCACTGTAAATATCTTATTCTATATTTGTAAAATTTATTATGGGACCTTGTTCAAAAGTTCTAAATATTTTCAATACAGTTTTGGTACCTAGTTAGGAAAGGGGCATAAGTTCAGTGACGATGCGTTCCAAAAAGGGCCGAACCCTTTATATCTCTTCCAATATTGTATGTGTACATTATTCATTTGGGTAGAAAATATAGCTGAGTTCGTGTATAAACATTAATAAGAAGCTCTGCCATACTTTTAGGGGTGTAAGGCATGAGCACCATGAAATCTCTTTTTTTTAGTATTTACTCAACTGGAACTCAAACGTGTACTAATACTTCTGAACATCACGTAAAATGGTCACCTGGTGTTCAGAGTACCCACGTTTTGCTTGGACAGTGTACTCACGTGATAGGGGACAGGCCTATCGTTTGTACGAATACACTGTTACATGACTAACGTAGATGAAAGTAGAACTTAGCCATGTGGGTTTCCTCACGATGTGTTCCGTTACCGTTAACAACCATGATAAATTAACCACACATAAGACTTTAGAAAAGACAAATTTGAGTGGGCCTAACCCGGGATTTGAACTCAAGCCTTTCTGTATTGACGGGCAGTCGTTCTACCCATTGTACTATCGTGGCTACTTAATTATATTAATTACTAAGATTTAAATACAACCTTTAAACCAACTTGGCAACCAATGGGCGAAATTTTAAAGCCAACCAAAGTCTATACGTGTATTATAAAAGCGCACCTTTAATTTGCCGCAATATTTCGAATATTAACTGGCAGACCTGCTTACACACATAAATATTCCATATTATTATTAAATAAGTGGCTTTATGTCATTTTAATCCGTCACTTGTTTTAATATCTTATTTTTCCAGAGTTACTAAGAACTTGAAGGTTTTGGGTTTAATTAACGGGGAGTATACTCACAAACTCGTAATGTTAATATATGCTTACCCACACATGACCAAGCCACCCCATTTAAGGGTAGGATGGTGGCCCTCGGTTCAAAACTCAAATTCCACATCACTTACGTGATTTTTTAAGTAAATTCTATTAAAAGTTTAGTATTTCCCCAAGCGCTTTCCCATCTTTGTAGAAATATTCTGAGGCAAATTGTCCCGTCGGTCACAGGACAACGTCCGGTTGATATGTCAAAGCGGTGAAAGAAGGTGGAAACTGTTTGCGAATGATGTCACGTAGCATACTCGGGAGCCTCGCAACTCTCTACACAACAATATAAAAGTTTATGTGAAGAACTGAAATAAAAAGACGGTTTTTTAGCTTAATTTCTCGAGGGCACTAAAAAGTTTTTGATGTGGACGTTATTTCCAACGTGTACTTTGACAAAGTAGGTAACGCCAGTGATTCCGAAAAAAATGGAATTAATCACTTTTCGTGTTTTTTTTGTATGCTTTGGAATTTACCACTCTTAGCAGTCAAAAAAGCAAATTAAAAAAACCATAAACTTCTTTTACTTAGCACGTGTATCAAATCAACTTAATACCTCAGGCTTCGATGTTCAGAATATTGAAAGATGTATAGAGATTAAGCCTTCATAGCTCAACAAGAAATATAATATTTTATAATAATAAGGTGCCGCCGAACAGGAGAACTCCGCGCGTAAAATTACCAATTTTACTTGTTGAGAACAGACGCGCCAAATTACCTCAATTTTCGCACAAAGAAACTCAGCATCGTCGTCGTTACAATAACGGCTTTTTAACGAAAATAAGAGCAAGCCATACTAATTCGGCAATACGTAGCAAAATTAAACACAATGGATATTGCTTGAATAAAATTGTATAAAGAAACGCTACTCACCGAAATTCTTAGCGGATGGAATAAAAGGTGCGGTCTTGTAGCTGTCGCAAATTTGTCCTAGAGTGCAACAGGCGCGTTCACGACACACTCACACAGAACCGACTTCAAATTTCTCTCACTATTTCCACAATTTAGTACCGACGCTGTTGCTTCAAGCGGGGCGCGAGCCAGCGTTCACTCGCTACTGTATCTATTTCGCTTCTGAGCGTCCGCCCGCCCTCGTCACGCCCTGCACCCCGCCCGCCCAAGTAAAAGCCTTCACTCATTTAGTATTCGCGTCCTTGCTCTTGTCTGAAGTCGTTGTTCGCAAACGAATTGAATTGTACCTGCTCGGCTTCAACTAACGAGTGCTGATGGAAATGGTTGAAACATAATTACGTGAAACCAAAACTAATTTTAACGTCACAATTGGACTTGTAAACGGGTATTAGTCTTCATTACGTACTCTACTACTTCATTACAGAATAGTAAATGATGGAGCCATATGAAAAGTAAATTTGAAAGATAATTTTATGTTCGTGGTGACTTAGGGTACAGAGTTGATTGGGTGGTTGTTGGGTAATGTAGATAGAGACCTATCAGCGTCGATATGATTTTTTTTACTTTCTTCTTTCCATCAACTTCCAAACTTAACTGAAAGATACCCCTACTAGATGATTTCTACCCCTTTCTGGGTTTTTAAGGCATAAATCTGTAAGTAGGTATGTATAATTAAACTTGATGTTTTTTTTACTTTGGAACCGCCTATTTTATAAATAAATTCGTATTCCAATTCGTGAATATAGAGCATAAAATAAAAGAAAATATATTTAAAAATGAAGCGCTGGTTGGTTCTGAACAAATTTTATTGGAATACGAAACTCCGTAATTAAGACTCAACTCAAAGCTTCGATCAAAAACATATTTCACGCATTCGCCAAAAGCAATCCCAAGCGAATAGTCCACAATCGTTCCGAACGAACAGAGCTCAGATACGCCAAGTGTACTAATTTGGCAAAACCAATTGTGTAGAGCGAGCAGAATCTACAGGTTCCTTCAATTAACTGCCATTTCCGCACCTAAACCAACGGCAACCATTAAAGCGGCGTGTCGAGTCTCACTAGTTATGACTCAGTTCCGAACAACTACAAAAGCACCCTTATAACTAGGGTAAAGGTATCATTTGACACCCTTCGTATCATCATTGTTCTAACATTGAAATACGAGTTTACGGTCTAACGAATTGTATTAATTATGAATATTTTGAGAAACCTGTCTTATTCTTGGTATACTCAAACACAAACTGAACGTTTACGCCTTATATCGTCGAAGGGGTGAATAAGGTACTAATACTTTTGAAAATAATGTGACATGACATTTTTGTCACCATACATATATACATATTCTCACGCCGTTAGTTCCCATTGGGGTAGGCAGAGACTATCGATCGCCACCTTGTACGATCCTGGCAAACCTCTCTGGCTTCGTTTACATCCATCAATCTTTTCATACATGCTCTTTTATTCTTCATACTGCGGACACCTGCCTTTTTGAGCACATTTTCTATTTGATCCAAATGTGTCCTCCGAGGTCGTCCTCTACTAACATTACCTTCCACATTGGCTTTTGTCACCAGTTGGGGATAATACCTACGTTTTGCTTAGATAGTGTACTCACGTGCATACGGGGCTAGTTAAACGCCGTTTTCAACAAATACACTGTCTCATGACTAACTCCAAAAACTTTTCCGTCTGGGTTTTCTCACGATGTGTTTTCGCTAATAGCCATAGTAAATTAAGTGTTTTCCCGACTTATGTTTTGAACCCACGCATTTAAAATGGTTCTTCCTACAACGAGATATCACGGAAGTTCTAAGTAATGACCTTTCTATTCAACTATATCACACACCTCCCTTCACATACATTGGCAGCTCTAATCTTAGAAAAATAGTTTGAGCTTCGTATTTGACAATACTCTAAAGCAACCCTAATAAATATTTCCGCCGTTCGATTTAGAATTAGAAAGAAAGAAAGAAAAGTTATTTATTTGCTATTAAAGGCACAAAAAATAACAATATACACACACAACAAGTAATAATACAAAAAAAGAGAGAAAGCTATAGATAACCAGTATAAAAACATATATTTTTTATTAAGAACGCAAATGGCAAAAAATCAAAAAAAGATATCATTTAACTTAAGACAAGAAAATTAAAAATGAAAAAAAAACCATAAACAGAAACACATTAGTAAAAAATAAATCAAATAACAAAAGTAATAATAATTAGTTGTAACCCACTTCTTCCTTCTGCTAGATTTTAAGTGAGTTGTAGATGAGATAGCTGAAGAACCTTAAACAAACATCCTTTATTTTACCATATTTTCCCCTTGTAGTATATTTTGCCGTGTAGTGCCGGCTTAGAATGTTGCTACCCCTTTCTACCCACGGGTGTCGTAAGAGGCGACTAAGGGTATTGGGGCTTTTTATTGGATTTTTGGGCGATGCGGTTGGAGACCCATCACCAAAAACCTTTATTTTACCACCTTTTCCCCACTCAACTTCCAAAAGTGGTTGAGGAATTTATAATTCCTTAGCTCTGGCTACCCCTTCTAGGGAAATATAGCCGTGAGTATATGTATGTATGTATTTTCCCCTTCATCATCCAAAAGTGTCTGAAAAGTTTTTCATTCTGAGGCTGACTTAATTTAATTCCGAAATCATCAAAGCCTCTTTTAATACCTTTAAAAAATGTATTGAATGTAACCTGTTTTACTAAATTGTTGTAAATAAATACCAAATTCCGTAAATTTAAATACATGCAAGTAATATTCCAATATTACTAAACTGCCGGTATATCTATTGGCTTTAGTTAATTTTCAAAATGTGATGGAATATGAGTATATAGAATCTATTGTTTTACGAACTTTTGTCATCAAATCAAAATTCCACACTAAACAATATAAAGTAGCACAATGAAAACTAATTATTGTTTACGCGTGTTTATATTATGCATAAAATGTCAGGTTCATAGCAGAGTTGCAATTTACAACGTTAAATTCAAATATAACTCAGGTGTCAGGCTTACTAGAGCATGAAAATTGTCTACAAAATACGCGGTAGCAGCATGCAAAAACAAATGTGTTGACGGAAAATCGAACGGCTTCCTGAAAGTCTCTTAATTGGTAATTTTTGAAGCGGCGTTTTGTGCCCCCGTAGAATTGAATAATTTAAAGCCATACGCCGCCGCTGAAAGCCGCCGGAAACCCCAAAGGAAATAAATCAAATGTGCGACCGGCATTTCATTCCTTTTTTCCCTTATTTTTTTTCTCAGTTAATAACATTGAAACAGTTTTATTTGCGTATTTCATAATGTCACAATTTACCTTTAAGAGCCGGAGAGCAAATAAAAAGATCGTTTTAATTTAAAAAGGTGTTTATCTTAGACTCCTGACTACGAGGGATTTCTATTAAGTTGGGTTCAGGGCAATACACAGGTTTGAGCACTTTTTCAGTTATAAGGGTGAAGGTCTTTCTGTTGACAGAGAATGAACAGGTTTCCAGCAGGTCGAATAAGACGACCATCCTCAGAAGATCATTCATTTTTGGGTCATTTCGATGAGAAAGTTGAGGCACAGTAAATGATGGTACGAAAAATGGCGCCTCTAACTTTTCTGTAGACTGTGAATGTTGTAACCAAACACATCAGCCTGGAAACTATACTAGCAGGAACTATAGAGCGCGACATAATTGAAAGTGGTCCATCTATGATTATATATATATTTATTTAATTAGGACAAACAACAGATATGCACTATGAAAATTAATATTAATACATTAATTAAAACTAAAATAAGCATACATCCACAAAAATTAATCACTAATAAATTATAATTGTATTGAATGGCAATTTGAAATAAAATACTAATTTAAAATAAATACCAATTAAGAGTTTAATATAAAAACTAACACATAAAAAGAACAATAATCAAAAACTAGAAAAAGATAATTAAACTAAACAAGTTAAAATCTTAATTAATAAATGAATAATTTCAATATAATTAATAAAGAAATAAATGTCCAATTATGAAAAGTTATTTTGAATTATTTATTTTTGATGAGTTCGTTACTCTTTAATACTATTCTAATTCTAATGATTACATAGTATTAATAGCTGAATTCATATTAATTATACTAAGATCATAAAAAAACTGTGTTACTTAATAAACGTGAGTGCACTGTCCAAACAAATTTCTTCTTCACCTGTAGGACAAGTACGAGCACTATTTTATCGACACGATAACGGTTAGAATGAGATGGCAGTATACGATACTAAGTAAGTGCGTAAGAGATGGCTGCTTTATCCCACGCGATAACTAGTTTAAACACGGCTCGTGCTTGCCCTGCTGGTAGTGACAATAATGTCGTGCCAGTGAGTTTGAGTTTTGAGACATACATACATACTCTTGACTTTAAATACCTAAAACGTATAGCCACAGCTTTGAAATAAGAAATTTCTTGGCCACTCTTGGAAGTTAAGTTGGTAACAGATGGTTATATAAGCATGGTGATGGGTCCAACGACATCGCCCAGAAATCACCTAAAACGATCCAATATCCGTAATCACCTATTACGATCACCCGCGGGAAGAAATGGGGTAGTGCTATTCTTAGCCGAAAAGGCACAGCCTTTTTTTTTGTTTCGTCTCTATATATGATCGTGCAAAATTTCCTCCTCTTGACTGAAAAGTAAGTACCTATTTCGGACAAACTTGAGAACCAATTTCCATCTAAAAGACAACATAAATGACAGCTAGTAAAGACGAGTACCCAATAAAGAAGTTATGGGCCCAGTCACGAATCCATAAAGCGGCGTAACTAAGTTTCACAGAATCACTGATTAGATTATAACATTGGCTGTGATGTTAAAGCTGAATTAGTAATGAAACTAATATTTAGCCGAAAAACTATTACGTTTTAACCTTAATATATGCTCACGAGATACAAGATTAAAATATCTTTGAAACAGTTGATGGTTTAAAATTGGAATAAAATAGAATAGGTATATTAATTCTAAACTTTTCGCTAACTTACGGACTAGAAGTTAAAAATTGAAATACATACATACATATACTCACGCCATTAGTTCCCGTTAAGGTAAGTAGAGACTATCGATCGCCACTTGCTACGATCTTCGAAATTTATATTTGGTATTTCAGTCGTACATTTGGGCGTGTGTTATGGTATATTTATTCAAAACATTCATTTATTCATTATCAAGTCGGTGCGTAGTGGTGTTCGTTGCTACTTATGATGTTGTGTTATTTCAGTAATGAAGGCATTGCGTGTTTCAGTGGCTTATCGTGTCTCAGCCACTGAAACACGCAATGATATATACTGAACCATCTGCTGCCTTTCCTGTTGATTACTTGTCTAAATTTATCAGTTTTAATCAGATAATTGCGACGAGACTTTTTAACAACCGTTGGTTCCGACTTTTAATATTTAAATTACCAAAACTGACAAGAATATAAAAGTTTAGATTTTCTGGACAAGATAGGTTTAGCAATAAGAGCGTTACTTATTCTCAAGGGCAAAATATCTGTTTTTAAAAAGTTATACAGAGGGTTTTTTATTAATTTATATAAATGGAGTAACAGAGATTCATCGAATAAAAAAATACAATAAATAAAGTATTCGTAACGCAAGTAGTTAACTTAAATTAGTTATGTAAATCATAAACATTTATTTTAAGAGCTTTCGAAAACCGTTACAACTTCTTTTAAGAAATAACCTGTAAATAGAATTGAGTTGAAAATTGTGTTTAGAAACCCTTAACTTTGCGTACGTGTATTTATTTGTATGCAGAATTGTAAAGTTATATAAAGGAAAAATTTAAGCCCCGTAACCTCTTCGGACATATACTATGGCGACGCTTTACATAAATAAAAATAAATAAAATAAAATAATCATTTATTTCAAAGTAAAAAGATAAATCTTTGTTTTTTGAACGTCAAATTTCAACTTTATACTAAGTTTACTTCGGATGTATAATAAAATACCTGAAGACATTTTAAATTTATCAGAAACAAAATTCAAAGCAGCAGTTAAAAGAAATCTTAGTTCGAAAGCCTATTACAATGTTAATGATTACATTAATGATGAAGTGGCTTGGTGTCATCAGGGGTCTGTGCAGGATGTTTCCGGGCTAACACCAAAATTGTAATGGACGTAAAAAAAGATGTGTGTTGACGAGTTTTTTACGGGTTCTTCTCTCAACAAAACACCTTCCCAATCAACAAAAAATATATAAATATATATACTCACGGGTATAAAAAAGGGGTGGCCAGAGCTTTAGAGCTGGAAACTCCTCAGCCACATTTGTAAGTTGATTGGAGACAAGATGGTAGAAATAAAGTATTGACGGTGATGGGTCTCCAACCGCATCACCCGAAAACAACTTAAAAAAGCCCCATACCCTTATGCGCTTCTGACGATACCCGTGGATCGAAAGGGGTAGTGACATTATAAGCCAAAACTACACGGCATTACGGGAACGTTTTACTTAGACATAATTAAAATAAATAAAAATACTGAAAAAAAGCTACTCCTAACCATAATTAATAAGAAAATTAATTAATTAAACTGTTGCATCTGCAATTCCCAGTACAAAATCTAATCAGACTTTTTCATTCTATTAAAAGCAAACACCATTTACATAATTTCACAGTTTTCCTTCACGCTCGACTATACTAGTCTCAGCTTGAAATACTTTACATAAGTTCAGTAAATTAGCAACTAAAAAAATAAAATGGCTTCACGGAGATTATATTTATATAAAATAGAGCTAAATGCAGCTAGAGTGGTTTGCCGGGATCGTACAAAGTGGTGATCGATTGTCTCTGCATACCTCAATGGCAGCAAATGGCGTGAATATATGCGTTTATTATGTGTTTAAAACAGAGGATTTTGTCAATTCGACCTGATTGTTTTTTATGCTTGCGAGATGTCTCCGCTGGTAATCAACAGTATTTAAACTTATGTTTTAATTATTAGAATTCAAGCTGAGAACGACTTAAGTATCTTTTTGTCTCTGAAGTTGTTCTCAGCTGGAATACTCAATTCAGAAATCGGGCGTAAGACTCCTAACTACGAGGGGTTTCTATTAAGTTGGTTTCAGAGCAATACACAGGTTTGAACTGTTTTTTCATTTATATGAAGGTAGAATAAACTAAGAATTTCACAGTTTTCCTTCACGTTCGACTATACCAGTCTCAGCTTTAAATACTTTACATAAGTAGAGTAAATTCCTGTGTAAAATCTGTGTTGTGAGGTTGAACTCAGCAAGCACAAGTAATCAAAGGTTACTTATTTGCCCAATCTAATAAATAAAATTAGCGTGTCGCATTGTTCGTCACCAAACTCCTCCGAGATGGCAGAACCGATGACATTTTGCATATACATATGGTTGGTCTGAGAGAAGGTTTTTCACTTTTTTTATACTCCTTAGTGTAATCTATAAAATATGAAAGGATCGCTAAATGTGTTTCTGAGCACAAAACTCGAAAACGGCTAGTCCGATTCCACAGATTTTTGTAATGTGTAAATTTAAATTGGGAGAAAGTTTTTAAGCATAGAAAAATGAAAAAATATGAGGATAATATAAAAACACATTTTTCTCAGCAGGTCGCCTAACAACAACAATATGATACATCTATCAAGCAAACGTAAATTGGCAGAACGAAGTCTGTCGGGTCAGTTAGTATATATTATAATAAAAGGATCGTTATATGATTTGCTAAGCGCAAATCTCGAAAACGGCTAAACCGATTCGACAGATTCTTTTTGTAATGTGTGAATTAAAATTTGGAGAAGGTTCTTAGCTATAGAAAAAGTGGACAATTTATGAGTGATCAATATCGCATAACAGAGACCCTCTGTCGGCTATATTTGGCAATTTAATTCAAACATCCATCGAAGTACATACATACATATACTCACGCCGTTAATTCCCATTGGGGTAGGCAGAGACTATCGATCGCCACCTCGTACGATCCTGGCAAACCTCTCTTGCTTCGTCTACATCCATCAATCTTTTCATACATGCTCTTTTATTCTTCATACTTCGGACGCCTGCCTTTTTGAGCACACTTTCAATTTGGTCCAAGTGTGTCTTTCGTGGCCGTCCTCTACTAACATTACCTTCCACATTAGCTCTATAGATACCTTTTACCAATTTCCTATCATCCATCCTCTCAACATTCCTTTTTCCATCGAAGTAAACATACATTTTTGATAGAATGAAGTCTATCAAATCAGCTGGTATAATATATTTTCTCTTTTTAATGCTTTCCTTTCTTTCTTAACCGACTACTTAAAAAAGCGGCCAAGTGCGAGTCGGATCGCGCACTAAGGGTTCCGTACTATCATATATATAGAAAATCCCGTTTGTGTGAAAATCATGGGAGCCAAATTAGGTAAGTAATTTGATTTATGACGTTTAAAAATAGAACTACGGGCTAGATCTCATTCAAACCAATTTTCGTTAGTAGTTTGAATAGTAATACACATCATATATTTTTTTCAGTTTTATCATGCCCATATTTTAGAAGTTACGGGGGGGGGACACACATTTTACCACTTTGAAAAAGTCTCTCGCGCAAACTATTCAGTTTTGAAAAAAATTATATAAGAAACCTCAACATCATTTTCAAATACCTTTTGATAGATACCCCACACGTATAGGTTTGATGAAAAAAAAAAATTTGAGTTTCAGTTCTATGTATGGGGAACCCTAAAAATTTTGGTTTTTTTTTTTTATTTTATTTTAAAATCTTAATGCGGTTTACAGAATACATCTACGCACCAATTTTCTATAATGTAGTTCTTATAGTTTCGGAATAAACTGGCTGTGACATACGGACGGACGGACGGACAGACGGACAGACATGACGAATCTATAAGGGTCCCGTTTTTGCCATTTGGCTACGGAACCCTAAAAAATGGCATTACAGAGAACATATTTAGATGTAATAGACCTAGCTAAATGCTGCTAGAAAGGTTGCCAGGATCGTACAAAGAGGCGATCGATAGTCTCAGCCTACCTCAATGGGGAAAATGGCGTCAATATGCATGCATTTATTATGTACTTAAAAAAACTCAATTCGAACTGTATGTTTTTTAATGTTTTTCGTGTAATGTTTGCGAGATTTCTCTATCAACAAACAACCGTATTTTAAAAAAGCCTAGTTATAGAAAAAAATAATAAAATATCAATATTTAATACGTGGACGACTCTGCCGTTAATTGAATTTCGTATGCCAAATTTGTTTTCAGTCTGTATTTAAGTGATGTTGCAAACCTTAATTAAATTACTAAGAAAAATTCAAACGCGTAATTTTCACAGTATTTCTTGATTTAAAATAAATTCATGAGTTGATAAAACTGTGATGACTATATTGAAAGATTCCTACAAGTATTTTAAGCTGTGTAGTGTCGGCCTAGAATAGCACTACCCCATTTCTTCCGGTGGGTGTACGTAAGAGGCGACCCATCACCAACAACCTTTATTTCACCATCCTTTCCCCACGCAACTTCCAGAAGTGGTTGAGGAATTTCTAATTCCTTAGCTCTGGCTACCCCTTATAGGGATTTATAGCCGTGAGTATATGTATGTATGTATGTATGCTACAAGTATGTGCCATTCTAATTGATTCACAAATCACATTAAGATGCATCGAGTATTATGCAATAGTTATGTATAATTGGCCGTGTCGTGGGCTTAGAATGTCACTACCTCTTTCTACCCACGGTATGGGAAGGGTATGGGACTCTTTTAAGTGATTTTCGGGCGATGCGGTTGGAGACCCATGACCAATGATACTTTTTTCTACCATTGTGTCCTTTATCAACTTCCAAATGTGGCTGAGGAGTTTTTAGCTCTGAATCCTTAGCTACCCCTTTATGAGATTTATGGCCGTGGGTATGTATACTATGACTAATCTCTGAATTTTTATGTCCGTTTGTCTATAACATGATCTCAATATCCCGGAGCGGTGGGCAGAAATTAGGTTTCTTCGTGGTTTCTTCATATATCATTTTATTCACTGACTGTTGACAGATATGCGTAATTCTAATTATTAGAATTTATTTCTAAACAATTTATTTAAATACATAAGTTTTCAAACCTGATAGAGTCTATAATATAAACATTTTTTACCATTGCGTTAATATACTGTTGATCCCAGGTTAAATACATAGAATTACATACATACATACATATTCTCACGCCGTTAGTTCCCATTGGGGTAGGCAGAGACTATCGATCGCCACTTTGTACGATCCTGGCAAACCTCTCTAGCTTCATTCACATCCATCAATCTTTTCATACATGCTCTTTTATTCTTCATACTGCGGACACCTGCCTTTTTGAGCACATTTTCTATTTGATCCAAATGTGTCCTCCGAGGTCGTCCTCTACTAACATTACCTTCCACATTGGCTCTATAGATCTCTTTTACATAGAATGATCGTAATTATACTTTGTTAAATTCAAAATGAGTTGGGACGCACTTTTCATACAAACTCTTTTGGTATTCATTGGAAAGTGATGTTAGTATCTGCAGAAATTGTAAGTTAGAATATCACTACCCTATTTCTTCTCGTGCGTGTTCGTAAGAAGCGACCAAGGGTATGGGGGCTTTTTGCGTGGTCATCCTCTACTGATATTACATACATACATGTTGTCACGACTATTAATCCCTGGAAAGGGTAGCCAGAGCTTCGGAATCAGAAATTCCTTACTGTAACGAATTAAAGTAATAAAAATTTATTATACACATTAACATTGGCGCAGATCTGTGTTTGTGTCCTTGTGACCTATATAGTTAGTTTGCCTTTATAAAACAACATTTTCGTATTGTCAGATTTGTAAAATTAAAATACTCGGTTCTACTCGTCTTAGCAAACAACTACTGACACTATTTGGAGAATGTAGTTCCTAAACTTAAATATATATATATATATATAAATCCCGCTACCTATTTGGCGTCTTTTCACTTCGCATCGTTTTGACGTCCACCAGATAACGTTAACATAGCCTCAATTTTGGAGCATATACTAATCCAATTATTGTTGCTGAGGACCGTAATCTAATTTATTTTTTAATAAACCCATAATTGTTAATATACAAATATACGTATATTAACATGCATTGTCCAACCCATCTGAACCCACTACCACATCAATGTTAACCTGACCTCCGTTGTATAATAACAAATTTATTTTATATTCATAGGCATCTAACGTCCATGTTTTTATGCGACGTTGCCACCTTTACAATAAATTCAACCGTATAAAATGTAAAAGCTAAAGCACCTTGCTAATTTGAAGGAATTCCTAATTTGTTGATAATATAGAAGAATTGCTGTTTGTTTCCATTTGTATAACTCGCTGGCTTTATGCTTTATCTAAATATAAGATTATTTTAGTAAGGGGCTCTGCGTGTGTTAATGTTTAATTAATCATTTTTTTATGGACATTAATGTATATGTAGGTTTGTATGTCTGTTGGCCTGTGGTACGCACCGTACGCATTGTGTTTTAAAATAAAACAATCATTTAATCAACATCATTTAACTTTAATTAGACCTCTGCTTTATAATAAACTGAGTTAAGCGGTAATGGCACTTTGTGCTTAAACATAGAAAACATAATAAGATAAGAAGTAGGAACTTTGGACGAGATGGAAGATCCGACATTTCAATCATTGAACTATTATTTCGCTACTAGTTATTAATCAATGATTACAATACGATGGACATTCACACATTTGCGGATGCCAAATGCAATACGATATGAAATTATTTTCACATATGGCATCCGTATATCTGTTAGATACTATTATAACATTTTAATATGGAGTCAATTTTAAATTACAATAATTAAGTATTTACTTAAACAAAAGTCAGTCAGTAAGAAACAATCATATAAACAATATGTTTCTGTTTTAAATATAGCTAAAATTGCTTACATACGGACGTGATGAGTATCGACCTTCCTTTTTTTGACGTTGTTTTTTAAAAACGGGTCATTATGCATGTCATCATCATCATCATTCTCCTGCCCTTATCCCACTAGGTGGGGTCGGCACAACATGTGTTTCTCTTCCATTCGTCTCTGTCATACGCCATTTCGGAGCTTACACCTTTTATTCCCATATCATCGTTCACACAGTTCATCCACACTTTCTTTGGTCTTCCTCTTCCCTTGTATCCATGTACACTCATATTCATCACTTTTTTAGTCACATGCATTTCATCCCTTCTCATTACATGACCATTCCACCGTAACATTATTACTTCTAATCTTTTCTGTCACTGGAGCCACTTTCACACTTCCTCTTATAAACTCGTTTCTAATCTTATCCATTCTTGTCACACCACACATCCATCTCAACATCCTCATTTCTGCTACGTGCATTTTGCTTTCATCCGTCTTTTTCATTGACCAACATTCACTTCCATACATCATGACAGCTTATCACGGACTTGTAGATTTTCCCTTTTAATGTCAGGGGCATCCTTCTGTCGCAAACTGTACCTGAGACCTGTCTCCATTTCATCCATCCTGCATTCATCCGGTTTCCCACGTCACGGTCAATGTTGCCGTTATTTTGGATCACTGATCCGAGATACCGGAAGTCGGAGCAGACTGGTAAAGGCTCACCGCTTAATGCGATTTGCGAGAAACTGGTTGTGCCACCGAAATCGCAGAACAGGTGCTCTGTTTTGGTCCTGCTTATCTTCAGTCCGACACTCTCCAGCCTCTCCCGCCATTTTTCCAGTCTGCTCTGGATCTCGGAGGGATCTTCACTAACAAGTACAATGTCATCCGCGAATAGCATACACCAGGGTGCCTCCCCTTGTATGTCCGATGTCAAAGCATCCATAATCAGGAGGAACAAATACGGGCTTCGTGCCGATCGCTGATGTAAGCCTACCGCCACATTGAACCTGTCGGTAACGCCGGCTTCAGACCGGACTTGTGTCCGGGCTTGGCCATACATTGCCCGGATAAGATGCAGGTATTTCCCAGGCACTCTTCTCTCTTTCAAAGCCCACCACAGAACCGTTCGCGGTACACGATCGTATGCTTTTTCCAGATCAACGAACACCATGTGCAAATTTCTGTGGACACGTTTGTATTTTTCACACAGCTGTCTAAGTGCGAAAATGGCGTCCGTTGTCCCCCTTCCAGGCATAAAACCGAACTGGTTCTGGGTTACCTCTCTTTCCTCTCTCATACGTCTCTCTATTACTTTCTCCCACACTTTCATACTATGCGACATCAGCTTGATCCCCCTGTAGTTGCCACATTCTTGTACATCACCCTTGTTTTTATAGATGGGCACCAATGCACTGTTGCACCATTCATCGGGGATAGCTTCTTCTTGAATCAACTTATTGAAGAACAGCGTCAGCCTTCCGACTTCAGACTTCCATGCATCCGCTTTCAAATACTTCCATACCTCTACTGGTATTTCATCTGGGCCACTCGTTTTTCCTTTCTTCATACCTTGCACAGCCCTTTTCACCTCATCCAAAATCACTTCTTGAACCACTCCCATATTGATTGAGTTTATTTCTAACTCTCCACTCCACTGGTTCTCTTCATTCATTAACTTTTCGAAGTATTTCTTCCAACGTTTCTTAATATCTTCATCATTCGTTAAAACCTTTCCATCATCATCTTTTATACACCTAATATGCAAAATATCTTTAGCATTCCTTTGTCTTTCTTTCGCTAACCGAAACAGATCTTTTTGACCTTGTGGGCCGTCAAGTGATTTGTACAGCTTGTCTTGTACTTGGGCCCTGGCAATAGCAACTGCTCTTTTTGCATTCCTCTTACATTCCGAATAATGCACCTTTTTACTTTCTTTCAGCAGTGTATTTCTTGCTTCCACGTTCTTCCATTCCTTAAATGCAACTTTCTTCTTTTTCAGCGCACTTTGAACCTCGTCATTCCACCACCACGTTTCTCTATCTATCTTCCCTTTTCCTTTCGTTTCTCCAAACACTTCCTTTGCTGACTTCCTTATACATTCTGCCATTTCATTCCAACATTCATTCACCTCTTTTCCTTCTATATTTTGCATTTGTATCATCTTGTTGACTACTTTCTTTCTGAACTCCCTTGCATACTCTTCTTTTTCCAGCACATACCATTTAATCTTCGGTGGGGGTTTTGGTTTATTTTGCGCGGTTTTTACTTTAGACTTAAGATCTAGGACCAATCATCGATGTTGTGATACTACAGCCTCCCCAGGAATTATTTTACAGTTTTTGACTTCTATGATACTTTTGCGTTTTATCAGGAAATAGTCTATTTGTGTTTTGTGGTTGCCGCTATTGTAAGTTATTAAATGTTGTTGTCTCTTTTTGAAAAATGTGTTCACTAATGCTAGGTCAAATGCTGAGGCAGCTTGTAACAATCTTTCCCCTTCCTTGTTTCTCACACCAAGGCCCCACCCTCCATGTATTCGCTCATATCCTACGTTCATTCTTCCTGCGTGCCCATTGAAATCTCCTCCAACGTAAACTTCGTCATCTTTCAAAACATTCATCATGACCCCATCGAAATCCTCCCAGAACTGGTCTTTCAATGCTTTGCTACATCCACTCTGGGGTGCATATGCACTAACTACACTTATCGATCTTTCTTCAAAAAGCAATTTAATTACAATCAATCTATCATTCACTCTATCAACATCTATAACACATTCCTTCATTCGACTATCTAATACTATCCCCACACCATTCCTCTTCCCATCGCTTCCACAATAGAAAATTTTGTAGCCACACCCAATTTCCCTTGGCCTCGTTCCCTTCCACCCTTGTCCATTTCCCACAGCCGCCAGGTGCTGCGGTTGCGCGTCGCCTCGGGGGTACGCCCTAACATTCTCAATATCTCCAACTATACTTTTACCAATGTTGTTAGAGATTCGGCAAGGATTTTACGACCGGCCGCCTGCCTGACGTCAACCCTCCTGCATGTAAACGTACTTATAATATTTAAAAAACATGACTGCGTACCTTACCATATTTATAATTATAACACAAAAAGCGTTTGTTTTTTTAAAGAAAAAGAGATAAATGCAAACGAAAGTGAAGGTAATCTGGCAACATTAATCAAAAATTATGCAAGGAGGATTATGGAACTACAATGATGTGGTATAATATTTATCGAAAGAAACAAAATAAATAAAATTAAGGTATACGGACGCCAAAACAAACATCATGTATTCGATTTTACGTTATCTGACGTCCGTATACTTACTGGTGTAACTGAAACTGGTAATTTTTGTTGGTTTTGGTCTACAACTACATCATCAGCTGAAAGTATAAACAATCGAAGATATGGTGTTCCATTCTGTTGTGTTTATTTGTAGAAAAAAGTATCGTTGGTGATGGTTCTCAAACCGCATCGCCCAAAAGCCCCCTTTTAAGAACCCCGTGAGTAGAAAGTGTTACTGACATTCTGAGCCGGCACTAAACGGGACTTTTACATGCATACATACATACATATTTATAGTAACACTTCTAATTTAGAATACATACATACATATATATACTCACGGCTATAAATCCCTTAACGGGGTAGCCAGAGCTTTGGAATGAGAAATTCCTCAGCCACTTTTAGAAGTTGATTGGGGAAAAGATGGTGATAATAAATGTTTTTGGTGACGGGTCTCCAACCACATCGCCCAAAAATCACTTAAAAAGCCCCTACACCCTTAGTCGCCTCTTACGATCACCCACGGGTAGAAATTGGGTAGTGTTATTCTAAGCCGACACTACACAGCAAATAAAATGTAGAACAAAATCTGTAATATCACATAATCAACTAATCGTATAACCAACTTAAGCCAAAAAATAAGAAACAAAGGGTTACAATATTGGCATACTTTTCATCGATGAACATGTCTAAATCTAATGTTGTTTTATAATATGCAATATTTTCGACACAGGCCTCGGTATAATCGGAAATGTTCATTCACACAAACAAATCATAAAACAACCCGCCGATGCGATGACACAAATGAATAGGTACTAAAGTATCGCTTACAAGAGATTTGTCAACATCGCATTTCATTCCAAAAAACGCGGGATGCCAAAAACGCGGCCCTATGAAAGTAATGTTTTCAACAACAGCGCCATCGAAATTGTTGACGGAAAGTGCTGGAACTCCGTTCAAATAAGAAACATGCATATTCATGCAAAATTGGCGTCCAAAAAAAAATTTTTTTTCTTAGTTTCTCTTAGTCAGGTGATCACAGGGAAGAAGAATTTCGGTGTTTCCCATTCGACGTCCGTATATTGGACGCCAAAAGCAGGTGGACGCCACATTATATGCAAAAATCGACATAATGGACGCACAATAGGCTGCAGGATATATATATATATATATATATATATATATATATATATATTTAGGTAGGCTTAGCTTAAAACAATTACACACTCATATCCATTCAATTCTGTATTCTGGATGTCGTGCAAAAGACAAGGTAAAAGCTTTTAGGCGGAACGTATGACGGGACGCATAATTAATGAGATCGTCAACGGCTGCCTTAAATAAGATCCTAAAATTGAGGTATTTTGGGTTTCAATGTATGTGGTTTACATGTTTTTTTAAGTAGATAATGTTTACATTCTGTTAAGGCATCCATAATTTAGACCCTAACGGGTGGAGCAATTTTAGCTTTTCTTAGTAATATAGGTATTGATCGTTTGTCATGTAGTATCTGGCTTAGAATAGCACTACCCCATTTCTTCCCATGGGTGAAGTACGAGGCGACCAAGGCTATTGGGGTTTTTTAAGTGATTTTTGGGCGATTTGGTTGGAAACCTATCACCAAAAACTTTTACTTTACAATCATTTCCCCACTCAACTTCCAAAACGGCTGAGGAATTTCTTATTCCGGCTCTCTGGCTACCATAGGGATTTATAGCTGTGAGTATATGTATATAAGAGAAACAAGAGCTTCAAAAATAATCTTTCTAACCATATTCTGTAATTGGAAGGGATTAAGAGATCCTTAGGTCTAAATTAGCAAATAATCGCAAATCACTTCCTATTATATTATCTTTGTTGCAATACTTATATTCAAAAAGTCTAAATCTCATGGTCTCTAATACGACAAACCTTTGATTAAATCGGTAGTGAGAGTACTATTTTATGCCACACTAAATGCTTATAGATTATGTAATCTAATATTTCTCGAGAAAATATGCGCTGTGGCACTGAATGTTACTCAACTTACGGAAAAGAGAAATGTCAACAATAAAAGTAAAACCGACAATTATATTGTTTGAGACGCACATACTCGTAACAAGTGACAATCACCAAGCCATGAAGTATTGGCAAGTGAAAGTTCTAAAACAAGTTCCGTTTTGGGACCGCGTTGAGATAACTGACCTCTTCGGAACTTTTGGCAGCCGATTGTATACAATTCGTTTTAGGGCATCGTCGTTAAAGTGAAAACGTAAACGTTTAAAGAAGAGATGATTTTTAAATTTCATCAAATAAGTTTTCATAGTAAGCTGCACACCTAGTTTAAAAAAACACTACATACTCGTACGAGGGGCATGCCAATAGAAGTCAGATACTCTTTTCTCATAGAATTGACACTGGCAAGCTATACACCATCTTATAGGCTGGTTTTTTATTGACATATTTGAATATAGAACACACTTCTTTTATTTAAATTTTATTTGAATGAGCATCATTTTTCCGAGAATCTGGCGGGAATTCACTTGCAACAATGGAGCTCAGTCGACGTGATTTTCGCGCTATGATTTATTATGACTTTAAAAAAGGTTTAAAGCCTCAAGAATGTTTTGAAATTTTGGCTTCTACTTTTGGTGAGTCTGTTTGTTCCCGAGCAACAGTATTCAATTGGTTTGCTGAATTTAAAAGAGGACGGGGATGTCTCGAAGATAAAGCGAAGACAGGACGGGCGCCAACCGCGGTCACACAAGAAAACGTTCGTGCATTCGAAAAACTTATTCGCGAAAACCGACGAATTACATATGTAGAGCTAGAGCGAGAACTAGGAATTGGATCAGCAGCAATGCAAACTATAATTCACGACCACCTTTGTCTCCGTAAACGTTTTCGAGATGGGTGCCGCACAAACTTACCGATGGGCAGAAAGACCGTCGGGTGGATTGGTGCCTATTCATGATAGATAAATTCAACGGAGGCGAGAATAAAAACGTATATGATATACTGACTGGTGAAGAAACATGGCTATATAACTATGATCCCGAATAAAAGCGACAGTTGACTGTATGGTGCTTTGAAGACGAGCCAACTCCAACGAAATGTCGCCGTGCACGAAGCACACAGAAACAAATGGTCGCCTCGTTTTTCTGCAAAACGGGTCATATTGCTACTGTTGTGCTAGAGAATGAAAGAACGGTGAACTCCGAATGGTATGTGACAGTTTGTGCTCCAACAGTAATATCAGCTTGGTGTGACAAGCGACCGAAGTCAGGAATCCGGCACCTTCTCTGGCACCACGACAATGCGGCGCCGCACACGTCTGCCAGAACACTAGACTTTTTCAACTCGAAATGTGTGTCAATTCTCCCTCACCCGCCATATTCCCCTGACCAAGCGCCTTGTGATTTTTACTTGTTTCCAAAAATCAAAGAAAATCTAAATGGAAAGAGGTTAGAAAGTAAAGGAAATGCGCTGGTTGCCTATAATTTCGAGATTTCTGAGGTATCTATAGAAGAGTGGTCACAGGTATTTAATTGGTTCAGACGTATGGAAAAGTGTATACGTGCATGGGTGAATACGTTGAAAATATCGATACTTGTAATAAAGAAAAAAATTTATAACTTTTGAGAATCTAGTTTCTTTTGGCATGCCCCTCATTTATTTTATGGTCAATAAGGGCTACTTTTTGTGCTAGATTTGCTAGCTTGCTACCTTTCCGTAATACAACATCGATAAAGTTTAAATAAAAAAGTTATGCTATAAAAACGTTTCTTCGTTTTCTTAAATATGCTCCGATGTTAGAAGGCATTAAAATGTTAACCATTTAGCGACTCTATAATCCATTTGTTCATCATCTAAATCTAAAAATGAAAAAATGTGAATGTAAAGAGTTTCTTTGTTGCTTCTTCTCTTTACGAACACCTTCCGAAGCAACGGACTAATGATAAATTTAAAAACATTTGACGTTCAAAAAATGATAGTTTTTAACTTAATTTTGAAGAATAAACTTTTTGACTTTTGACTTTGACTTAACCGAGAGCAATTTTGATATATGAAAACATTCCGACTTCGTTTGACTTCAAACTAAAAAAAAAACCTATCTAAAAATAGAGATCATCCAGTGATCTATATTCGACCCCCATTTCCTTAATAACTTCAGTAAAACTATAGGCAAATAACATTTAACCGAAACAACACAAACCAATTTCATTTCCTATGAAGTTCTTAATGGTAATGGTTATTCTAGCCTAACTACATAGCATTGGTTATATTCCGTTGATACTCTACATGTTTAAATGGAACAAAGTGTAGTTCAGTGGCTCCTGATTCTAGAACAGTCCCAACAATTTTAACATCACCCCAAATACTAAACAAAACGAACATAGAAAACGTATTAGCCAGATAAGATTACAAAAAACATGGAATGGAAAACCATGGCAAAAGTAATACATCCCATCGATATAACATTGTCCCAATAAGGCTGCTTACTATGCGTCGCAGTTATGCTAATCACAAATATTTTGAATATTGGAATTTAGTCTCTGGAGGCTACTTTGATGACCTCAAACATGGAAGCCTTAGAACTGTTTTGTTGTTGATACTATGAACGCTTCTCGTAAACCAGGTCACGATTCGTGGTCCTTCTTGAAAGTTCCCGTCCAAATATCGCTGATAGTATTATCGAACCTGCAGATCAACTGCGATGTGCATTTTTCTACATATTTCACACATTCAGTTTTCATGACTAAGTACAACTTAGCCATGTGGATGTGGGTTTCCTCACGATGTTTTCGCTCGATATATATAACATACATACATACATACATACATATACTCGCGGCTATAATTCCCTAGAAGGGGTAGCCAGAGCTAAGGAATTAGAAATTCCTCAGCCACTTTTGGAAAGTTGAGTGGGGAAAAGATGGTATAATACAGGTTGTTGGTGATGGGTCTCCAACCGCATCGCCCAAAAATCCCTTAAAAGCCCTAATACCGTTAGTCGCCTCTTACGTACACCCACCGGAAGAAATGGGGTAGTGCTATTCTAAGCCGGCACTGAACAGCAAATATATAACAACCACGATAAATTACCCACACATATAACTTTAGAAAAGCCAAATTGATGAAAGGCGGGTGTTCTACTCATTGACATCACGGTTGTTTAAAGTCCAATATAATCCAAAAACAATAAATTATTTTTCCTCTTAACTTACAAAACACAGTAAAAAAGAGTAGATTCACACTGTGTTCCTTTTTGTGATTATGACCATGTTTTTTTTAAGAATGTCTATAGTCTTGATTGGATGCATCCATTTATAATATGATGCTACTCTTTTCAATTTATTTAATATTATTTTCAGGCTGTGATCTATGAAATGATGTAATAAAATAAACAAAGCAAGCAAATAAAAACAGTATGTAATTTAATGTTTTTTGACATGAATTCCTCATGTGGGGATTATTACTCATAAATAAAAGATGTTATTAAAGGAAAGAAAAATATCGACACTGGCGGGGTTCGAACCCGCGACCTTCGGGTATACGCCCCCGTCGCTCTGCCAACTGAGCTACAGTGTCAGTTGGCATCCAGCGCGAAATTTCTCTATCCTTTTGTTTCTTTTTTACACGTTCAAGTAGTGTTTGCGTTTCCTACCTCCGAATTTTAACTAATTCGGACGGCCACTTGTCTACCTTTTCAGATAGAATGCAAATGTTGGAAACGCCTAACTATCACATAATTTAATGTTTTTTGACATGAATTCCTCATGTGGGGATTATTACTCATAAATAAAAGATGTTATTAAAGTCCGTCCGTCCGAATTAGTTAAAATTCGGAGGCGTATACCCGAAGGTCGCGGGTTCGAACCCCGCCAGTGTCGAAATTTTTCTTTCCTTTAATAACATCTTTTATTTATGAACAGTATGTAAACTTGTATGATATACAAATAGTTAACTTACAGAAAAATAAAAGTCATTGTTATTAATGCGAACCACAACATTCACCACCAAACCTTGATTAAACAACAATATATATAGCTCAATGGGTAGAACACCGGTTATCGTGCAAGCCGACCCGGGATTTGAACACTAGTTCAAATCCCGGGTCGGGCCTACACCAATTTGTCTTTTCTAAAGACATATGTGTGGTTAATTTATCATGGTTGTTAACGGTGAGGGAAAACATCGTGAGGAAACCCACATGGCTGAGTTGTACTTAGTCATGTGACAGTGTATTCGTACAAAACGGCGATAGGCCTGCCCCCTATCACGTGTGTACACTGTCCATGCAAAACGTGGGTACTCTGAACACCAGGTGAAAAAGTCTCTTGATGCTCAGAAGTATTAGTACCTCTGCCAACCCCTTCGGGGATATACAGCGTGAGCATTTATGTTTATGTTATGTGTATATATATGTTACGGAACCATTTCTTTTTCTATCGTTTCTCAGTAACAACTCTACACAGAAACGCTGTGTCACTTCTTCAAATTCAACAGTTTGATTGATAAAAATAATTCATCATTATTGACCTACTCACACTTCAACGGTACTGAGCGTACAGTTATCTAAGTGCTGAAAGGCTAAAGCTCTTTTTTTATTTTCTAATGAGTTTCAAATAGGACATAGTACATAATCTTCGACTTTATTTTGAACTAATACAAATTACTATATGTAGTACAGGACACACGTAACAGGTTACACTCACAATAATACGCTGAGTTAGCAACCCTTTCGTTGCCAGACTTTTGATTTTTTATCTTGTTTTACTGTACTTGTTATTTGTTTTTGTGTTTAACGCCCGATTTCTGAATTGGGAATCCCAGCTGAGAACAACTTAAGTGTCGTTCTGTCGCATTGAAATCCTAACAACTGAATGAGACAAAAAGATACTTAAGTCTTTCTCAGCTTGAATACTCAATTCAGAAATCGGGCGTAAGTGTTGTAAGTTTGTATGCAACCAATAAATATTTTCTTTTCTTTTTTTCTTCTTTTTTAACAAGATTATTACTTATGTACGGTTACGGTTTTGTACAAAAAGAATAATTCTGGCTACCAAGACAATAATTAAAAGAATATTTCCGGAGGCCTAGTACGAGTGCTATGTGATGGTCACGACATCTGTTAGAATGAGATGACATATACGATACTAAGTAAGTGCGTAAGAACTGGCTGTTTTTATACCAAGCGTTATCTAGTTAAAAAGGTCGCTCCTACTAATTATGCTTATGGTTTAAAATCCGGCTCTGTAATTTTGCCTTGGCAAAAGAACCGCTCTTATTGTGTCAGTGTTTGTTGTTTTTGCTGAACAACTAAGGAATGATGAGCTTTTTACTCAAGACTCATATTTTCACGCCGAATATCCCCAGAGTAGTGGCAGAGGTATTAATATTTATCAACATAACGTGACATTGTTGCCAATTGGAGTACCCACCTTCTGCTTGGAAAGTATACTCACTTAATAGGGGCACACCTATCGCCATTTTTTATACTTAAATCATACATTTTATATAATTTTTAGGTCTATATCGTATATATGTGTAAGTTTATTATAAATATATATGTGCATAAATGTATTAGGATATTATGAATATGGTTTTGTGCTTATATGTCGGTGAAGGATTAGAAAGATGTTATTAAAGTTAACATGTCGTGTTCTTTTTTAGTTTTATTTTTATTATTAGTTTCCGATCTGTGTTTCAATGGTTAAATGTTTTGTTTTTTAGTTTAGGTTTTATCTTATTTTATATATTATTTAAGGGTCCCGGCTGAAAATCAGCGTGTATTAAAGCTAAAACTCTAGTGTACATATGCTGAGTCGGCGCCTTTTTGGCTCTCATTGTGTGTAATTTGTGCGATTGTTGTATGTACATGTTGTATCGTATGAGGGACTGAAAAAAGTTTTTATTACTTTTACTTTTACTTTATTTGTGTATGCATACACTGTCACATGAATAAGTACAGCTTAGCCATATGGGTTTCCTCACGATGTTTTTCCTCACCATCAACAACCATGATAAATTAACATACTTATAACATAACTAAAGAAAAGACAAATTGGTGTGGGCCCGACCCGGGATATGAACCCACACCTGCATAAAAGGCGGTTGGTTCACCCATTCAGCTATAACGGTCAAGCTTTTTACTTGATTGGATTGTAATGTTTTGGGTGCCTCATCACGAATAATCATTATTTTCCGACCCTTCCAACCTTTGAAAATGAATAATGTATTCTTGAATAATGCCATTTGTAATGTTAGGTTATGTTATCAAGTGATTCGTTAATGTCGCGGTATGAATAAGGTCTCTGCCTATCCTAATGGGAGCAAATGAAGGATGAATGTTTGTACGACACGGCATAGTATTATATATATTATTTTCATGTATGTATGTAATTTCGAGTCGGTCAATCCATAACCAGTAACAAGTCACATTGTCGTGTTGACATGATTGATGAGGCTGTCCGAACGGCGCATCACTAATTGCTTACAACAAGTTACAACAATAATTAAAAGCTTTATTAATTACTTTGAACTTTTTTTTATTAATTTAAAATAGCAGTGACCCATTTTTTCTATGTATTTTTGGCCTTTAAAGTCAATATTGAATCACCAATCATACTTCATTTGACAATATTTTCTCCGATGTTTTTTACAAAAGCGGCTATATTATTCCTAATTCTGATTACCTGGGTATTTTTTTTTAGATAAACAGCCGTGAACATGTGTTTTTATGAGTAGAACTCATAAGCATAACAGACAGTTTGCATATATTTTAAAAGTAGTATCTGCTGAAAAAATGTTTCAATTCAAATATTTTTTCAATTATGTCGCAGCCAACTGGTTGAATCACGATTTAATCTATTGAAAACCTAGTCCACTTATAGACTGCCCGCTCTCAATAAAAGTTCTAAATTTAGCCGGACATATAGCTGAATGCAACGTTTAATCATTTGTCAAACATTTGTTAGGCATTATTAATTTTCTTAACTTTACAATATGTGTTTTCTTTTCACTGGACGTTGGCAAAGTTACTGTGTTGAAACACGGTCAAAGGCCATTGAAGAAAAATTTAATTGAACTGAATTATTTAGGGTGACCATGAGTTTATTCTACTTTAAATAATACTTAACTTTTGAAAAATTCTTGACTGCTGCTTGATTGCAGTCGTGACTATATTTTGGTTTAGGTGCTGATATAGATTACTCACAAACGCTTAAGAAAAAAAAGGGCAGATTAGGGTTGTACATATCTATTCACACCAGAGCTAAGCGAAGCGTTATCAAATAAATTAAGTGTCAAATGTAGGAGACAATCAAATAAGCATTTTTCATTGTCTTATTTTTTATATAATTTTTCAGTTTGTTTCAATATAAATAACACTTAAAATATGTATGATTGCCTTCAAAATATACATTTTTATACGTACTCCAAGTAAATCAACTTCATTTCTATGATAAATGACTGGTCCCCTTGGTCGTAATAACCAATCAATCATCAAATCATTAATTTTTTTTTAAATGACTAGCGATGTGTTTGAGTGTTGGCGTTTCATGAACTAACTGGGCATTTAACTAATTGCCTGATTTCACCATTCTGGGCAGAGAGGGTTGATGATAATTAATTGGTCAAAGAGATCTATAGAGCCAATGTGGAAGATAATGTAACTAGAGGACGACCCCGGAGGACACATTTAGGCCAGATAGAGAATGTGCTCAAAAATGCAGGTGTCTGAATTATGAAGAATAAAAGAGCATGCATGAAAAGATTGACGGACGTAAACGAAACGTTAGTAGAAGACGACCACGGAGAACACACTTGGACCAAATTGAGAGTGTGCTCAAAAAGGCTGGCGTCCGAAGTATGAAGAATAAAAGAGCATGTATGAAAAGATTGATGGATGTTAACGAAGCTAGAGAGGTTTGTCAGGATCGTGCGAAGTGGCGATCAATGGTCTCTGCCTACCCCAATGGGAACTAATGGCGTGAGTATATGTATGTATATATGTATGTATGAATTATGAAGAATAAAAGAGCATGTATGAAAAGATTGACGGACGTAAACGAATCAGAGGTTTGCCGGGATCGTACAAAGTAGCGATCTATAGTCTCTGCCTACCCCAAAGGGAACAGTATGGTAGTACTTTGCGACTCTGATATTCAATATTTTCCCTGAAAATTTCAAGAATACAGAGCAGACAGCAGCGAATAATAATGGCAGTATAAAAATAAAAAGAACAATATTTCTATGCCGATCTTTCAGACCAGAAAAAGCCATTTTCATCTTTTAATATCTAGGAACGGGCCATTATGAAACATGTTCTCTTTATATTACAAGAAAATAAGAAGTCACAGCAACAATGCTTTCACCGGTTGGATTGGGCAAAGTTAATTGATATTATTAACACTTTCTGTACGTTTTCCTAAAGAGTATTTGGGTAGTTCTACTCACAGTGGAATTAAATGGGACCATTTAGTGAACCTTACTTTTTTGTTGTTAATTGATATGAACAGAGATTAGAGACCAAGAAATTACTACAACATATCCATTATTTAACGCGCCAGACAAAATTATAATTAATATCAATTTTACAGCGGTTTTTCTATTTTAGATGGACAGGGAAGTGAGAACATGTACAGGGAAGTGAAAATTTAATTAAAGGTTACATCAAAGTTTATATTATTTATTCCAAAAATTACAAAATTTACAAGCATAATTTTCCGAGAAATCCATATACACGATCGCATCATTTTCACCTAGAGATTCTTTCAACATCTTTAATAACTGGTACTGGTGTACAATGTATCTTTCATGCTTGAAAAATTTATCGAGGTCATTTTTAAGTTTTGGGATTAAGTTCCGAGCAGAAGTTTCTAAAGTTATTTTCACTGTCCGGTCCTTTTTGGTTCTGGCATCTGTTATTGCTTCACGATTGGACTGCCAGACTTGATACTTAACAGGCATTGTCTCATCAAAGTCACACAAAGGTATAGGTTTTTCACAGCAACTATCACAAGTTCGCTCCAAACAACATTCATTATATCGATCATATAACATACTGCAGTCAATAAATTTTGGTAACTTGAGAGTTCAAGTACTTTAGCCTTATTTAGAGCCTGTTAAGTATCAGTAACTGTATGTTGTTGTGTAAAGGACCCATGCAGGTATCTCTTCCGGTTACTTTAGGAACAACTATCCAGAATGGCGTCAGTCTCGTAAACATCGAATAACTGATTACTGGGTTTGTGGTCTTCAAATATTCTTTATGCAAATTTCTAAGTGTATCTAATCTATAATGCTTTTGTTTTCTTATATTTTTTCTCTTTATGAATTCTTTTTTCCCTGTTCCTAATCGGCTGTACTTATCATCTTCTAGAAATTCCTGAACAATTCTTCTGAGGCATTTTCATGTCTTTTTTATCTGTGTTGTTTTCTTTTCCATGTTCCATATCTTTTTATAGGTTAATTTTTTTACCGGTTTTCCAAACTTTCCTTTTCTTAGCTAAAGATCCTAAAAGCAATTTGTTTGCTACTTCCTTTTCTTTTTTCGCCTTAATGTTAGAGAGATTTTCTGAAATGTGTTGTTCAATTATGTCTTCAAATAAAGCTTTTTTCACTACTTCAGCTCTTGTCACTGGGTTTTCAGCCATTTGTAACATTTTTGTATTAGGCGTTATCGGATTCTCTAGCTTTTTTTTGCTTCTTCAATTTGCGCACCTTCTTTCGATACTTGTTGAGTTTTGATTTAAATTCTTGAATTACTTTGGCTTTCTTTTTTATTTCTTCGTTTCGTTTACGTCTTTGTCTTATTGAGTTTTGTTTTGCTAAGGCCAATCTAGGTGACTGCGTCCCGAGTGGTTCTTGTACAGGGTGTGTGCAAGGATCCTGAATGGGTGGTACATTGCGAATTAATTCTTCTTCACACAAACTTGACGGTGTATTAGCTCTCATAAAATCTTCAGAAGACTTTTTAGCAGCACATTATTTCTTGTAATATTTAGAAGAACTAGCTCTCCACGACTTTCTGCATTTACGTTTTTCACAATCTATCTTTTCGTTGATTGTTTTTATTACCCCCGTAGCTCTTCCCTTCAGATATTTTTTTTATCTTTTTCTTTGTTAGCAGCTAACTTTTTCGAATCATTCTTTATTCCGGCATAGCGGTCTTTTTCATTTTTACGCTTTTTTTCCAACATTTCTTCTCTACTTTGAGTCTTTTTCTTTGGTTTAGGCATGATGGATTCTGTAAGCAAGATGTTCATTAGTTCAAAAAACTAGTGAACATAACATGTTTAAGCGCTTTAAGGACAAAATGTAACGTTTCAGAAGAGCGGGAAACGATATTCATTAAAAAATCACTTAACTTTTTGGTCTCTAAACTATCGATTCGGGGTCAAACTTTATATTTTTTTGAGCTGAATCTTAAATAAATAGAAAGAGCTCCAAAAGAAGAATATGGTAAAATTAATAAATTTTTGTCTAAACATACTAAGTATATTATTTTAAATATCGATATATATTTATTTGCATGACCAAAATATCATATATTAACCATTATATTATTATTATTATATATTTTGGTAGCTAATTTAATCCTTATTGTAAAAATAATTGAATAAGTGATTAAAAATCTCACTTCCCTGGCAAGCTATCACTTCCCTGTCTTCGTGAATCCAGGGAAGTGATACACAGGGAAGTGAGATTTTTGATGTATTTTGGCAAAAGCATGAAATAAACAATTTTGGTATCAAATTTAATGTTACCAGTAAATGGGCGCAAGTAAACTTCAAAATATTTTGTCAAAAGATCGAAATAATATTGAGTACACTGTAAATAAATACGTACCAGGTGAGTGAAACTTTGTCTGACCCGGACACGAAAACCAGCGAAGACACTGCAGCCACGACTAACTGACTGACGGTTTGGCCGAAACAAAAGCTTCATTAGGCTAACTTCACTACATACTTTCAAACGTAAGAACGGCAAAGTCGCTTAGTATTTGTGTTGTTGCAGATTTTATCGTGTTTAATGGTGGCAGGGAAGTGATGTTAAAATCGCGTCGCCTTCGTTTAGCTATTGAGAAATTAGGTAAATAGAGGATCCAAACCTGAACTAATTAGGTTAAATGCAAGTTACACTTATGGTATTTTGAATATAATACTAACTTTGACTAATTTGTTACTTTATAAGGTTTTATTGAGATTCATATAATACATTCTGGGATGTCGCCCCACAGGGAAGTGACAATTTTCCCTATTTGAAACTATTTTTACCAGAGATTTTTTAATTTAAACGAGTTGATATTCAGTGTCCCAGTAAAAGTTAAGTTAAACTTTACTACTACCTAAAAGCGAAACGAAATCATTGTTAAATTAAGAAGCTACAAGGTGAGCCCCATAAAATTCCCTAATTTGTAGAACTACCCATTTCTGAAATGTTCATATTGATTTTTACGTTTTATTTATTTAATACTAGCTTTTTGCCCGCGACTACGTCCGCGTCGACTACATTTTTTGCATCCAGTTTATATATAAAAAAAGTGGTATGAAAGATATAAAGGACATTGAGGCTTTTTAAGTGATTGTTCAGCGATGCAGTTGGAGACCCATCACTAAAATCCTTTATTTGACTACCTTTTCCCCATTCAACTTCCAAAAGTGGATGGAGATTACTATCTCCGAAGCTATGGCTACTCTTTTTGGAATTTATGGCCGTTAGTGTATATATACTCATGAAAGATTGATGGATGAATTTCATAAATTCCCTTTTGTACACCAAGTTTCAAGTTTCTAAATGCAGAAATGTCAAAAATCTCTATACTAACTTTCATTTGCTATTTCAACCCCATAGTGCCATAAAATATATGATAACAATCATGAAACAAACCATTTTGTACCAAGTTTCTATGTTCGAGTTATAATGGTCGTATTAGTACGGATAGTAACTATTGATTTTCGGGTCTTTAATCGCGTGTTATAACATGGGTTTAGTTTTATAATAGTGGTTTAATTGTAATGTTCAATCGCGAAATTTTTAGCAAATACTAAGTACGGATAGTAGTTTGGTGCTGCGGGGCGGAGGCCCGGTGGGTGCTGCTCTCTACACTAACCGTTGGTGATGGTGGGTGAGTTTGCAGCAGAGATTGCTCGGGAATATGGGGATTTTCCGAGATGAATGATATCCTATGTCATGTTGCGATAGTTCTTGCTATTATTCTTACCTAACACAAAAACTTTACTTTTTACTAATTGCTTGTGTCCTTTGAGTTTTGATCCCGGGTCTCTCGAATGTTCATAGAGGATAGATTTACCGCTACGTACGCCACATAGACGCTAACGTTGACGGCAAATTTTGAATACCCTTTATTTTCTTATAGTCTTACTATTGACAAACAATTGAATTTACTCCCGCTCCTGCTGTATAATCGCGCATTTTTATACCCTACCGATTTTGAGCGCCAAAATCCACAATTCAATGTAAAATGAAAAATAGTGACTAAAGATAAAACAGCAAGTAAATGATTCGAAAAGTGCACCGAGTAATGGTATGAACTACAGGTAAAAGCGCAAAATTTTCAACTTCTTACGTACCTTGAAAAACATCGATACCACGGTTCAAAAAAACACCCAGCGCCATCTTTTGCATACCTCAAGAACTAACGTAACGTAAATACTTAAACCTATCAGTAATTCGTTTATTTATAGTTATTTCAGGATAAGTAGATATGAAAAAAAACTGTCTAGACAATAAAACAAATTGTACGTCATCCCTCGGGAATTCCTCATTTTCAAGGATACGTTATCGTGTCATTAAGCTTCTAAATTTACAGGTTTATATTCGTTTGCAAAATATTACCTTGTTTTAAACGACACACAGCGCCATCTCCAATCCATCCAGCAAGCAAACAATAATTTAGTATTCCCTCGGGAATATCATTTTTTCCGGGATAAAAAGTACCCTATTATTTAATCTGGACTTCTAACTATACGTCTGCACAATTTCAAAGCAATCGGTTCAGTAGTTACGGCGTGAAAGCGGCACAAATAAACAAACAAACAAACTCACTTTCCAATTTATAATATTAGTATGGATAAAAGTTTATTGATCTATTGATTTGCAATCGGTAATTTAATTTATAACATACATTTATTTAATTACAACCTAATGAGGAATATGTGATTCGTGTACTTTATGGTGTAAAAGATTGCGTTTTGTGATCGATGGAAAAAGTATTGTTAAAGTGTTTTATATACAAAAAGTGAATATGGAAAATTAAAATGACTAGATATAGAGTCAATGTGGATGGTATATATATGACTACTCAAGACGTTTGAGGACCAAATACAAATGATTTCACTCAGCCGCATTCAATCCGGCAGTACAAAACGTCGCTGTTTTTGGAAACGGCTGGCCGTATTTTAGTTATACAATCACGCCACGCTGCAACATATACAATGAGAACAAATTTGTCAAATTTGAGTAATATTACCTCGATCTTAATAAACATTTAGCATTATAGACGGTAGTACGGAATCCTTCATGCGAGAACTGTCTCGCATTTGCCCGGTCTTTTTTTAAAACTACCCAGAAAATTTATATATGCAGAAGTCATATCTGACAACATGTTAGAAAATAGTCAATTTGTAACTTTAAACTGTCTCGAAAACGAATTCAAATGAGCTATGTTGGGTTCAAAATGAATTAAATTATAAAATTAGTGGCCAGTTTCCGTTTAAAAAGAATGAATCTAAATGTATTTCAAAACTCTCGCTTCCGGCGCCACTTTCGCGTGTTTTTGGTGGTAGGGAAGTGGCGGGGGAAGGACGAAATGACAGCTGTCTTGAGGCAGGCGAAGCGGCATTGCTGGCATTCGTACTGAGGCTCTCAAACAAACCAGTCGTTACCATTAGCTTGAATATTATGTTATTATTATTAACTTGTGATTTTGTAGAAGAAAATAAATAGCAGAACAATATTATTAAGTTTTATTTTCAGAGTCGTTCCTAAAAGGTCAGTAATTTTAATAGTTCAGAAGTGTTACGACTGTTAAATCGCCCACTGGTATGTACAATTTATGTTATTAGTATAGTATTTTTCTTGTCAAATGTTTAGCTAACCTATTAGCACACGCGTTTTGCCAGGGCTACTCTCTGGAAACGCATCATTACTTATACATTCACAAATATTCACGCGTTTTGCCAGGGCTACTCTCTGGAAACGCATCATTACTTATACATTCACAAATATTCACGCGTTTTGCCAGGGCTACTCTCTGGAAACGCATCATTACTTATACATTCACAAATATTCACGCGTTTTGCCAGGGCTACTCTCTGGAAACGCACCATTACTCATAAATTCACAAATATTCACGCGTTTTGCCAGGGCTACTCTCTGGAAACGCACCATTACTCATACATTCACAAATATTCACGCGTTTTGCCAGGGCTACTCTCTGGAAACGCACCACTACTCATTTATTCACAAATTTTCACGCGCATTACCAGAACTACCCTCTCGAAAATTAGTTACTCACGAAAACATTACCAAGCACTTATTCATTTTGCCAGGGTTAGCTAATCTTTAGAATGTTTTTTTTTTTGAACGGTATGAAGTAGACGTAATATTTATATAAATGTATAATTCTAAATATTTGGATGAGTGCCGGGCTAGCATAGTTTTACACCATTTCTTAACTTGATATTAATGCAATTCAAATAAGAAAGTAGGACTTAAATATTTAAGGTGATGCGGTTAGCAACCCGTCGTTATCACTATTATATACCATCTTCGCGCTCAAAGTGAGAGACAGAGTGTAATGCTAAAGATCTGTCTGCCCTTTTATATAAACATAGCTGTGAATATCTGGGTTAAATATTTTATTTTATAAATTATTAAATTATTATGCTTACGTGAGTCTCGTTTGTTGTCGGTTAAGAATGGTACTAACTTTCTTATTTACCGCCTGTTATCTTTTACATCTTTTACCGGTTGGGTATTTTATGGTTTTTTATATTTTATTTCCAAATATCAAGTTTTGAATTAATTGTCATGTATAAACTATGGCTAACCTCGTATCAAGGTGTATTTCTTTTGATTCAATGTCTGTAATTTGTTTTGTTGTTGTATTTTGTGTATGTATGTGAGTGTCAGCTGAAATAGCATTATACCGTTACTTATTTGATTTTAATGGAATACAATTTATATTATTAGGGATTTAAATTAGCAACTTATCACTAGTATCCGCTTCATGTACCATCTTCACGCTCAGAGTAGGAGACAGACTTGGTGATTCCAAAGATCTGTCTATCCCTTTATTTTGAATATAGGCCTTAGTAGTTAAATTAAGAATTCATTAGTTCCATTCCAAAATTATTGTTTTGGATTTACGACGTGTATGCAATGTCGGTTAAGAATGATATTAACCTACTTTTTATATCCTGTTAGCTACCTTTTATATATTTTACCGCTGAAGACATTTTATAGCGTATTCTACTTACTAAATGCAAACAAATGAATACATTTTTATTCCATTTTATTTTATTATAAAGTTGCAATATTTTAACGTACTCTTGTGTGTTTACATTATGATAGCTAGAAGTTTCTAATCTGGATTTTTCAACATATCCTCACCTAACCTTTCCTTTTCACGAACGACTTTAAACGACTGTTTACTATTCTTTTAATTAAATTAGGCCAAAAAAAATAACATGACTGATACAAACGATACACTACTTAGGTTGACACCACCGTTACCAAACTTAGCCACAGGACGAAGCTTAACGACGATTAGGAGAGAGGGTCCCTCATCGCTAGGTGTGACTCTTAGTCAATCCGTCAATCTGGACAAATAAAGATCAAAGGCCGGACATGCTGTTGGATGAATAAGTTAAGCTGTTGACCAATCTTTGTACGTCTTAGCACTATTGTAGGGTAACGTTTGTTATGGAATGCGGTTGTGGTATGGTCGCGTGATTGAGAAAGGATTGGCTGTTGTAGTTGCTATTGTAATTGACTTTTAAACTAGTGGAAGGTTGAAAGATTAACTCCAATGTTTCAAAAATGTCACAGAGTCTAGCGGCTTGCAGAATACTCATAAAACATGAGTTTTAAATGTTTGTAATGTGGTATTTTGTTTGTTGCTTATTCCCATAATAAGAAAAAATAAATGAGAAAGCAAGTTAGTTTTCTGTATTTTATGCCACGACAGTTTTCCAAATGTTATAATCGTGATAGTGTATCTATTTGGTCTAAATGACCCTAGAGTTTTTAAAATCTTTTATAATGGCTATTATTTGAGTCAAAAACACTTACATGCTGTTTATTATTGTTAAATTTATGTTAAACGTTGTTTCCTTTCTCTCTCGCATCACTATGCCTCGAACGTAGTTTATGGAATGAATGAGTAATATAATTGTACAGTTTTAAATATTTATGTAATGGTGATAGGGAAATATTATTTCTATGCGCGATATTTATTTTTGTTTTATGACTAATCTTTTTAAATTATTTCATATATGTCTTATCGTTGCATTAACTAATTTAGATATAATTTTAAAAATTTCATTTAATAACTTATAATTACAATCAACCTTTTAATCACGAATTTCGTATCAAAATTTTTATTTTCGCTTTTAAAATCATCAATTAAATTTTAAACTTATTAATATATTTAGAAATTATATTAAACTAGCGACCCGCCCCTGGCTTCGCACGGGTGCAATGCAAAATATACCTACTACAGAATGTCCTTTTGGTTAGTGCTGGAGTAAAAAATATTTACTTACTATTCGTTCGACTAAAAACAAAAGATTATCAACAACAAAATATACCTATTCTATTCAGTTCTTCTATGAACTTAACTATAATTTTCAATAATTGAAAATGCTCGCCCTAATACTAAATTGTCTTAACTCTAAATTCAAATCAAAGTCTTAATGGAAGAAATACCAAGAAATATGGTTTTAAGCTAATCCTATCTAACCTAATGTACTTACAATACTACTAATATAATAATAAAAATTAAAAGATAATCAACAACAAAAGATACTTATTCTATTCAGTTTAATTAATTCTTGATATTTTCCTCGTTAGAGAGCTCCAATAAACGCGTGCGATCGCTGCAAATCATAAAGTGCCATAAGGTGAAGCGCGGCCATCGACGCGCTATTTATAGGCACGCGCCGCCCGGGGCGCAAACAACTACGACCCTGCATTTTAAATTTGTAATATCTTCGGTAATATTCACTTAAATTACATGCTATAAAAAGCATATTGATCTATAATAAATGCACAATTTATTTAAGGTACTTAATTGGATAAGGATTAATGCTGTATTGTTTAAAATCACTTCGTAAATAACCATTTTTTAGTAAAGAATAAAAATGGTTATGCTGGGTTATCCCTAAGAGATAGACATATACCATCGCGGACTTTTTTGTTGAACTTTTTAAGGTGAACAATACTGTAGTACATTATTTTGGTCTATCTCGTAGGGTTCAGCCAGCGTTTGCAATATAAGCGCAAAAAAACGTGCTTATTTACGACATCACATTAGAAATCTTTAAATTTATCAGTGTTTCTCTACTATATTATGCATTTATTATACATACAAACCTTCCTTAAGAATCACTCTATCTATTAAAAAAAACCGCATCAAAATCCGTTGCGTAGTTTTAAAGATCTAAGCATACATACGGACATACAGCGAAAGCGACTTTGTTTTATACTATGTATTGATGTGATATATTTTCGAGCAATAATTTAATATCGTAAAAGATTCGCAGTTTGTGAATTTTACCGTTTTACGTTAAATAAGATTTTATGATTTTCAATTTGAATTATTTATTTTCATTGATTGCCATTGAACAACTCGTTTGAGTGTTCCTAAATGCCAAGAGAGTAAAAAAATGCAACGATATGCATCATATTTTCATGATAGGATGATCACAAGTATGATATAGGTGTGACTGCCGTTAGTGGTTAGATATTGATAAATAGTTAAATTATTAGGAAACAAAATTACGCGCTCAAAATAGTATTTGGGTAGTTCCGCAAATGAGATTAAAAGTGGATGTTGTTTCTATTTAAGAATACATCTGTCAAGAGTTTTGTCTTCCTTTATGTTACGGTGATAAAATAATGTTCCTTCATTCTTTCACCAGTTTTAATTGCAAAAATTAATTATTTTCTTCTAATTAATATTTTTGATTCGAAAGACTGTGAATAAAACATATTTTTTTGGAGGAGAATTGAAACAATTTATCGTGTATATATTGTAAAATAAATCTCATTTATCTAAGGAATGACACAAAATTCAGCGACAAGGGAATATTCAGACATTTCCCTTTTTTTTCAACTTTAACTTACCAAAGTGGAAAGATTAGAATGGGGATAATATTCCATACTACTTATCCTCATTATATACTTTTTAATTATATACTTATTCCACTGTAGGTATTAAAAAAATGCGTAGACCTAATGTTCCATGTTACAATATAAGTAGTTTTTGTTTTTGATTTATCTTCTTTGGAACATTGGAAACTATATTAGTTTTATTGAATTTAAATTGTTATCTCTTAAAGATTTATTTTTGCGAAAAAGGAACCTTATATTTATTGTTATCGTCGCAATCGTAACGTTTTCTATTATTTATAATGTAATTATCATTGTTTTATTTTATCGTATTTATGGATTTGGTTAAGCGAAACCGGTACGGAATCACCAAAGCGAAGTTAATTATAGGGTTTTTGAATCGCGATAGCAAATCGTGTAAAGTTTCCTAGGGGACTTTTTATTTTTTTACTAACATATTTTTAAATTTGAATTAATCAGCTACTAAAGTAATAACAAATTTCTCACGTAGATAAAGCGGGGGCGTTTTTTTTACCTAATCATACAAATAAGTAGCACCATATTTTCTATGAACATAAACACTCAAAAACACTTTATTGGCTACTATAAACTGGATTCTTAATTCTTGATCATGTTGTTAGATTTTGATAATGTTGTGTATGTTTAACGTAATACATACAGAACACACTAACGGGCTTCTTAAACCATACTATTACGTGGTTTAACAACTTATTGACATTGCTCAGGACCTCAGTGTAATGGTTCATAAATTCTACAATAAATAATGCGTACAACATTTCGAAATGTAGTTTGATACACTGATTTCATTTGCCGTTGAAGGTTAACATACTACTAGATGCCTGACAAATATCAATATACTGCTCCGAACCAGTATGCAAAGATTGTTTTTTACATAAACTGTTACCCTGTTCTGTTGAACAAGAAATACACTCATTGGAATAACGCTGGGAAAGTATAATCGTGTCTTAGATTACCACTAATAACTATCAAACCTAATAAAAACTCGCATAAACAGTATTCTAAGGGCCCTCTGTGGACCCCAGATTATAAGAGTTATAAGTGCAAAATCCTCAGTCAAAACATGGGACTGTACGTTATTTCATCGGCGTTCATTCCAATGAGGGTACAGTCGCAGAATATAAAAGGTATTTGCAAATTTTTACAAATTAATTGAAGCGCATAGTCTTAAAAACAAGCAAGTTTCAACGTTATACTGAGCTAGCAACACCAATAGAAAAATATCTAGTAAATATTTTTTTTAAAAATCTATAGCATAATTGGTATCCCCGTTTCGATGTAGCATTTGTAATTTATACGAAGAATAAAAACCAAAATAAGTGTAGGGAAAAGTAAATTTACAAATGAATCTCCGATACAGTTTTCATAAATATGCAAACATTTTGTTTCTAGCTTAAATATATTTAAATGATAAAAATCATGCTTAATATAGATGAATTTATAAATATGATTGTGTGTAAGTGGAGTGTGTAAATATGAATGACATGACGTGACAAGCGACGAGTCGTTGGAATGGCTCGCTGTCTATGACAAGAAATCAAAGATATTACAGAACTGATACTGTAGATTTCCGATGGATTGTTAATTGATAGATATTTTTACTGAACAAAATCCACCAGAGTCTAAATAATGTAATTAATAAGAATATACTTAATTCTCTAATCCTCTTTGTTATTTAGTGATTATTTTTGTTTGATATTGTTTAGAAGTGATGTGAGTCGTTATTGTGTCACCTCATAGTTTGATAGAGCCGTGTGGGGGCGCCTGTCCCTGCAGGAGTATGAATGTTCTAGTATTAATTGTAATTGTAAATAAGCTCTATCAAAACGTGAGGCGACCTATTTGCGGTAGGTGGCGCGGGATGAAGCGATCGACAGAGATAGCAATACGCCAACTCGCTCTAACGAAGACGAACCAGCAACCCAACAAACGCAGAAGGTTGTCTTCACAATGCTATTTACGATTCTGTTGGAGCGACGGAGCCATATGAACAAGAACGGCAATTCAAGTCTGTCAAAAGTTGTATTGAAAACAATCAGCACAAAATGAAGATAAACTTCGATAAAGACCGAGCTCCTACAGTTCTGTTTAATAAAGGGGATCTTGTTATGATCCCAAATCATCATAAGCCAAGCGATGTAAAGAGTAAAAAAACTATGCCCAAAATTTAGAGGCCCATACAGGATAGCAGCAATTTTGTATAATGACCGGTATGAGGTCTCAAGTATTGCAGGTCACTCAAAACGTAAATACAAAAGTATTTATCCGGCCGATCAACTAAAACGCTGGATAACTATCTTCTATCCCCGATACAGACGTTGATACCGACGATGACAGTAATGAATTAAACCAGAACGCTGGTGATATTTTTCACAATTAAAATAAATTAAAAACAAAATTACAATGCCCGAAACCATATTCGAAAAGCGGATTAATTTGACCTAACTATATTAACTCATTTACTTTTTCAAATGACAATGACATTACCCATTCCTCCTTAGTCCTTCCAGAACCCAATTTTTGTTTCAGAAGTTTTGGTGAATGGGAGCCAGTAATAAAAAGATAGCTCCTCAAATTAATCGGAAAGTGCAAGCGGTACTCACTAATGCGAAGGATGCCGAAGCGCAAGTGGTACTCACTAATGTGAAGGATGCCAAAGCGCAAGCGGTACTCGCTACTGTGAAGGATGCCGAAGCGCTAGCACTGTTCTCAGTTATAAAACAGGCCAAAGTGCAAGCGGTACTCACTAATGCGAAGGATGCCGAAGCGCAAGTGGTACTCACTAATGTGAAGGATGCCAAAGCGCAAGCGGTACTCGCTACTGTGAAGGATGCCGAAGCGCTAGCACTGTTCTCAGTTATAAAACAGGCCAAAGTGCAAGCGGTACTCACTAATGCGAAGGATGCCGAAGCGCAAGTGGTACTCACTAATGTGAAGGATGCCAAAGCGCAAGCGGTACTCGCTACTGTGAAGGATGCCGAAGCGCTAGCACTGTTCTCAGTTATAAAACAGGCCAAAGTGCAAGCGGTACTCACTAATGCGAAGGATGCCGAAGCGCAAGTGGTACTCACTAATGTGAAGGATGCCAAAGCGCAAGCGGTACTCGCTACTGTGAAGGATGCCGAAGCGCTAGCACTGTTCTCAGTTATAAAACAGGCCAAAGTGCAAGCGGTACTCACTAATGCGAAGGATGCCGAAGCGCAAGTGGTACTCACTAATGTGAAGGATGCCAAAGCGCAAGCGGTACTCGCTACTGTGAAGGATGCCGAAGCGCTAGCACTGTTCTCAGTTATAAAACAGGCCAAAGTGCAAGCGGTACTCACTAATGCGAAGGATGCCGAAGCGCAAGTGGTACTCACTAATGTGAAGGATGCCAAAGCGCAAGCGGTACTCGCTACTGTGAAGGATGCCGAAGCGCTAGCACTGTTCTCAGTTATAAAACAGGCCAAAGTGCAAGCGGTACTCACTAATGCGAAGGATGCCGAAGCGCAAGTGGTACTCACTAATGTGAAGGATGCCAAAGCGCAAGCGGTACTCGCTACTGTGAAGGATGCCGAAGCACTAGCAGCTCTCTATGTTATGAAATACACCGAAGCGCAAGTGGTACCATTAACAATAAGGCTTTTTTTTATTTACATTAATATACAGGCAAAAATCCTCTATTTCTAACTAGGATAACAAACCTACCATAAATCTATTGTAAACCATTTTTTACAATTTTATTGATTAAAAGTTTCACGTAGAAAGTTTCTAAATTTATTAATGCAATGCAATAATTTCAGGTTACTGATTCCTCCCTGGCTCGCTGAAACGGATCATTTTCGAATAGAAGATTCAGAAGTATTAAATCATTATGGATAAAACTAAGAATAAGTTATATAAGTAGCACAAGTTAAAATTTATTTTGAAATTTAAACATATCATAACATAACATAACATAAACGTTCACGCCGTTTATCCCCGAAGGGGTTGGCAGAGGTACCAATACTCCTGAACTCGCATGGCAAGCGCCATCTAGTTTCCAGAGAAGGTACCCACGTTTTGCTTAGACAGTGTACTCACGTGATAGGGGGCAGACCTATCGCCGAAGCCACTAAATTTAACACTGCCATGTTAAATTTAAACATATGTTAAATAGTCGATATTTTTTTTAATTACTTATTAGAAACCACCGGACGGGTCGCGAGCCCGCGGCCGTCCCGTACACACTTGGCGCCGGAGCGTGAAGAGCGAGCTGCGAGCGGCGGGACTGAGTTGGAGTGCGGCCAGGGAAGTCGCGGCAGACAGGAAGGCGTGGCGGGAGCTTGTGCAGGCCCTGTGCACCAGTGGGGTGCCATAGGACGACAACAACAACAACAACTATTGCTCTTTGTTATCATTTTAATTGAAAATATAAAAGAAATAAATTGTCAGGTAGAGCTAGGAATAAGTAACTTAAGTTAAAACTGATTTTCAAAGTAAATCCTGCCTTGTTAAAATAAGCATTTTTTAAATTGTTAATTTTCTTTGTTAAGTAACTATTATTATTTCTATATACTTTTGTATTTTTTTTTTATTTTTTTTAGTTGTGTTTTGTTGTATGAAATATGATTGTTATAAGTTGTGCAGATAAACGTCTAACGAACGATAAATGTATTTAAGATGATAAGATAATACATTAATATATAATGGTATACTTGCACGAAAATTAAAACGAATGTTATGCCTCGACCAATTACGTAATATTTGACAAAACTGAAAATATAAATAATTATGTTACATATATTTCATTTGTTAATGTATGAGGACATAGAAGTTGTAAGCTCGAATGGCCGAAAAGGAATGAGGACATTCCTGCCTCAGGACGGCCGTCTGTTAGAAAATAGTCAATTTGTAACTTTAAACTGTCTCGAAAACGAATTCAAATGAGCTATGTTGGGTTCAAAATGAATTAAATTATAAAATTAGTGGCCAGTTTCCGTTTAAAAAGAATGAATCTAAATGTATTTCAAAACTCTCGCTTCCGGCGCCACTTTCGCGTGTTTTTGGTGGTAGGGAAGTGGCGGGGGAAGGACGAAATGACAGCTGTCTTGAGGCAGGCGAAGCGGCATTGCTGGCATTCGTACTGAGGCTCTCAAACAAACCAGTCGTTACCATTAGCTTGAATATTATGTTATTATTATTAACTTGTGATTTTGTAGAAGAAAATAAATAGCAGAACAATATTATTAAGTTTTATTTTCAGAGTCGTTCCTAAAAGGTCAGTAATTTTAATAAACATTTGATTCCCTTTTTGCAACTAAACATTTTTTAAAGACTTAGATCATTATGACCCGCTCTTTTTCATACGGCTTGCTTTATTGAAAAAGGTATAGCGCCGAACACATTCTAGCCACAATACAAAACGGAGCTGTTTTTGGAAACGGCTAGCCTTATACAATACGACGATTTATATAATCAGGCTGCGACATATATGATGAGTAGGAATTTGAGCTGTGATATAGACCTTACCTTTATACTAACACCAGGTTCAGGTTAGGATGATGGAAGTAGGATACTCAAATACGGCGATTACGCCGTATATCCCGCAGAGGGGTGGCAGAGTTATTAACACGTATGGACATCATTTGATATTTTGGTCACCTTATGTACAGAGTACCCTTGTTATGCCTTGAGAGTGCATTCACGTGGTGCAAACTTATTGCCGCGTTATAAAAATACACTATTACATGACTAATAACAAGTCAGTAATGTGTGTTTCCTCATTATGTTTTCACCTACTGCTAACATACATACGGTCACGGTGTGGTTGTAGATCACTGAGTTATGGTAGTATATTTCGTTCTAACATACATTTTTTATTTTCTGCATATATTACAGTGCAAATAATTATGCCTACTTTTCTACCTGTTTTTGCGACAATAATCCCAACGAGGTGTAGAGCCAGAGCGCAGAAATCAATATCCCTTCAGATTCTCAAAGAATTTTACACCACGTCACTCAAAAATTACTGAAATAACTTGAATCTATAGACTTTAATTACGGATTGCACTGAAAGAGTTGGGGTAGTTTTATTGTAAACCGACACTACACACTAGTTACTTATAACTATTGTGTATTTAATGACAACTCACTTTTTTATATCCCCGTTTAACTTCCAAAAGTGGTTGAGAAATTTCGTATTCCGAAGCTCTGGCTAACACTTTAAGGGATTTAATGGCCTTGAGTATATGTATGTACATATGTAACCTTTCTTGAAAGATTGTGTGTTAGCTTTAATGGCTTTCTATGGTCTCATCAAGTGTATTTAAGGCTGTGAAGGATTATTTTAACAGTTGAAAATTATTATTTAACAACCATTTTCATCATTTCATTTATTTACCTTTTAACATGAAAACCAAACTCATTTACATACAAAAATAATAAACTATGATTATCACAAAATCACAAGGATAATTTCTTAAAATATCACACCATAGAAAATGGAACTTACACTGCATGCTTAAATAAATTAATATTTTTTACAGACTATCTTTATATATGAACCCTTCTGAATAGTTACGTAATATTTCATGCTTTTATTAAAAAACAGTTGTTATTTCATAAACTAAAGGTTGCCCGTCAACTATAAACCAGTAAAAGTATTTCATTGCGCCCTTCTCAAAACAAAACAAATCAAACTAAATCAGTTTAGATCAAAAAGTATTCCGGGCCAACATAGGACCCGCATTTCGGAAAATCTTGTGGGGGTTGTACAAAGTCGCTTTCCTCTCCGACTTTGAAAACGAAATCCAATCCTCTAGTCCAATGGGCCGACCTTTCATCCCTCATCATCCAGTACCCAGGGTTATCGGCCTTAAACCTCAAAGCAGCGACTCCGAACTTTGGCACAACTATCGTGTCCTTTTCAACCGGGTTAACAAGATTTTTTTGAGGGAATAAAGATTGTTTTTCATTCATCTCAGTCACCAAAGTTTTATCCAAGCTCGCGTTGAATTCCCTCACGCCGACGACGAAGAAACTGTGGCCGTGAAGATGGAATATGTGATCCGATTCGCCGCCTGGAACAATACGATAAAACTGATTTACATACATTTTGTTAGAAAAGTGATACATATAAAAAGTTATTTCGCTTAAGTGCAAACATATAAAAAATAAAAATAAAATAAATTTATTTGCACAAAATAACAAAAAATACATCACCGGAGTCTTCCCTGGAAGTAATTAAAAATACTTGTGTTGGGAATGACCCGCTTCTTTCTTTACTTTTCTATCTTATATCTATACTTAACGAACATATTCTAAAGTTTAGTTAAACTAAAATAAATATAAACTTATAAAAACAGGTTTCGATAGGAGCGGATGATATATATATATATATATATATATATATATATATATATATATATATATATATATATATATATATATATATATATATATGACAATTGGGTGTTACATAGTAACTTTTAAATATGTGTAAATACATATACTCACAGCTATAAATACCACAAAGGGATAGCAAATACTTAAGAATTAGAAATTCTTAAGGACTTTTTTGACTTGAGCAGGAAAACAAGAGAGGTTTTGGTGGCGTAATGAAAGATACTGGCGTGAGTAATTGGTAGAAAATTAAGAGAATTAAGATATTATCTTCATATTTTAAACTTATGTGTTCATTTAAACCCAGTTTCTTAGCAATTACCTATTTAAATAAAATATTAACGCAATACTGAAACTATATCAACCACATTCATTCGCTATCATGTATAACTCGAAACAAAACATGACAAATTCCAGAACCGATAATACTAATGGCATTCCTAAAAGCCGAAGGGGCGGGAATCCTGAAGTTATAGGGTAAAACGACAACCGTATCATAATTTCCATAAATAAATGATGAGCACTCCAAACCGAACGAACACGCCGCCTCCATCATTTATATATCCGACATCTTTATTCAGTCGCGGAACACAGCCATTACCAATCACGGTTTTTGATATTACACTTCGTTGAAACAGTCAGATTAATTCTAATTTCGTGGACACTTCCAACGATGAATGATTCTGTTTTGACGAAGAGATTTTCAATAATATATTTTTTACGTCATACAGACACAGTAGAATAAGATTCAAATCAAACGTAGGTAAGTTATTTATGATATTAGACAGAGTCGTTTGTATGTTTTTGTTTATATTTCTTCGAGTTTAGTTTAGGAAGTCACTAGGAAGACTCTGTGAAGATTCTAGTGCATGTGTAGGAGCCTCTAGGAAAACAAACAAAAGTTATAGATCTTTCGGGGTGACCGACAGGAATATGTAGGTAGCTTCGACTTGACTCTTCAATTAGTTAATGGATTACTATTTCACAGAAAGCGATTATTAACTCGAATGAGAATAGCGATACTTGCTTCTATACATTGATTTCCAAGTATCTTCAACTTGCACCGTCAGATATGATAAATATTGCATGGGCAATCGCCCATCATTTGAAAGAAAGGGTATTGATGGTTACATCAGTACAGAAGAGAGATTGAATGAAAACGGGCATCCGAAATGTAAAGAATAGAAAATCATGTAAGAAATAAATAAAACAGTTAGCATTTTTCATCATTTACAACGTACTAAGAATCAATCGATAGATTCTTGCCTACCCGGATGGGAATTATCGGCTTAAATATATATTTGCACGTATGTGTGTACAAACGACCCCAAATTAACGCAAATGAAACATAGGCGGGGAAACATCTGTTTGTCACGCATAATTTAACAGACATCAGCGGACTAACACGAGCGACCTCTTAACTAGATATCGCGTGGTATAAAACTGCCATCTCTTTCACACTTACATATCTTATATATCGTATACTTTTATCTTATTCTAAGCGACAGAGTAACGATTAAATAACGCTCGTGCCAGGCCTCCAGGATTTCATTAAGTATCGAACATGTATGTATTTAGACTCTCAATATATAGTTGGTAATACATATAAATAGTTTCTCTTTACAGGCTGCGCAAGCACGAGCGTTATTTTATCGAGACGATAACGGTTAGAATGAGATGGCAGTATACGATACTAAGTAAGTGCGTAAGAGATGGCTGCTTTATCCCACGCGATAACTAGTTTAAACACGGCTCGTACTAGCCGGGCAGAAGAACGTAAAGTATATATTGAAGTATAAGTTAATTTAGTAGTAATCTTTTCTTTCTACGAAGATTTAAAGACTGGGAAGTTTTAATGCATTTTCTAACACTGACTGTCAGTTTTAGTAACAACAATTTGTACAAAATGTTGCATGACAGAATGTCATGATTTACGTGTTGAAAGTGGGACGTAGCACAGAACTCACTCGACGCAACGAACATTACAAACTAAGACGTAACAGCTTATGTAATATTGATATTTAAGATTGCCAAGAGCCCTAGTAATGCAATCAAATAGTTTTGAACTAAATGAGCTGCCCTACTAATGTAAAGTGCAAGTTCTACTGAGGATATGAAATTAAAAACGACCGTTTCAGGAGGTCCGATTATTTTATCACTGTTTTTTATTCTTGTATGCTATTATTAATTGAATCAATTTAAAATATTCGTTTGATTTTTCTCATGACTAGCTTTAGAGAAAGACAAAAAAATACACTTAAATTTTAAAAGTGCAGATAAATATATTAATAGTCTCATATACCCTATTTTGGTTTTACTCGTAATATCACAAATATCAAAACCATGTAAGTTTATCCTAGTAAAATATAATTGTGTCGTTACTTCCTAATTAAAACGGCATAATCTAAAACCAACATGGTTTTCGAGAGGTTTGTCAGGATCGTACGAAGTGGCGATCAATAATCTCTGCCTACCCCAATGGGATCTCATGACATATATATGTATATGTATGTATGTAACATGTTTTCCTACAACACATTGTCGTAATCATAAATATGCCAATGCCTTTCAACACATCTTTAGTGCAGGAAATTTGCATAGAAAACCTAGTCAAATAAGCGCGGCAAGTTTCGCTGGCACAGTCACAGTCGCGCGACCGTTTTGCTATGTAAATCATTCTGTTTGTTATGCATTCTCTTTAGCGGCAGACTCAACTTTGGACACAAAAACTGACGTGCATGCAGCATCCACACAATAGATGAATATTCAAACGATGGTTTTCTAAATGGGTGGCTTTTGAACAGAATGACGTATTTTGGCAAATGCGGGTGGTAAAATTTCTAATATACATACCTATACCCTTGCTATTAGTTTCCATTGTAGTAGTGACTAGCGACAAAAACAATAAACCATACTTCCAAAAACTTCTATTTATTTACTTGGACAAACATACGCTTACATACTCACATGTATGAATTGTAATTTAACATAAGTTTTATTGCAGAGATGCATGGTTTCGATTTATTGTTCGGGCCCGTCGGGCCCATATCAATGTGCTTTTGTGACGTTATAGGTGAGGGAAAATATTTTGTAAGATAATTGCTGAGCTACACTGAAGTCATGTGATATGGTTTCAAACTAGAGTACCTATTTCTAATACTTTAAAAACCCCATATCCTAATGTCGCGCATTACACCCGCGGAGAGAAATAGAGAAGCTGTGGGAACAGCAAATATATACTGGCCAGTACACCGTGCTGTGTACAAACTTAGAATTTGTATTTATGTTTAGCCAGAGAAACATTTCGATACCGCGATGTACGATTTTTTATGACGCTGCTAGTGTCTGAGTGAGTTCGCCGTCTAGCGGTCGCCACAAAGCACTATTCTGAACACTATTTGATATGTTGAAAAGTTATCAGGCGAATGAGCCGAGGAAAATCGCCGAGTCACGACAGCTAAAGTATTGAGCACTTAAAGCACACTGGTGCCCACCTACCACGCGTCCTCGCTATGTTCTTTTCACTATGGGGCACTCGTATCTCCTACACGAGCTGATGCGTACGGATGTAGTGCCTATTATAAAGAATAGGACAGGGGATGTAGGTGGCAAAAATAACTATAGGCCCATTTCTCTGGCTACTGTTCTGGCTTAGACTAGTGACTAGACTGTGTTAGACTCCCTTTTAGAGTCTCGACTTAATGAGTATCTTCATCTCCATGAAGCTCAGTTTTGATTTAGGCCCGGACTGTCTACTGAGAGCGCTGTCCTTAGTTTAAAGCACACAGTACAATATTATGCGCGGCGCCGAACGCACGTATACGCATGTTTTCTCGACCTGTCGCGTGCTTTCGACACCGTGTCGTACGAGTTGCTTTGGGACAAGTTACGCGAAAAGTACTGTCGGAGCTTCTACGCATACAGCAGTATTGGTATGGTAACCAGGAAAACTGCGTGAGATGGGCCAATAAGTTATCAAATGCCTATAAGCTTGTGTATTTGGGGCATATTGTATGTGGAGTGAGGCAGGGGGGGCTTAGTTCTCCAAATTTATTTTACCTGTACGTTAATGATCTGATCGTGAAGCTTAGCAGCAAACACATTGGTTGTCGGGTAGATGATGTTGCTCTAAATAATATTAGCTATGCTGATGATATGGTGCTGCTGAGCCCCACGGTCAGAGTTTTAAACGAATTGATGCGTACTTGTGCTGATTATACTTCCAAACATGGTTTGACGTATAATGTTAAAAAGAGCGAATGTATGGTCTTTGGAGCCGACGTGAAGAAAACCCCAGAAACTATACCTGCTATTAAATTAAATGAAGTGGTATTACGCAGCGTAACTAAATTTAAATATCTGGGGCATATTGTGACCGACGACCTCAAAGACCAAGAAGATATAGAGAGGGAACGCAGAGCGATGGCGGTCCGCTGTAATATGCTGATTCGTAGATTGGCTCGGTGTAGCAAAGAGGTCAAAATAAGCCTATTCAAAGCCTACTGTCAGGTATTTTATACGTGCACCTTATGGACCAGATATACGCAGCGGGCCATCAATGCTCTGCGACTCCAATAAAATAATGGTTTCAGGATGTTGTTGGTGCTGCCTCGCTTCTGCAGTGCTTCGGGCATGTTTGCGAAGAATTGTACAGACGACTTTTATGCCATTATGCGCATTCTGCAGGGTGCGGAGCAGCCCTAACTCTATCCTGAGGGCCATTGCAGGGCGGTAAGACTCCCCTATAATGCAGAACCTTGCGCGGATGCTCACTGACAGATGTAATTTAAGTAATTTTGTATACTAACATAGGCTAAGATAATTCTAAGGTAAACGATTCTGTTGTCTGATTAAATAAATAAAATAAAATATTCATTAAATTTTCAATTATAAATTATTAAAAATGTTTTTTTGCATGATAAGACCCACAAGAGTGTAATGCAATAAAATTATTAGGCTATATAACAGTTTGAACAGATCAAACTCAATCTGGGCATAATATGAATGAGTTTTTATTACAGATACTGAATTGTATTACTAATGGTATGTATGGCTTTTATTCTTTTCACTACGGACTTTCACCTTCTTAAAAACGTTTTCGATTTGATTTTCAAACATCTTAAGCGGCCCTTCTCTCCTAACAACACCATATATCGAGGATTTACCATCCCGTAAAACATGTTTCCAATACCAGGTGACAAAAAACTTGTGTGATGGTCAGAAGTATTAGTACCTTTGCCACCCACCTTGAGCCAAGTAAGTTTTGTTATACAATTGGGTCGTTTTCAAATTTTGCGCAGGTAAATGAATCTTATATTCAAAGTTTTTCATTTTATATAAAACTATTTTTTTACTGATTTTTTGGATACACTATTCGTAATGACTATTATACTTTTCATTTCTATTATTTGGCGCGAAGTTTGCCTCATAATTTCGGTTTTATTTTCAGTTTTGTAGAATAAGGTGCGAAAAAATACAACTCTGTTACCAATCATATTCAAGATATATTTTAAACATAATAAAATTTAAAACAATTTTTTTGGCATCATTGCTCACAACACAGTATTTATTAGGAACAAGTATAATTATAATGACTTCTCTTACGTCTCTTTCAACAATAAGAATATATATAAAACAACTCTGTTACTATCATTAAGTTTACAAATCTTATATTCCACCTAAATTCTTGTTTTTTTATTATAAAACTAAGTAACGACGAGTAATCGAAAAGTAATAAATTAAATAATGATATCAGCAAAAAACCTACATTTGGGATATCTGTTTCTCAAATAACCTACAAATAATCTTCTGGAATCTTTGGGACACAAAAGTAACAGAGTAGTACTTTAGTAACATAGTTGTTTTTTGTACTTTACTTACACTTAAAGAACCATTATCTATAATAAAATTGACATTAACAATGAGATCTTTTCACTCGAATTTTCTGCCCATCGAGTGTCAAATTAGAAGTACCTCTTCGCTGTTTCTCTTTTGCATTTGTTAAGTTTTTTTAGGCTCCAGAACGATAGAGCTTAAATTATCAAAAGGCTCAAGAAAGGTCAGTCTCAACTAATCTTAATTTTGGGTAGCCTTAAAAAAACATTATCTTCACCTCACCATCGTCTTCTATGTCACTTACTACTTTATTTCTACCATCTTGGCCACTATCAACTTCCAAATGGGACTGAGGAGTTTCTAGCTCTAAAGCTCTGGCTACCCCTTTTTGGGATTTTTGGCCGTGAGTATATATGTATGTTTGTAAATGGAATAAAAGTTTTGTTTCTGCCGGTATTGGGTAGCTGGTCCATCAGAGAAAACGTGCAATACTGTCAATCTTTACTTTCACTACCCTTGCGTTCTTTTTTTTTCTTTTGTGTAATCAATTTCTGTATTTTTCATACGTTTTCTGTGTTTCCTCTAATACTTTTGACCTAAATAATTTTGCCCTGTGTTTTTTTGCGGGCTTTCTGCCGCATTTTGTTGTTATCGTTATCAAATCAGTTTTGCTATCACGAGAATTTGAAATTCGAGGCTTGACAAATGTCTAAACACAGACAATATTAAAGGAGGACGTTGATTTTGGTCTTCAACAGATGAAGTACTTAATCATACATACATAAATACGTATACTCACGGCTAGAAATCCCTAAACGGGGTAGCCAGAGCTAAGAAACTAGAAATTCCTCAGCCACTTTTGGAAAGTTGTGTGGGGAAAAGATGGTAAAATAAAGGTTGTTGGTGATGGGTCTCCAACCGCATTGCCCAAAAATCCCTTAATAGCCCCAATACCGTTAGTCGCCTCTTACGTACACCCACCGGAAGAAATGGGGTAGTGCTATTCTAAGCCGACACTACACAGCAGCAGCGTCTTACAATACAAGTACTTAATCGTGGAGTCATAATATCAGGTGGTGATTTGGTTTTCATAACAATGCGAAGAGCTTAACCTCGGTTTGTACGTTTAGCATTTACAGCTCGCCATTTTTGTAATTGCTATGTATTTCCTTCAAGTTTAATCTTCTGGTAACCGTTTCTTTGAATGGTATCTGTCTAAATTCTTTTTCTTAGATTCCGCTTCTTTTTCTGGGTTGGTTTTTGTTTTTGCGGTCTTCTCTATATGGCCGTTGTTTTTAAAACCAGTTTGAAATAGATAGGTGTAAAACCATCTGAAACATATAATATAAATAAATATGTTTAAAAATATATCGTTATCGTGTTTCATAATACTTTTTGGTACAAAGTTTAAACAATAGTCTACTATATTACCTAGTTTACGACTCTGTTACCATTCATTAAGTAACAGAGTTGTTAGTAACAGAGTGGTAAATCTAACAGTCTTAGGACCATTTATGTTAGCTACACCCCGTGGATTGAGACAATTCATGGTTAAAAAAGATATTCTCACTAAATACTACGAGTTTAACGTAAATTCAAGAAGAAATTATTAATTACTTACCCAATTATGTCGGTAACAGAGCGGACGTAGAATAAACCCACGCGCAACTTTTGACGCCGCATGGCAGTCTGGCTAGCTGCATGACCCCCCCGCCCTTGTGTTTAGCGTTCATAATAATAACGGCTACTGCACTACAACTGTTAGAACTATGCATTCAGTGAAATCTGTATTTCTTCTCAGGTTTTAGTATAGTAACAGAGCGGTACTATTAATTTAACCGACTCGTGGGACAAAAGTTTAAAACACATATTTTATAATCATTTAATGTCTATGTAGTGTCATGATTGCATTTAATGTATTATTATAAAGTCTTATTTAAATATAATTCGATATTTGAAGCATGTAAATAGCAGAAAGGAAAAATGTCCTGACTATGTTTATTGTATCGGCGCTTGGGACAGAAGAAAAATGTATGAAAATCAACTCTGTTACCAAGAATGACCACATTGTTATGACCAAAAACATATAAACTAGGTAGATCAAGTACTGTTTTTTAATGAAAATATTTTTGTTTTGTTGTACAGTTTACATAATAATAATTTTAATGTTAAAAAAATCGTATTATTTATTTTTAAAAAATATATACATTTCCGGGGACAAGTTTACCTGCGCAAAATTTGAAAACGACCCAATTACACTTATAATAACATAACATAAACATAAACGTTCACGCCGTTTATCCCCGAAGGGGTTGGCAGAGGTACCAATACTCCTGAACTCACATGGCAAGCGCCATCTAGTTTCCAGAGAAGGTACCCACGTTTTGCTTAGACAGTGTACTCACGTGATAGGGGGCAGGCCTATCGCCGTTTTGTACGAATACACTGTCACATGACTAAGTACAACTCAGCCATGTGGGTTTCCTCACGATGTTTTCCCTCACCGTTAGCAACCATGATAAATTAACGACACATATGACTTTAGAAAAGACAAATTGGTGTAGGCCCGTCCCAGGATTGGAACTCACGCCCTTCTGTTTTTCGGGCGGGTGTTCTACCCACTGGACTATCATGTCGCTACACTTATAATAGTAAACAAATGGATGATATAATCTGTTCCTATACAAAATGATGTTAAATAACATCAAAGTTGCTAAGTAAATGTTATTTATAATTGCTATCGATGTTTAATGAATGCACTGATTGTCAATCTTAATTGTTGTGCAAAGAAAGTTGCAGACTAGATAGACGGGTGATTATATGATTTAACTAGTATGGACGAGTGAAACTGGATCGCAATTATCAACATCCGTCCTATATAATTAAGGAGCTCGCTTCTCGTTTTACTGTCCGCATTCGATAAAGGGGATCCAATATGGATTGAACTTGAATATTTGCTGTGTAATGTCGGCTTAGTATAGCATTACTATTTTCTAAGACATTCACGAATGCTAAGTACAATTAGCTCTTTTTGCACTTAGCAAATATTAAACGCAAATGTAACTTATATTTTGTGAAGGTAGGTAGTATCAATAATTTTATAGTACTGTGTAATGACAAATAACACCTCAGTCTTCCCGTGACCACGATAACTGAAAAGTTTTCGAAACGTCGGGCTTTAAAAAAACATGTAATAACACGCGATTAAAAATATCCAAAAATCAATAGCTGTTTGAATTAAAGTATAGCATTAACCCATTTTTCCGCGGTTTTTGAGTGATTGTTGGGTGAAAAGTGAAATTATGAATAAGTACCTATCTAATGTGGAAGGTAATTTTAGTAGAGGACGGCCACGAAAGACACACTTGGACCAAATTGAATGTGTGCTCAAAAAGGCAGGCGTCCGAAGTGTGAAGAATAAAAGAGCATGTATGAAAAGATTGATGGATGTAGACGAAGCAAGAGAGGTTTGCCAGGATCGTACGAAGTGGCGATCGATAGTCTCTGCCTACCCCAATGGGAATTAACAGCGTGAGTATATGTATGTATGTAAGTACCTATCTAACCATCCATCCACCATTACCATCCATTAGATGAATTTATCATCTTTTCCCCACGCAACTTCCAAAAGTGGCTGAGGAATTTCTAATTCCTTAGCTCTGGCTACCCCTTCTAGGGATTTATAGCCGTGAGTATATGTATGTATGTACGTATCTAAAAAGAAGGACCTGTCTAAAAAAAATACCTCTGCCTGCTCTTTGGGGGTATTTCTTCATTGTCCTTTTTGTATGTCCGTTTAGAAAATCAATTATAGCTTTTTTTTCCCCGACGTGTTATAAACTAAAAAGTATCGGCCAATTAAAAAGTTGGTCATAGAAGTCGAGCTACGCCCGATTTCTGAATTGAGTATTCAAGCTGAGAACGACTTAAGTATCGTTTTGTCTCATTCAGTTGTTAAGATTTCAATGCGACAGAACGATACTTAAGTTGTTCTCAGCTGGAATACTCAATTCAGAAATCGGGCGTAATAATTTTGCAACGCACTCACGGGAGCATTGTGATATTGATATTATAGCACACATATGCATAAAGTTTTCGGTGAACACACACCTTAATGTGTAAAAACTTACATTACGACAATCATTGAGTTAATGTTTCCAATTCATTTAGAGATTTTATATATTTGCTACTTTTACCTATACAACCGTGAATGTTTGAGTTGAGTTCAGTTGAGTAAATACAATAAAGATACATAGTATTAATGAAAGTTCACCTTCGAGAAAAAGGCTTTCACCTAAGGATTTTTAAATCTTGATTACTCTGAAATCGATATGTTGTTTGAGATTTCAGTGAACTAAACGAAGTTCTAGAGGTAACCTAATACTTTTTTTTATTTATTACAAGACCCGTAACCATTTTCCCCGACAATAATTCATACTTATACTCACGGCTATAAATCCCAAAAAGGGGTAGTCATAGCTTCAGAGCTAGAATCTTCTCAGTCACATTTGGAAGTTGATAGGGGACTAGATGGTAGAAAAAGTGATGATAGATAGATGGGTCTCCAACCACCTCGTCGTCTCCTCTTCAGTCGCCTCTAACGACACCCGTGGGTAGAAAGGGGTAGTGCCATTCTAAGCCCCCTTCTTTGCCCGACAGTGTTATTTAAAACACAATGATGTGATTCTAATAAGCCAGCTATAAATTGAGTTGACTCATAGAACCACTTAGCTTTTAAAATCAACAGGCATGTAGACTTTTATCCTAAACCAATAGAAGGCCGCAAAATAGCGGTAAAAATAATACCTTTTAGCTTTTTGCTGGCATAAATATGTAACGGTGATTTTGCATGATCAATTTGAAGTGAACTATAATGGCAAAGTTTCGACAGTTCCAAGAACCGATCTACAGTTTAAAAATGGCTGTCTCTTTTTGAATAATACTAGATGAGCCGGCAGACGTTGTTTTGCCATATAAATTATTTCAAGTCAATTTCTAATCAATAAAATAAAAATAGTGCTGTGTAGTGTCGGTTTCTGCTGTGTAGTGTTGGCTTAGAATAGCACTCCCAATTTCTTCTGGTGGTCGTACGTAAGAGGCGACTAACGGTATTGGTGCTTTTAAGGGGTTTTCGGGCGATGCGGTTGGAGATCCATCACCAAAACCCTTTATTTTACCGCCTTTTCCCCACTCAACTTCCAAAAGTGGCTGAGGAATTTATAATTCTCTTCTAGGGAATTATAGCCGTGAGTATATGTATGTATGTAAAATAAAAATAAAATGTTAGGGAAGTACAACCTATATCACTTCGGAGTATATTCGGAGATTATAAACCTATTCTCAGACCTACTGAATGTGTATGCAATTTATATCGGTCAGCTGTTTCGGAGGAGTTGGGTAAAAAACACTGTGACTCGTGAATTTTATATATTAGATCCATGAGTTACCACTACCTACCTACCTACTACCATTGCTGTGTAGTGTCGGCTTAGAATAGCACTACCCCATTTCTTCCGGTGGGTGTACGTAAGAGGCGACTAACAGTATTGGAGCTTTTAAGGGATTTTTGGGCGATGCGGTTGGAGACCCATCACCAACAACCTTTACTTTACCATCTTTTCCCCACTCAAGTTTCCAAAAGTGGCTGAGGAATTTCTAATTCCTTAGCTCTGGCTACCCCTTCTCGGGATTTATAGCCGTGAGAATATGTATGTATGTGTGTATGTAGATCCATGAATATATGTACGTATCAAACATGCAAACTCACATATGATTTGGTTGGATATATAACTGCATTTTTTAACTACTATACATGGTTAAATTAAGAGAAGTCTTTTTGAGAAGAAACAAAGGTTTGGATGTAAAGCAGAGTTGATATAATATCACTCAGCTTTTATATATCCCTGTCGCAACGAAACAAAAACTATAAAATTTGTATCTCCCGTTAAAAACATGAGAATAACTGGGGGGGCTTAGTGATGAAACGTTCAGCTTACAATTGAATAACTCGTGGTCGATTTCCGGGGTTTCAATAAAATTTTGATGCTACTGCTTTTCCAAATATTAAGATGTTTCCATACTTCGGAGAGCACGTAAAAAAATCTTAATTCTTTACTCTGCCAACCTCGCTCGGTAAATAGAGCAAATCACTCTATTCAGGGCAGGCTGGAAGTCTCGTCATGACTTACTTCTATATGTTAGTATGTGGCGATCGATAGGCTCCGCCTACGCCAATGTCTAATAATGCGTGAGTATTTGCACTTATACATTACAAACTTATACATTTAGCTGTGTAGTGTCAGCTTAGAATAGCACTACCCCGTTTCTTCCGGTGGGTGTACGTAAGAGGCGACTAACGGACTTGGGGCTTTTTAAGGGATTTTTGGGTGATGCGGTTGGAGACCCATCACCAACAACCTTTGTACTACCATCTTTTCCCCACTCAACTTCCAAAAGTGGCTGAGGAATTTATTATTTCTCAGCTCTGGCTACCCCTTTTAGGGATTTATAGCCGTGAGTATATGTATGTATGTATGTACATTACAAACCTTGATCAAAAATAACCAGTTCCACTGTGGCTTGAAGCGGGATCTTCTTGACATGGACACACTCCTCACCATTGCCGTGCCCCTCGGGACACACTGCATCAGCAGCTACATCCGCAGACTGGGTCGCGAGAGGAGATGCAGGGTAAGTGAACCGATAGCCGTCAGTTTGCCCCCAGCTTTCTGTAACAATAGAAATAATGTCATTTGGGACTTTTTAGACAAGTTATTTTTAGGCAGTGTAATAACCGTAAACTACTCGTAGATAGTATAGTGTTAGTATAAAATATAGTAACTCCTCTAAAATTTATTATCTTGTTCAATAATTACACAAATATATGTATCTTACTAATACACCGCACGGCAGCGTTTCGAGGCAGTTTCAGGTTTGCGGCGTCTTAGACGTGCTGGAATGACCTTCCCCCACCTATCCAAAATGCTCCTAGTAAGTACACTTTTAAGCGAAAGCTTAAAAATTACTTGCTGGTTAAGCAAAATCCTTCGTATATTCCAGCACGTCCTTGTTAACAATTATTTATTTATTACCAAATCTATACTCGTATTTTATTAAATTTTCTTTGTTTATTTATTTTTTCCTTTTATTAAGTAAGTACTACAACATATTGATAATTAAAGTTTACTGTAACTATTATTTATTTATTAATCTTTATTATCATAATTGTTTTTACAGTTTATCTGCAGGTGGAGTCTCTTATGTATTTATATTTATGTACTATGTATGAATATTTTTAGTATATAATTATGTGTGTAGTTTTTTTTATATAATAATTTAGTAACGCGGTACTTTCTACTGCTATTATGTATGTATGTAGAGTATGTTATAAGTTCTCTTTTTCATTATGATATTGTGACGTCTTTTCTTTTATATATTTTTTTTTAATTTTGGGGCTGACTGAAAATCAGTGTTGTGAGGTATTCATTTACTTCACAACGATAATGCTGAGGCAGCTTCCAAATTCGTTGCTACTACGCAGGTTATACGGCCAAAGTTTTTTTTCTTTTTTTCTTCTTTTATATCTTGGAACTAGTGTGTATGATATTGTCTTTTTATTATTATTTTTCTGTGTGTTTGTGTATACTTATTTTTGTGCTGTGTCTTCCTTTGTACGTGTATAGCAGCAAATAAATGTTTTTCTTTCTTCTTTCTTTCTTTCTTCAAATACGTGTAAAATAAGGAAAACAAATATCTTTACGCGTCCTTGATTTAAGGGGAGTAAGCAAGTGAACGCATGATAAGAGCACTATGATGAGTGTAATCGGGGCATGCAGGTTGTTGAGAGAGTGATATCAGTTAGTTAAAAATATAGAGGTAGTTATTGATAAGATAAATAATTGTGCGGAAACATACAAGGCTACATAAGACCAAAACGAACAACCCCTTTATCCCGTGGATCTACTGTCAAGGCAAAACTAGGGTACGGTACCCTTAACAGCAGATGACAAATAATCATGATGTGATATTCAGAAGTATTGGTATCTCTGTCACTACTTCTGGTATATACGGTATACACTATCGCCCGATTTCTGAATTGAGTATTCAAGCTGAGAACGACTTAAGTATCGCTTTGTCTCATTCAGTTGTTAAGATATCAATGCGACAGAACGATACTTAAGTTGTTATTAGCTGGAATACTCAATTCAGAAATCGGGCGTATATGTAAGTGAACATAAAAGGAAAGAACTACGTTTCGTATATATTACTATTCTAGGTAAGAGAAAGGGGTGAGCACTCGTTTAATTTTTTACTGAGTCTTTTACCCTTTGTATGTAAAATTTTACTTTCAAAAGCATTGTTTAAAGTAAAATTTCACACTTTATTCTAAAATAGTTTTCACATTTTCAAAAACACAAAAGCTATAAAAAAACTTATTACCTAATAGCGTTAAGTTAAGTTAAGTCAATGTTAAAATTAAAAGGTTACAACCAAAAATTCACCCTCCCCTTGAAATGGTCCCATACTCTTAATACCACTAGCGAGTGCACAATGTCTTTGAATTATTTTAAGCCCGCAACCAAGCGTCTTATTAATATTAATTAATTTCAAAATGTAATTATTCCCCATACACGAGCTCTCAAACAAAGCTCGAGGCTACGCAAGACCCTATTTTATGAATTATATAAGCCAAGACGAAAACAGATGAAGCATTTATGTATAGTATGTAGTTATGTAAAAGTAGTGACAGAAATAATTATTTATGTCATGCGCAAATACGCAATTTCAATCTAACCATACCCACATGAGATATGAAAAGTTTCATGAGACAAAAATGGTTTTCTTCAACTAAAGCATTATTATATGTCTCAAGAGCATAAGAGGACAAAGAGCCTCTAAGAACAGAGGCATGTGTTCAAATCCTGAATGAAACTTACATCAATTTTTTTCCCGAAAAACATAAGTCAGTGAATTTTTGAAAGTTGTTAGCATTGATTTTATATATAGCTACGCTCTCAAACCTCATCAAAACTAAATGGGATCACTCTATAAGCAAATCCAACCATATCATCAAATCTCGGTGTTCTGTATGAGGTTTGTTAAAATCAGAAGCGAATACAAAAACGCTTAGGTAATGTCATATTGTATGCCGTAGGTAGACTGAGATGGGTAAGTTCAAATTGAGCTATGATATTGGTTTACATTTTGATTGGAAAGCTTTGTGTCATTCCAAAGTATAATTTTTACATACTTTGGAATGATTGATCGCACAGCATGAAATAGCACGAACATTTCTTGCCAATGGTTTTAAAAGAGCAAGTTAGGGCGTTTTAATTGATTTAAGGCCGATGTGGCTGGACACCTACTACTAACAATCCTTTATTAAAGAAATTTTATCCTCTAAACCTGCAAAACCGAATAAGGAATTTTCAATGCTGAAGCTCTGGCTACTCCTTTTTGGGTTTTATAGCCTGAGTATAAGAATGTATGCAATTAAAAAAACCATAACTATTAAAAAACTCCATAAGCAAACAACAACATATACTTGTAAACAGCCTCGACAAGACAAATTAATGCTGAAAGCAGAAAGGAAAGGAATTTATCCCTTTGTCCCGAAATAGATAAATAGCCTTTGTTCCAATAATTATTATCTATTTCTGGTGTTCTATACGAGCTTTGCTTTGTTCAAATCAGAAGTGAATACAATAATGCTTAAGTAATATTATGTTTTATGCCGTAAGGGAGACCGAGCTGGGTATGTTCACACGGCGCTATGACATTGCCATGCATTTCAAATGGAGAGATATGTAACCTTTCCAGAGCACGAAAAGCATTTTAAATGATTTTAAAGGCTAGATTAATGGATGTAAACGGAGCTAGAGAGGTTTGCCAGGATCTTACGAAGTGATGATCGATAGTCTCTGCCTACCTCAGTGGGAACTAATGGCGTGAGTATATGTATGTATCTAGTGGCTGGAGACCAATCACCACTACTAACAATCCTTTATTTTAGAATATGTCACACTAAAACTAAACCTGCAAAAGCGGCTGAGGATTACGAATTCTCACGCTCTGGCTCCCCCTTTTTAGGTTTTATAGCCTGGAGTATTAGGATGTATGCAATAAAAAAAACTCGATTCTTCACAGCATTACGTGGTTGTACTAATGCCCATGGATTAATTACCATTAAAGAGAAATCCTTTTGAAAAGTCACAAGGGTTTGGTAGTAAAGCACAGTTGTTAGAATTTTACTACAGCTTTTATCTGTCCCTGTCACAGCGAAATAAAAGCTATAAAACTTATAAACCTATCACTCGTTGAAAACGTGAGAATGTCAACTCATAAAGAATCTGAATTTACGGATACTGTCCGTGGTACATCAAGTTTAACTTTAATTAAGCTACGTTTTTTTTTGACAAACAGGGCCTTACCTTAAGCGGTAGAGTTTAAAGTCTAAAATTTAATGGCTGTGGTGAAAGATGCGTGTCCAATCCTTTCTAATTTTGTTTATATTTATACTAAACAATTACGCATCAACATAAAACTAAAAGCAAATAAAAATGTTCTTTTTCTTTTGAAATATGTATCAAAATATATATTTCAAATTATACTTTATATTACTATCGGAATTCGTACAAATATATCCTCACGGCTATAAACCCAATACCAAAACCCAATTAAAGCTAGCCAGAGTTTTAGAACTAGAAATTTTAAGCCACTTTTGGAAGTTGAGTGGAAAATGATTGTTAAATAAAGGTTATTGGTGAAGGGTCTACAACCGCGTCGCCCAATAATCAGTTTTAAAAAGGCCCTATACTCTCATCCACATCTTCCGACACCCTCTGAAGAAATGGGATCGTGCTAGTCAAAGCCAACACAAAACACAAAGCTGCAAAAAAATATACAGCCTATATATATATATATATATATACTAGCTTTTTGCCCGCGACTACGTCCGCGTGGACTACATTTTTTGCATCCAGTTTACATCCAAAATACCAAAACACTATCTAGCTACACTAACTTCTGTTTTTTTGTATTTATATTCCCGTGGGCATTGTAATAGATATAAAGAACATTGAGACTTTTTAACCCTTATGTGAGTGACGAGGTACCCGGGTACCTTTAGCATTTTTAAATTGAAAAAAAAGTATGTTTTGCGCTCTGTAGGTAGCTGTGATGTCCTGAGAGCTCTTAACTATTTATAAATTACATATTTTTAAATCTTTTAACCCAGTTAATTATTTAAAATGTTTTGTAGAAACCAAAACATATTTGAAACTCACATTAGAGTGACAAGGTACCCGGGTACCTCTTTGTGTCTTGAATGACATTGAAAAAAGTATTTATAATTTGGTACAAAAATGAAATAATAATCATTTGTTATGATGTTTTATTTCTATAATAAATACAAATTCTTTGTTTATGTAGAATTACTACAGCTCTTGAAGCAGGTGTTACATATTGGATGAGTTACTGCATGTTCATCACAAATTGGTTTTTTACAGTTAGTGCAAGCTTTTCGCGTTTTTCTTTGCTTTCGTTTGAGTTCTCTGCATACGTAGCAACTTCCGACGACTGCAACACGCCCTGTAGAATCTCGTCTAGTCTGACTTATAGAAGTTGTAGATGCAGAAGGAATCGAAAGCCTTAATTCTCGGCCAAGCACATCCTGCATTGCAGATCTCACATGTAACTTTGATGTCACAATGGGATTTTTTGATCTTTCCTCTATATTTTTATCACACAGTAGTAGACTCAATGATTTCAAAAACTTTCTACGCTTGTCACTCGAGACCAATTGTGGGTTATGTTCCATGTAAATGATATATGCTGCCAAAGCTGTAACGTCAATAATATTATAAAAAAGTGCTAAGGGCCACCGATTCGTTCTGCGTTTTACGGTGTATTCTGCTAGCAGCTTGTCCATATTGTCCACTCCACTTTTGGTTTTGTTATAATATAAAATTATTTCTGGCTTGGCAGTTTCCTTATTACTTTCAATAACTGGTGAAAAGTGCATTGATGACAACATTATTACCGCTTTATTCTTTTTGGGTACATAGGAGCACACAGTTGCTTCTTTGCTAAAGGCGAAGTTAGTAGAATAAATCACCCTCTCCTTGTGTGCTTGCATATTTAGAGGAAGAAACCGTTTATTTTTTCTTACCGTTTATCGTTCCAACTAGTGTCATGTTCCACAAATTCAAGGAATGAGCCAGTCGAAGAGACGTAAAAAAATTATCCGTGGTTACATTCAGACCAGAGTTTTTATATTTAGCTACGAGATCTAATACGGTGCATTCTCCAACATTGGTTTGTCGATTGCCATCACTTGACTTTCCTGTATATATTTGTCCATTTAGGGGGTAGAAATTATTACCATCACAAGCCCAAAATATTTTTATCCCATACTTTTCAGGTTTTGATGGCATGTATTGAGTAAAACGAGTTCGCCCACGATATCCATATAGCTGTTCGTCAACAGTAATACATTCACGAGGCTTGTACATTTTATTCAAATTTGAAATAAACATTGTCCAAATATCTCGTATAGCGGCCACTTTATCAGATAACAAACGTTCAAGGCGCGTTACATCATTATCGAACCTTATGAATCGTAATAGCATTTTGAATCTGTCATAGGACATCGCAGCCCGAAATAATGGTAAGTGACTGGATTTCCACAATTCAGTCAAATGCTCTTTATTAGATCTATGGACCCCACTAAAGATTAAAATGCCAAAAAATGCATCCAGTTCTTGTTCTGTGAATGGTTTGAATAATTTTTTTTTCGGTCGCTTGCTAATATCCGGGTAATTTTCTATTAGTTTATCATTGTATGTTTCAGTAATCTTAGTCCCTTTTCGATTAGTTTCCCTTACGATTATGTCACACATCTCATTAGACAATATATTTTTGAATATTTCCATTTGATTGTAGAGTTTACTGAAAGATGCAGCCCCGTCCCGTTGACGAATAATGTTTCGACTACTAGTTTGTGTTCTCGGAAGTGGATCAGACTGCCACCGCGTTCCATCTTTTGCAATCAAAATGTTTTCAAACGATTCACCTACAAAACTCGCATCGGAGTCGTAAGAGTCGATATCATTTTCGACTTCTGCTTCTGGCTCAACATCAGAAATTTCCAATCCATCCTCCTCCACCAAAGGAATAAAATCGTGTTCATTATCAGAAGCAACAAACTCACTTTCGTCACTGGAAGATTCTTCTAATATGGCTTGTATTTCTGTTGAATTATATCTTCGAACACGTGATCTTTGTTTAGAAGTACTCACTCCAATATTCATAATGAAATAATTATAAATTCACAAAATAGAAGTAACTCGTACAATACGAACACAGAAAACAGTCAAGTGTCAATAACAAACACGATGCATTGAATGGATTTAAGTGTTTCTTGTGCACCGATAACCATCTACCGCACTTCACCCCTCCCCCTCTTCAATCGCACCAGATCGTCAAGTGTTTAACTTAACTAAAATAATAAAATTCAAAGTGAGGATAACGTTAAAACAGACCTTGATTATTAACATTACCTCTAAACTGTATGAAGGTACCCGGGTACCTCGTCACTCTCATAAAGGTGTTTTATTTGTCACTCACATAAGGGTTAAGTGACTATTGGGCGATGCAGTTGGACGGTTGGACGGACCCCATTCAACTTCCAAAAGTGGATAAAGAATTACTATCTCTGGAGCTGTGGCTACCCTTTTTTGGTATTTATAGCCGTTAGTATATTCTCATGATTGATTGATGGATGAATTTCACACATTTCTTTTTGTAGTTGTTATATCAGTCAATCGCATTTAGATTCAAATTTCTACATACATTGTATTTATAGATCAAAAATCTGTATAATATATTTCAATCTCTTAGGGGATGAGTTCCAAAAAAACTCTTTAATTGTTCATAAGAAACATGAAACAAACCATTTTGTAACCAAGTTTCTATGTTCGAAAATGAAAATATCTTGAGTAAGTGTGGATAGCAGTTTGGTGACCCGGTGCTGCCCCCTACACTGACTGTTGGTGATGTGTGAGAGATTGCAAATATCGGTCAACAATGGGCGTTACTGAATAAACATTGAGTTATTTACTATTATTTAGAAACTATGCATTCTGAGGATAAGAGACAGAATACTAATTTATGCGCAAGTAAAACATAATATATCTATGAGAATATTAGTTAATAATAGTTATAAAAACAAAAGCTATAAACATATTCTCAAACCTACCAAATGAATACGCAAAATTCATAAAATATACTTTCAATTATCTTTATTCATACAATATATTCGCATAGTTGAATGTGAAAAAGAAGGATTAGTGCATCCTATTATTCTAACCTAACACAAAAGCAAAAACAACATTCGAACCTGGGTC
>OY755173.1:15752038-16175333 GCA_963576735.1 Bedellia somnulentella | reverse complement strand
TCACCATCCTTTCCCCACGCAACTTCCAGAAGTGGTTGAGGAATTTCTAATTCCTTAGCTCTGGCTACCCCTTATAGGGATTTATAGCCGTGAGTATATGTATGTATGTATGTATGCTACAAGTATGTGCCATTCTAATTGATTCACAAATCACATTAAGATGCATCGAGTATTATGCAATAGTTATGTATAATTGGCCGTGTCGTGGGCTTAGAATGTCACTACCTCTTTCTACCCACGGTATGGGAAGGGTATGGTATGGGACCCATGACCAATGATACTTTTTTCTACCATTGTGTCCTTTATCAACTTCCAAATGTGGCTGAGGAGTTTTTAGCTCTGAATCCTTAGCTACCCCTTTATGAGATTTATGGCCGTGGGTATGTATACTATGACTAATCTCTGAATTTTTATGTCCGTTTGTCTATAACATGATCTCAATATCCCGGAGCGGTGGGCAGAAATTAGGTTTCTTCGTGGTTTCTTCATATATCATTTTATTCACTGACTGTTGACAGATATGCGTAATTCTAATTATTAGAATTTATTTCTAAACAATTTATTTAAATACATAAGTTTTCAAACCTGATAGAGTCTATAATATAAACATTTTTTACCATTGCGTTAATATACTGTTGATCCCAGGTTAAATACATAGAATTACATACATACATACATATTCTCACGCCGTTAGTTCCCATTGGGGTAGGCAGAGACTTTCGATCGCCACTTTGTACGATCCTGGCAAACCTCTCTAGCTTCATTCACATTCATCAATCTTTTCATACATGCTCTTTTATTGTTCGTACTACGGACATCGCCTTTTTGAGCACATTTTCTATTTGATCCAAATGTGTCCTCCGAGGTCGTCCTCTACTAACATTACCTTCCACATTGGCTCTATAGATCTTTTTTACATAGAATGATCGTAATTATACTTTGTTAAATTCAAAATGAGTTGGGACGCACTTTTCATACAAACTCTTTGGCTATATATTGGGTATAGATGTTAGTATCTGTAGAAATTGTGGGTTAGAATATCACTACCATATTTCTTCTCGTGGGTGTTCGTAAGAGGCGACCAAGTGTATGGGGGCTTTCTGCGTGGTCATCCTCTACTGATATTACATACATACATGTAGTCACGACTATCAATCCCTAGAAAGGGTAGCCAGAGCTTCGGAATCGGAAATCCCTTATTGTTACGAATTATAGTAATAAAAATCTATTATACACATCAACATTGGCGTAGATCTGTGTTTGTGTCCTTGTGACCTATATAGTTAGTTTGTCTTTATAAAACAACATTTTCTTATTGTCAGATTTGTGAAATTAAAATACTCGGTTCCACTCGTCTTAGCAAACAACTACTGACACTATTTGGAGAATATAAATCCCAAACTTAAATATATATATATATATATATACAAAAAAGCTTATGAGAGATGGCTTATGCCGTGTAGTGCCGGCTTAGAATGTCACTACCCCTTTGTACCTATGGGTGTCGTAAAAGGCGACTAAGGTTATATGGACTTTTTATTGGATTTTTGGGCGATGCGGTTGGAGTCCCATCACCAAAAACCTTTATTCTACCGCCTTTTCCCCACTCAACTTCCAAAAGTGGCTGAGGAATTTATAATTCCTTGGCTCTGGCTACCCCTTCTAGGTAATAATAGCTATGAGTATATGTATGTATGTATGTATGTATGAGAGATGGCTTAGCTTAAAACAATTACACACTCATATCCATTCAATTTTCTATTCTGGATGTCGTGCAAAAGACAAGGTAAAAGCTTTTAGGCGGAACGTATGACGGGACGCATAATTAATGAGATCGTCAACGGCTGCCTTAAATAAGATCCTGAAATTGAGGTATTTTGGGTTTCAATGTGTGTGGTTTACATGTTTTTTTAAGTAGATAATGTTTACATTCTGTTAAGTCTTCCATAATTTAGACCCTAACGGGTGGAGCAATTTTAGCTTTTCTAAGTAATATAATGATGTAAGTAATATTTGTATGTAATATAGTATATTTTGGGCACATAGAGCGGATGGATAAAAATAAAGTAGCGAAAGAGATATATAGAGCCAATGTGGATGGGATTGTAGAGGACGGCCTCGTAAAAGGCGGGGGTCCGAAGTGAGAAGCATAAAAGAGCACGTATGAGAAGAATAATGAATGTAAGGGAAGCAAGAGTGGTTTGTCAAGATCGTACTAAGTGGTGATCGATAGTCTCTGCCTACCCTAATGGGAATAATGGGCGTGAGTATAAGTAAGTAAGTAAGCAAGTAAGTAATATAGGTACTGATCGTTTGCCATGTAGTATCTGGCTTAGAATAGCACTACCCCATTTCTTCCCATGGGTGTTCGTACGAGGCGACCAAGGCTATTGGGGTTTTTTTAAGTGATTTTTGGGCGATTCGGTTGGAGACCCATCACCAAAAACATTTACTTAACAATCTTTTCGCCACTCAACTTCCAAAGCGGCTGAGGAATTTCTTATTCCGAAGCTCTCTGGCTACCATAGGGATTTATAACCGTGAGTATATGTATATAAGTACGTATATAAGAGAAACAAGAGCTTTAAAAATAATCTTTCTAACCATATTCTGTAATTAGAAGTGTTTAAGAGATCGTTGGGTCTAAATTAGACAATAATCGCAAATCACTTCCTATTATATTATCTTTGTTGCAATACTTATATTCAAAAAGTCTTAATCTCATGGTCTCTAATACGACAAACCTTTGATTAAATCGGTAGTGAGAGTATTATTTTATGCCACACTAAATGCTTATAGGTTATGTAATCTAATATTTTCTCGAGAAATTATGCGATGTGGCACTGAATGTTACTCAACCTACGGAAAAGAGAAATGTCAACAATAAAAGTAAAACCGACAATTATATTGTTTGAGACGCACATACTCGTAACAAGTGACAATCACCAAGCCATGAAGTATTGGCAAGTGAAAGTTCTAAAACAAGTTCCGTTTTGGGACCGCGTTGAGATAACTGACCTCTGCGGAACTTTTGGCAGCCGATTGTATACAATTGGTTTTAGGGCATCGTCGTTAAAGTGAAAACGGAAACGTTTAAAGAATAGATGATTTTTAAATTTCATCAAATACATAGTAAGCTGCACACCTAGTTTAAAAACGACACTACATATATTCTATGGTCAATAAGGGCTACTTTTTGTGGGAGAATTGCTAGCACACCTTTCCGTAATACAACATCATTAAAAATTAAATAAAAAAGTTACGCTATAAAAACATTTCTTCGTTTTCTTAAATATGCTCCGATGTTAGAAGGCATTAAAAGGATAACCATTTAGCAACTCTATAATCCTATTCATCATATAAATCTAACCGAGAGCAATTTTGATATATGAAAAAATTTCGACCACGGTTACTACAAGCAATTTTATCAAAAATATAAAACAAACTCTGACTTCAAACTAAAAAACCCCTATCTAAAAATAGAAATCATCCAGTGATCAGTCATAGAGTGATCTATATTCGACCACAATTTCCTTTATGACTTCAGCAAAACTGTAGGCAAATAACATTAAACAGAAACAACATGTGTGTGTCTGCTGTGTAGTGTCGGCTTAGAATAGCACTACCCCATTTCTTCCGGTGGGTGTACGTAAGAGGCGACTAACGGTATTGGGGGTTTTAAGGGATTTTTGGGCGATGCGGTTGGAGACCAGTCACCAACAACCTTTATTTTACCATCTTTTCCCCGCACAACTTTCCAAAAGCGGCTGAGGAATTTCTAATTCCTTAGCTCTGGCTACCCCTTCTAGAGATTTATAGCCGTGAGTATATGTATGTATGTATGTAACATGTGTAAATGGAATAAAGTGTAGTTCAGTGGCTCCTGATTCTAGAACAGTCCCAACAATTTTAACATCACCCCAAATACTAAACAAAACGAACATAGAAAACGTATTAGCCAGATAAGATTACAAAAAACATGGAATGGAAAACCATGGCAAAAGTAATACATCCCATCGATATTACATTGTCCCAATAAGGCTGCTTACTATGCGTCGCAGTTATGCTAATCACAAATATTTTGAATATTGGAATTTAGTCTCTGGAGGCTACTTTGATGACCTCAAACGTGGAAGCCTTAGAACTGTTTTGTTGTTGATACTATGAACGCTTCTCGTAAACCAGGTCACGATTCGTGGTCCTTCTTGAAAGTTCCCAACCAAATATCGTTGATAGTATTATCGAACCTGCAGATCAACTGCGATGTGCATTTTTTTACATATTTCACACATTCAGTTTTCATGACTAAGTACAACTTAGCCATGTGGATGTGGGTTTCTTCACGATGTTTTCGTTCGATATATATATAACAACCATGATAAATTAACCACACATATAACTTTACATACATACATATACTCTCGGCTATAAATCCCTTAACGGGGTAGCCAGAGCTTTGGAATGAGAAATTCCTCAGCCACTTTTGGAAGTTGATTGGGGAAAAGGTGGTAATAACATAAAATGTTTTTGGTGACGGGTCACCAACCACATCGCCCAAAAATCACTTAAGAAACCCCTATACCCTTACTCGCCTCTTACGATCACCCACTGGTAGAAATGGAGTAGTGCTATTCTAAGCCGACACTACACGGCAACATATAACATTTAACTTTAGAAAAGCCAAATTGATGAAAGGCGGGTGTTCTACTCATTGAAATCACGGTTGTTTAAAATCCAATATAATCCAAAAACAATTAAATATTTTTCCTCTTAACTTACAAAACACAGTAAGAAAGAGTTGATTCACACTCTGTTCACTTTTTGTGATTATGACCATGTTTTTTTTAAGAATGTCTGTAGTATTGATTTGATGTATCCATTTATAATATGATGCTACACTTTTCAATTTATTTAATATTATTTTCAAGCTGTGACCTATAAAATGATGTAATAAAATAAACAAAGCAAGCAAATAAAAATAGTATGTAAACCTGTATGATATACAAATAGTTAACTTACAGAAAAATAAAAGTCATTGTTATTAATGCGAACCACAACATTTACCACCAAACCTTGATTAAACAACAATATATGTTATATAATATACGACGTGATAGCTCAATGGGTAGAACACCGGTTATCATGCAAGCGACTAGTGTTCAAATCCCGGGTCGGGCCTACACCAATTTGTCTTTTCTAAAGACATATGTGTGGTTAATTCATCATGGTTGTTAACGGTGAGGGAAAACATCGTGAGGAAACCCACATGGCTGAGTTGTACTTAGTCATGTGACAGTGTATTCGTACAAAATGGCGATAGGCCTGCCCCCTATCACGTGTGTACACTGTCCATGCAAAACGTGGGTACTCTGAACACCAGCCGGGGTAGCATGAGGCGTGTGAGAGCCTCTGAGATAGGGCTATGTCACCGTTCAAGGGCGAATTGGCCGCCATATTTGACCGTTTCTCGCACGCCCGAGCATGAGGCATCTGAGACGTGAGAGCGCTAGTGACTAGCCTTTGACATCGCAACGCCGAGTCACATGTGCGAGCATGAGCGGCGTGACAGCGACATAAACTGAGATGTTTGTCATTTTATATCAAATTTATGTCGATGCCAAAATTGAGCGCGAGAGCCAGTGAGAAAGATTACTTATCAAAATATAAGTGCTGTTTTGCAGCTTTTTTAACTGTTTTGTGTAGTTCGTAGTATAAAAGTGTGATAGCAAAGCGACTACATCACTTAGATTTGTTTTAAATGGAAAAAAACCAAAAATGGATATGATACTCATCCGGGTGAAAGTTTGCCGCAAACAAGTCCTATGAAACATATTTGTATGTCATGACGATTTCCGAGGACCTCTATGATAGCTTGTGACCTATGAAAAGCCTCAGGGTATAGTTTCACATAAGGGTACATACGGGATTTAATGATTCCACATGATATCAATTGAATTGTAAATTTTAAGTAAATTAAGTGTAATCTACAACTAGTGCTTGTGTATTAAGTTTTAAATTCGTTTAAATACGTTTGGCTTTTATAACCAGCAATGCACTAGGCATGAGGATACAAATTCTGCAGCCTAATTTCATGTATACATCCAATTTTCTGATGCATTTGAGAAAATCAATGAATTTCATTGATCTTCTTGAAAATAACTATTAAGAACAGTTTCTAAACTTATGGTATGTTTCAGAGGTCAAATATAATGCATGTAAAATAGATTTCTATTCATTATTGTTTGTTATGTAGGGTTTGTAGTCTTAAATTATCATTATCATCATAAAAGACACCCGAGCTCATAGCATATGCTTGCATCAACAGGCACAGGCAAAGTCTGGATAGTGTGAGTAGACAATAGTCTGCTTGCTGTCTTAGTGTGGCTAGGAATGTAAAGAATGGTGATGGCATAATTTTGTTACCTTTTTATCTACCGACACACTTAATGCTACAAAAGTTGTTTAAATGCAGGTGCAGGTATTTTGTGCAACATTATAAAACAAATTTAGTAGTCACCTTACTAGCATATTGAAATGACTACACATGAATATAATGCTCATGTTGTTTTCTTATTTTCAGTAAAACATATTGATTTAATACAAAGATTCTGGAACAATTTAGTAACTTGGAAGGAGTCTAATGAAATTAAAAAAAATCAGCAATATGTAACAGTTTTTTAATTAATCATCAATAAAATTGCCTATATATTAATGAAAACCACTTGTTTTAATCCCCTTCATTGCAAGTAAATCCAACATTTTCCAATACCCAACTCATTGCAGAACTCTTCAGACCATTTAGCATAAAATGATAATCATGGCATGTTTGCGCCTGGGGATAAATTGGATTATTGTAATTCAAAGACAACACTACACATGGTTAAAACTGCAAACCTTGAATACATAGAAAAAGCAATGTTATTTTATTTTGGGCAAATAGAGCAGTGGACACAAATTAAGTAACAAAAGAGATATATAGGTGGGAATAATGGTTGTAAGTATGAGTAAGTTTATTGATGAGGCAATTAATATTCTCTGCCTACTGCAATGGGAAATAATGTATAGTAGAATATATGCATGCACATTTTACAACTGAAATCTCATCTCAAGTGTAAAAGTAAAAGCTGCCTATGAATGGGCTTTATTTGCTAGTAAAACACATTTTGTGGAGTTAACTTTATTTATTGAATAAATAATTTTAAACAACCGCTCAACATCATAGTTTCTGTTCTCAAACTCATCTGTACTTCACATTTTTATTCTATTAACATCACTTTTTCCTTATAGAAACACTACAGCTTGTTTATACACATTGCAGTCATAAGAATGCTCTTTAAGTATGGATGCATACTCAAATTCTGAATAAACAGGAGCATTCAACAAGACTATTTCCATACATCAGAGCTTCACTAGCTTTTGGGAATATAGGATATTGTTGAAATTGAAATGTAGAGAAGGTTGTTAAGTTAAATAATGCCCATCTGCGCGATGGAACTGGCGAATGGGAATCTGGGAATGGACTGGCGGGATGGAACTAAGATGTTATAGGCAATATGTGCCATAGGCTGCACAGCATTTCTTCAATTTTCTCATCAAACACTTATATAGCTGTGCTATATCTGCAAACAAAAGACAATACAAATCATTAAAAGTATGCTGCTCACTTTCTAGTTAAATAATAGTTATATACAATAATAAAACTTAATTACTTACTTAATATTTTATGATTCCCCTATATTGTAAGGAAGTTTAGTGGGACATTCCCTACAAACTAAACTTGTAATATTAAAACTTTTGATTTAAATTGTAAATTTGGAAACTTGTATTTATAAATTAAATATTTATGTTTGTTTGGTTTACGTTGTTTGGTTACAAAATGTCAATATTTGACGTAAAATGAATGAAATATGACAGATTTAGCTACTATTTTGGTTCAAAAAGATCGAATAAAATAGAGGAAAAATATTCACAGACCAATGATGGCAACAATGCTCTATCGATTCGGTGACAGGGCTCTCAGATCTCATCCGTCTGTCATACTGACGCTCATGCTCGCAAAAATGACATAGGTTGGCTAACTGAGATGTTTTCTGACATGGCTCTCACTTCTCAGATGACAACTCATGCTACCCGGGCAGGTGAAAAAGTCTCTTGATGTTCAGAAGTATTAGTACCTCTACCAACCCCTTCGGGGATATACAGCGTGAGCGTTTATGTTTATGTTTATGTTATGTGTATATATATGTTACGGAACCATTTCTTTTTCTATCGTTTCTCAGTAACAACTCTACACAGAAACGCTGTGTCACTTCTTCAAATTCAACAGTTCGATTGATAAAAATAATTCATCATTATTGACCTACTCACACTTCAACGGTACTGAGCGTAAAGTTATCTAAGTGCTGAAAGGCTAAAGCTCTTTTTTTTATTTTCTAATGAGTTTCAAATAGGACATAGAACATAATCTTCGACTCTATTTTGAACTAATACAAATAACTATATGGAGTACAGCAACACCGCTCGTACTAGCCGGGCAGGACACACGTAACAGGTTACACTCACAATAATACGCTCAAAATATACAACCCTTTCGTTGCCAGCCTTTCAAATTTTTATCTTATTTTACTTTACTTCTCATTTGTTTGTGTGTTTAAGTGTTGTAAGTTTGTATGCAACGAATAAATATTTTCTTTTCTTTTTTTTCTTCTTTTCTTAACAAGATTATTACGTATGTACGGTTACGGTTTTGTACAAAAAGAATAATTCTGGCTACCAAGACAATAATTAAAAGAATATTTCCGGAGGCCTAGTACGAGTGCTATGTAATGGTCACGACATCTGTTAGAATGAGATGACATATACGATACTAAGTAAGTGCGTAAGAACTGGCTTTTTTTATACCAAGCGTTATCTAGTTAAAAAGGTCGCTCCTACTAATTATGCTCATGGTTTAAAATCCGTCTCTGTAATTTTGTCAGTGTTAGTTGTTTTTGCTGAACAACTAAGGAATGATGAGCTTTTTACTCAAGACTCATATTTTCACGCCGTATATCCCCAGAGTAGTGGCAGAGATATGAATATGTATCAACATAACGTGACATTGTTGCTAATTGGAGTACCCACATTTTGCTTGGAAAGTATACTAACTTCATAGGGTCACACCTATCGCCATTTTTTATACTTAATTCATACATTTTATATAATTTTTAGGTCTATATCGTATATATGTGTAAGTTTATTATAAATACATATGTACATAAATGTATTAAGACATTATGAATATGGTTTTGTGCTTATAATGTCGGTGAAGGATTAGAAAGATGTCATTAAAGTTAACATGTCGTGTTCTTTTCTAGTTTTATTTTTATTATTAGTTTTCGATCTGGTTTCAATGATTAAATGTTTTGTTTTTTAGTTTAGGTTTTATCTTATTTTATATATTTTCCAAGGGTCCTGGCTGAAAATCAGCGTGTATTAAAGCTAAAACTCTAGTGTACATATGCTGAGTCGGCGCCTTTTTGGCTCTCATTGTGTGTAATTTGTGCGATTGTTGTATTTACATGTTGTATCATATGAGGGACTGAATAAAGTTTTTTTTACTTTTACTTTATTTGTGTACGCACACACTGTCACATGAATAAGTGCAACTTAGCCATATGGGTTTCCTCACGATGTTTTTCCTCACCATCAACAACCATGATAAATTAACATACTCATAACATTACTAAAGAAAAGACAAATTGGTGTGGGCCCGACCCGGGATATGAACCCACACCTGCATAAAAGGCGGTTGGCTCACACATTCAGCTATAACGGTCAAGCTTTTTACTTGATTGGATTGTAATGTTTTGGGTGCCTCATCACGAATAATCATTATTTTCCGACCCTTCCATCCTTTGAAAATGAATAATGAATTCTTGAATAATGCCATTTGTAATGTTAGGTTATGTTATCGAGTGATTCATTAATGTTGCGGTAAGAATAAGGTCTCTGCCTATCCTAATGGGAGCAAATGAAGGATGAATGTTTGTACTACACGGCATAGTATTATATATATTATTTTCATGTATGTATGTAATTTCGAGTCGGTCAATCCATAACCAGTAACAAGTCACATTGTCGTGTTGACATGATTGATGAGGCTGTCCGAACGGCGCATCACTAATTGCTTACAACTCAATTAAATTCAGTTACAACAATAATTAAAAGCTTTATTAATTACTTTAACCTTTTTTGTATTAATTTAAAATAGCAGTGACACATTTTTTCTTCGTATTTTGGCCTTTAAAGTCAATATTGAATCACCAGCACCAATCATACTTCATTTTACAATATTTTCTCCGATGTTTTTACAAAAGTGTATTTATATTGCTGTGTAGTGTCGGCTTAGAATAACACTACCCCATTTCTTCCGGTGGGTGTACGTAAGAGGCGACTAACGGTATTGGGGCTTTTAAGGGATTTTTGGGCGATGTGGTTGGAGACCCATCACCAACAACCTTTATTTCACTATCTTTTCCCGACTCAACTTCCAAAAGTGGCTGAGGAACTTCAAGTTCCTTAGCTCTGGCTACCCCTTCTAGGGATTTATAGCCGTGAGTATATGTATGTATGTATGTATGTTTTTACAAAAGCGGCTATATAATTTCTAATTCTGATTACCTGTATACCTTTTTTTTAGATAAACATCCGTGAACATGTGTTTTTATGAGTAGAACTCATAAGCATAACAGACAGTTTGCATATATTTTAAAAGTAGTATTTGCTGAAAAAATGTTTCAATTCAAATATTTTTTCAAATATGTCGCAGCCAACTGGTTGAATCACGATTTAATCTATTGAAAACCTAGTCCACTTATAGATTGCCCGCTCTAAATAAAAGATCTAAATTTGGCCTGACATATAGCTGTGTAGTGCCGACTAAGAATGTCGCTACCCCTTTCTACCCACGGGTGTCGTAAGAGGCGACTAAGGGTATTGGGGCTTTTATTGGATTTTTGGGCGATGCGGTTGGAGACCCATCACCAAAAACCTTTATATTACCATCTTTTCCCCACTCACCTTCGAAAAATGGCTGAGGATTTTATAATTCCTTAGCTGGCTACCGCTTCTAGGGAATTATAGCCGTGAGTATATGTATGTATGTATGTACATATAGCTGAATGCAACGTTTAATCATTTGTCAAAGATTTGTTAGGCATTATTAATTAGGGTGACAATGAGTTTATTCTACTTTAAATATTATTTAACTTTTGAAAAATTCTTGACTGCTGCTTGATTGCAGTCTTGACTATATTTTGGTTTAGGTGCTGATATAGATTACTCACAAACGCTTAAGAAAAAAAAGGGTAGATTAGGGTTGTACATATCTATTCACACCCAGAGCTAAGCGAAGCGTTATCAAATAAATTAATTGTCAAATTTCTCCTTGAATGAAATAAGCATTTTTCATTGTCTTGTTTTTGATATAATTTTGCAGGTTGTTTCAATTTCACAGTTAAAATATAAAATATATGATTGCCTAAAAAATATACAGTACTATTCGTACTCCAAGTCAATCAACTTCATTTCTGATATGACGAACCTTACTTCAAGCAAATAACTCGACTAACAAAATTAGTCATAATGATCGGGCTAACCAATCAATCAGTCTTCGGTCATTTTAATCTTTTAACAAACGGACTAGCGATGTGATTGAATTTTGACGTTTTATGAAGTATTTGGTCATTCAATTAATTGCGCGATTAAACCATTATAGGCAGATAAAGAGGATGGATGATAATAAATTGGTGAAAGAGCCAATGTGGAAAGTAATGTTAGTAGAGGTTAAGCTCGGAGGACACATTTTGACAAATTGAGAATGTGCTCAAAAACGCAGGTGTCCGAATAATGAAGAATAAAAGAGCATGTATGTAAAGATTGATGGACGGGAACGAAGCTAGAGAGGTTTGCCAAGATCGTACAAAGTGGCAATCAATAGTCTATGCCTACCCCAACGGGAACGGTACTTTGTGACTTTGATATATGATTTTTTCGGCAAATACTACTTTTAAAATATATGCAATCTGTTTGTTATGTTTCACTATATTTCCGTGAAAATTTCAAGAATACAGAGCGGACAGCAGCGAATAATAATGGCAGTATAAAAATAAAAAGAACAATATTTCTATTCCGATCTTTCAGACCAGAAAAAGCCATTTTCGTCTTTTAATATCTAGGAACGGGCCATTATGAAACATGTTCTCTTTATATTACAAGAAAATAAGAAGTCACAGCATCAATGCTTTCATCGGTTGGATTGGGCAAAGTTAATTGTTATTATAAAATCTTTCTGTACATTTTCCTAAATAGTATTTCTGAAATGTTCATATTGATTGATGATGATTGACATATTGATGTTTATTGATCTACTGATTTGCAATCGGTAATTTAATTTATAACATACATTTATTTAATTACAACCTAATGAGGAATATGCGATTCGTGAACTTTATGGTGTAAAAGATTGCGTTTTGTGACCGATGGAAAAAGTATTGTTGAAGTGGTTTATATACAAAAAGTGAATTTGGAAAATTAAAATGGCTAGATATAGAGTCAATGTGGATGGTATGTATATGACTACTCAAGACGTTTGAGGACCAAATACAAATGATTTCACTCGGCCGCATTCAATCCGGCAGTACAAAACGTCGCTGTTTTTGGAAACGGCTGGCGGTTTTTTAATTATACAATCACGCCACGCTGCAACATATACAATGAGGACAAATTTGTCAAATTTGAGTAATTTTACCTCGATCTTAATAAGCATTTAGCATTATAGACGATAGTACGGAATCCTTCGTGCGAGAACTGTCTCGCATTTGCCCGGTCTTTTTTTAAAACTACCCAGAAAATTTATATATGCAGAAGTCATATCTAACAACATTTGATTCCCTTTTTGCAACTAAACATTTTTCAAAGACTTAGATCATTATGACCCGCTCTATTTCATACGGCTTGCTTTATTGAAAAAGGTATAGCGCCGAACACATTCTAGCTGACTTCCATTCAGCCACAATACAAAACGGAGCTGTTTTTGGAAACGGCTAGCCTTATACAATACGACGATTTTTATAATCAGGCTGCGACATATATATAATGAGTAGGAATTCGAGCTGTGATATAGACCTTACTAACACCAGGTTCCGCCCCCTGATTATGTATCTTTTGCGAGTGACGATTGTGCCGCAAGTTGCACGATTGTCGTTGTCAATGTCATAAATTTGTATGCGATCTGACACATTTGACAGCGACAATATTGCAACTTGCGACACAATCGCGGTCGCTAAAGATACATAATCAGCCCGCAGGTTAGGATGATGGAAGTAGGATACTCAAATACGGCGATTACGCCGTATATCCCGCAGAGGGGTGGCAGAGTTATTAACACGTATGGACATCATTTGATATTTTGGTCACCTTATGTACAGAGTACCCTTGTTATGCCTTGAGAGTGCATTCACGTGGTGCAAACTTATTGTCGCGTTATAAAAATACACTATCACATGACTAATAACAAGTCAGTAATGTGTGTTTCCTCATTATGTTTTCACCTACTGCTAACATACATACGGTCACGGTGTGGTTGTAGATCACTGAGTTATGGTAGTATATTTCGTTCTAACATACATTTTACATTTTCTGCATATAATTATGCCTACTTTTCTACCTGTTTTTGCGACAATAATCCCAACGAGGTGTAGAGCCAGAGGTCAGAAATAAATATCCCTTCAGATTCTCAAAGAATTTTACACCACGTCACTCAAAAATTACTGAAAAAACTTGAATCTATAGTCTTTAATTACGGATTGCACTGAAAGAGTTGGGGTAGTTTTATTGTAAACCGACACTACACACTAGTTACTTATAACTATTGTGTAATTAATAACAACTCACTTTTATATATCCCCGTTTAACTTCCAAAAGTGGTTGAGAAATTTCTGAAGCTCTGGCTAACCCTTTAAGGGATTTAATAGCCTTGAGTATATGTATGTATGTACATATGTAACCTTTCTTGAAAGTCTATGTGTTAGCTTTAATGGCTTTCTATGGTCTCATCAAGTGTATTTAAGGCTTTGAAGGATTATTTTAACAGTTGAAAACATTATTTAACAACCATTTTCATCATCTCATTTATTTACCTTTTAACATGAAAACCAAACTCATTTACATACAAAAATAATAAACTATGATTATCACAAAATCACAAGGATAATTTCTTAATATATCACATCATACAAATATGGAACTTACACTGCATGCTTAAATAAATTAATATTTTTTACAGACTATCTTTATATATGAACCCTTCTGAATAGTTACGTAATATTTCATGCTTTCATGAAAATACAGTTGTTATTTCATAAACTAAAGGTTGCCCGTCAACTATAAACCAGTAAAAGTATTTCAAAGTGCTCTTCTCAAAACAAAACAAAGCAAACTAAATCATTTTAGATCAAAAAGTATTCCGGGCCAACATAGGACCCGCATTTCGGAAAATCTTGCGGGGGTTGAACAAAGTCGCTTTCCTCTCCGACTTTGAAAACGAAATCCAATCCTCTAGTCCAATGGGCCGACCTTTCATCCCTCATCATCCAGTACCCAGGGTTATCGGCCTTAAACCTCAAAGCAGCGACTCCGAACTTTGGCACAACTATCGTGTCCTTTTCAACCGGGTTAACAAGATTTTTCTGAGGGAATAAAGTTTGTTTTTCATTCATCTCAGTCACCAAAGTTTTATCCAAGCTCGCGTTGAATTCCCTCACGCCGACGACGAAGAAACTGTGGCCGTGAAGATGGAATATGTGATCCGATTCGCCGCCTGGAACAATACGATAAAACTGATTTACATACATTTTGTTAGAAAAGTGATACATATAAAACGTTATTTCGCTTGAGTGCAAATATATAAAATAGAAAAATACAAATAAAATAAATTTATTTGCACAAAATAACAAAAAATACATCACCGGAGTCTTCCCTGGAAGTAATCTATCTATCTTATATCTATACTTAAGGAACATATTAGGAGCGGAGAGAAAATGAATAAAAATAATAAATTAAACACAAAAATTAAATAAAATACATTAAGAGATTTTCTATTATTATGTTCGTATTTTATTTTAGTCTTGTTAATATTTCTATGTATATATTATTTATATGTATATATATATCGCCGTGTAGTGCCGGCTTAGAATGTCGCTACCCCTTCCTACCCACGGGTGTCGTAAGAAGCGACTCAGGGTATTGGGGCGATGCGGTTGGAGACCCATCATCAAAAACCTTTATTTTACTATCTTTTCCCCACACAACTTCCAAAAGTGGCTGAGGAATTTATAATTCCTTGACTCTGGCTACCCCTTCTAGGGAATTACAACCGTGAGTATATGTATGTATGTATGTATATATATATATGACAATTGGGTGTTACAAATAACTATAGTAACTTTTAAATATGTGTACATACATATATTCACAGCTTTAAATACCACAAAGGGATAGCAAATACTTAAGAATTAGAAATTCTTAGGGATTTTTTTAACTTGAGCAGGAAAACAAGAGAGGTTGTTAGTGGCGTAATGAAAGATATTGGCGTGAGTAATTGGTAAAAAATTAAGAGAATTAAGATATTATTTTCATATTTTAAACTTATGTGTTCATTTAAACCCAGTTTCTTACCAATTACCTATTTAAATAAAATATTAACGCAATACTGAAACTATATCAACCACATTCATTCGCTATCATGTATAACTCGAAACAAAACATGACAAATTCCAGAACCGATAATACTAATGGCATTCCTAAAAGCCGAAGGGGCGGGAATCCTGAAGTTATAGGGTAAAACGACAACCGTATCATAATTTCCATAAATAAATGATGAGCACTCCAAACCGAACGAACACGCCCGCCGCCTCCATCATTTATATATCCGACATCTTTATTCAGTCGCGGAACACAGCCATTACCAATCACGGTTTTTGATATTACACTTCGTTGAAACAGTCAGATTAATTCTAATTTCGTGGACACTTCCAACGATGAATGATTCTGTTTTGACGAAGAGATTTTCAATAATATATTTTTACGTCACACAGACACAGTAGAATAAGATTCAAATCAAACGTAAGTTATTTATGACATTCAAAAAATAGAGTCGTTTGTATGTTTTTGTTTATATTTCTTCGAGTTTAGTTTAGGAAGTCACTAGGAAGACATTCATAGATACATACATATACTCACGGCTGTAAATCCCTAGAAGGGGTAGCCACAGCCAAGGAATTATAAATTCATCAGCCACTTTTGTAAGTTGCGTGGGGAAAAGATGGTGATATAAAGGTTTTTGGTGATGGGTCTCCAACTGCATCGCCCAAAAATCCCTTTAAAGCCCCAATACCGTTAGTCGCCTCTTACGATCACCCACGGGTAGAAATGGGGTAGTGTTATTCTAAGCCGACACTACACGGCAAAGGAAGACTCTGTGAAGATTCTAGTGCATGTGTAAGAGCCTCTGGGAAAACAAATAAAAGTTATAGATCTTTCGGGGTGACCGACAGGAATATGTAGGTAGCTTCGACTTGACTCTTCAATTAGTTAATGGATTACTATTTCACAGAAAGCGATTATTAACTCGAATGAGAATAGCGATACTTGCTTCTATACATTGATTTCCAAGTATCGTCAACTTGCACCGTCAGTATAATAAATATTGCATGGGCAATCGCCCATCATTTGAAAGAAAGGGTATTGATGGTTATATCAGTACAGAAGAGAGATTGAATGAAAGCGGGCATCCGAAATGTAAAGAATATAAAATCATGTAAGAAATAAATAAAACAGTTAGCATTTTTCATCATTTACAACGTACTAAGAATCAATCGATAGATTCTTGCCTACCCGGATGGGAATTATCGGCTTAAATATATATTTGCACATATGTGAGTACTTGGAGTACATTCACAAACGACCCCAAATTAACGTAAATGAAACATAGGCGGGGAAACATCTGTTTGTCACGCATAATTTAACAGACATCAGCGGGCTAACACGAGCGACCTTTTAACTAGATATCGCGTGGTATAAAACTGCCATCTCTTTCACACTTACATATCTTATATATCGTATACTTTTATCTCATTCTAAGCGACAGAGTAACAATTAAATAACGCTCGTGCCAGGCCTCCAGGATTTCATTAAGTATCGAACATGTATGTATTTAGACTCTCAATATAACATAAAAAACATAACATAAACGTTTACGCCGTTTATCCCCGAAGGGGTTGGCAGAGGTACCAATACTTCTGAACTCACATGGCAGCGCCATCTAGTGTCCAGAGAAGGTACCCACGTTTTGCTTAGACAGTGTACTCACGTGATAGGGGGCAGGCCTATCGCCGTTTTGTACGAATACACTGTCACATGACTAAGTACAACTCAGCCATGTGGGTTTCCTCACGATGTTTTCCCTCACCGTTAACAACCATTATAAATTAACCACACATATAATAATAATAATAATAAATCATTTATTATCAGACAACAAGGTCCATATAATATTAGTAAACTTAGTCTATGTTAGTATTTTACAATTTGGGAGGCAGAGGCTTTGATTTTTGACGCGCAGCCCTGAAGCGCCGGAACACTATTCCCTCAGGCCAAAAATTCTCTCCTAGCAGAATCTTCTCGTGGACTGCGGGAACCTGGAGCCAGTAGGATTTGAAGTTAGTAGGCCTACTGGGCTCCAGACGTGAGATGTTGAGCACGGTTATGGGACCGAGGCTCGTCTGCTCAATGTGACGCAAGATATCATTGTGCGTCATCTGTGGAGCTACTTGTGATATATAAATATCCAGTACCGGTGTTGCAGCCTTCAAGGGGCACGAGGCTGCTGGGACGGTACCACGCTTATTCCTGTTGTTAGCACGACGTTTGGGTTTTTTCCCAACCAGGGTAAATCCATCGTCGTCTCAACAGTCTTCGGCGCGGCACGAACGGGCGCGGCTCGATTCTCCTTTCCCTCCCTCCGTCTGGTAGTCGCGGCGGGTGGCGGGGGGTTCGGGCAACGACAACGGGAGCGTGATTGGCTACCTGACTTCAGCACCTGTGCGAATGAACCCTTGTGAGCCATCGATGTCGATGGCGCGTCAGGTTTCCAGACAGGTGCGGATGCGCGCAGCGAACTCGTTCCATCACAAATTCGCTGAGTTGTCGGAGTATCACAGTCAATGACCGGGCAGTTTACTGGGTCAGTTGTCACAGTTGTTTTGCTGCGTTGCGAAGTGTCGAGTGGCGGACGCTTCTGCCGTTTGCGCGGCGGCGATACTTGGGCGAGCGCGACATCAGCATTTCGCAACGATATCACCTCGCGCTGCAACTCGGCGCTGGCACGTTCCGAAGCCACGAGTTTGGCTTTGATATCTTCAACGCTGGACTTCAGCAACTGGATGTCCTTCAACAGTGATGTTACGTCCACATGGTCGAAGGTCACTGGAGGCAGCTTGTTAAGGTCCCGCGCTACGTAAGTGGGGATGTCATCCGGATCCGTCTCCTTGAAAGCTCGGAAGATGTCCTGGATATTTCTTTTCCCGCTGCCGTCGGCCCTCCTCGAGGCGAGGCGCACGGCAGTGACGGCGGCGGTGTAGCTGGTCGCGCAGATCTGCTCAAGGCTGAGCTCGTCCATCACGTCCAGTTTATTCTGCACGAAGGCGAGCAGCTCCTGCACCAGGATGGTGTCGGAGCGCTTCACGCTGGCATGGGTCGCCATTGGTTAAACACACAATGACGCACATTTATTGCTGATTCGGCCGCTGCTAGGTAGCGTCCGATCGAGCCGGGCGTTCTGTCACAACTGACTTATGACTTTAGAAAAGACAAAGTGGTGTAGGCCCGACCCAGGATTGGAACTCACGCCCTTCTGTTTTTCGGGCGGGTGTTCTACCCACTGGACTATCATGTCGCTATATAGTTGGTAATACATACAGATAGTTTTTCTTTACAGGCTGCGCAAGCACGAGCGTTATTTTATCGAGACGATAACGGTTAGAATGAGATGGCAGTATACGATACTAAGGAAGTGCGTAAGAGATGGCTGCTTTATCCCACGCGATAACTAGTTTAAACACGGCTCGTACTAGCCGGGCAGAAGAACGTAAAGTATATATTGAAGTATAAGTTAATTTAGTAGTAATCTTTTCTTTCTACGAAGATTTAAAGACTGGGAAGTTTTAATGCATTTTCTAACACTGACTGTCAGTTTTTGTAACAACAATTTGTACAAAATGTTGCATGACAGAATGTCATGATTTACGTGTTGAAAGTGGGACGTAGCACAGAACTCACTCGACGCAACGAACATTACAAACTAAGACGTAACAGCTTATGTAATATTGATATTTAAGATTGCCAAGAGCCCTAGTAATGCATTCAAATAGTTTTGAACGAAATAAGCTGCCCTACTAATGTAAAGTGCAAGTTCTACTGAGGATATGAAATTAAAAACGACCGTTTCAGGAGGCCCGATTATTTTATCACTCTTTTTCATTCTTGTATGTTCGTTTGCTTATTTTTCATGACTAGCTTTAGAGAAAGACAGAAAAATATACTTTAATTTTAAAAGTGCAGATAAACCTACTAATAGTCTCATGTACCCTATTTTGGTTTTACTCGTAATATCACAAATATCAAAACCATATAGGTTTATCCTAGCAAAATATATTTGTGTCGTTACTTCCTACTTCAAACGGCATAATCTAAAACCAACATGTTTTTCGAGAGGTTTGTCAGGATCGTACGAAGTGGCGATCGATAATCTCTGCCTACCCCAATGGGATCACATGACATGAGTATATGTATGTATGTATGTTTGTAACATGTTTTCCTACAATACACTGTCTTAATCATAAATATGCCAATGCCTTTCAACACATCTTTAGTGCAGGAAATTTGCATAGAAAACCTAGTCAAATAACCGCGGCAAGTTTCGCTGGCACAGTCACAGTCGCGCGACCGTTTTGCTATGTAAATCATTCTGTTTGTTATGCATTCTCTCTAGCGGCAGACTCAACTTTTGGACACAAAAACTGACGTGCATGCAGCATCCACACAATAGATGAATATTCAAACGATGGTTTTCTAAATGGGTGGCTTTTGAACAGAATGACGTATTTTGGCAAATGGGGGTGGTTAAATTTCTAATATACATACCTATAACCTTGCTATTCGTTTCCATTGAAGTAGTGACTAGCGACCAAAACAATAAACCATACTTCCAAAAACTTCTATTTATTTACTTGGACAAACATACGCTTACATACTTACATGTATGAATTATAATTTAACATAAGTTCTATGGCAGAGAGGCATGGGTTCGATTTATTGTTCGGGCCCGTCGGGCCCATATCAATGTGCATTTTGTGACGTTATAAGTAATTATAGGGTTAATTCATCTAGATTGTTAATGGTGAGGGAAAATATTTTGTAAGGTGATTGCTGAGCTACACTGAAGTCATGTGATATGGTTTCAAACTAGAGTGCCTATTTCTAATACTTTAAAAACCCCATATCCTAATGTCGCGCATTACACCCGCGGAGAGAAACAGAGAAGCACTATTCTGAACACACCTTACACCATTATAGTCTGTGACTACACACTTAATACCTTCTAAAATATTTCGACCAAATTTTACCGGCGCGGCGGGCGTCTGGTATAATTGTGACTGATGAATTAAAAATTCTTGCTAATTAAAATAAAAATAAATGGATACCAAGTGTACTTCGGAAATTGAGAATTCGCATATATTTCTTTTATTCAAAGATTTTTTCGTTAAATCTCTTTTTATCAAATAAGTGCGGCAGGCCTGTAAACTCATCATCATATTCGATGTGTTGAAAAGTTATTAGGCGAATGAGCAGAGGAAAATCGCCGAGTCACGACAGCTTAAGTATTGAGCACTTAAAGCACGCTGGTGTCCACCTACCACGCGTCCTCGCTATGTTCTTTTCACTATGCATGGGGCACTCGTATCTCCTACACGATCTGATGCGTACGGATGTAGTGCCTATTATAAAGAATAGGACAGGGAATGTAGCTGACAAAAATAACTATAGGCCCATTTCTCTGGCTACTGTTCTGGCTAAGGTGTTAGACTCCCTTTTAGACTCTCGACTTAAAGAGTATCTTCATCTCCATGACGCTCAGTTTTGGTTTAGGCCCGGACTGTCTACTGAGAGCGCTGTCCTTAGTTTAAAGCACACAGTACAGTATTATGCGCGGCGCCAAACGCACGTATACGCATGTTTTCTAGACCTGTCGCGTGCTTTCGACACCGTGTCGTACGATGTGCTTTGGGGCAAGTTACGCGAGAGAAAAGTACCGTCGGAGCTTCTACGCATACTGCAGTATTGTTACGGTAACCAGGAAAACTGCGTGAGATGGGCCAATAAGTTATCAAATGCCTATAAGCTTGTATGTGGAGTGAGGCAGGGGGGGCTTAGTTCTCAAAATTTATTTTACCTGTTCGTTAATGACCTGATCGTGGAGCTTAGCAGCAAACACATTGCTTGTCGGGTAGATGATGTTGCTCTAAATAATATTAGCTACGCTGATGATATGGTGCTGCTGAGCCCCACGGTCAGAGCTTTAAACGAATTGATGCGTACTTGTGCTAATTATGCTTCCAAACATGGTTTGATGTATAATGTTACAAAGAGCGAATATATGGTCTTTTGAGCCGACGGGAAGAAAACCCCAGAAACTATACCTGCTATTAAATTAAATGAAGTGGTATTATGCAGCGTAACTAAATTTAAACATCTGGGGCATATTGTGACCGACGACCTCAAAGACCAAGAGGATATAGAGAGGGAACGCAGAGTCCGCTGTAATATGCTGATTCGTAGATTTGCTCGGTGTAGCAAAGAGGTCAAAATAAGCCTATTCAAAGCCTACTGTCAGGTATTTTAGACGTGCACCCTATGGACCAGATATGCGCAGCGGGCCATCAATGCTCTGCGACTCCAATACAATAATGGTTTCAGGATGTTGTTGGTGCTGCCTCGCTTCTGCAGTGCTTCGGGCATGTTTGCGCAGAATTGTACAGACGACTTTTATGCCATTATGCGCATTCTGCAGGGTGCGGAGCAGCCCTAACTCTATCCTGAGGGCCATTGCAGGGCGGTAAGACTCCCCTATAATGCAGAACCTTGCGCGGATGCTCACTGACAGATGTAATTTAAGTAATTTTGTATACTAACATAGGCTAAGATAATTCTAAGATAAACGATTCTGTTGTCTGATTAAATAAATAAAATAAAATATTCATTAAATTTTCAATTATAAATTATTAAAAATGTTTTTTTGCATGATAAGACCCACAAGAGTGTAATGCAATAAAATTATTAGGCTATATAACAGTTTGAACAGATCAAACTCAATCTGGGCATAATATGAATGAGTTTTTATTACAGATACTGAATTGTATTACTAATGGTATGTATGGCTTTTATTAACCGACTTCAAAAAAAGGAGTGTTCTCAATTCGACCGTATATTTTTTTATTTTTTTTTATGTATGTTCGCCGATTACTTCGCCATTTGTGAACCGATTTTGATTATTATTTTTTTGTTCGAAAGAAGATACTCCCGGATTGGTACCATGATGAGGATGTCAGGGTCTGATGATGGGATCCTGGAGAAATCGAGGGGAACCCTGAAATTTTATAGGCAAATGTACCGCGTTTTACATATTTTATGAACAAGTATTGGCATTTGCTTCTGAAAATCATATTGTTATGCTGCTGAGCTGATGATGGAAGGTGTGGGTCCTTAATCACTAGGAGTTAGGAAACAGTTCTTTCACCATTATATAAAGATTTATGCTCCTCTTCGTAGCTTTTATGAAGATAATACAGGTTCACTCAACATTTCTTTTGTTATGTTATTGTTACCAAGAAAGTACCATAAGACCAGGATCTGATGATGGCATCCCAGGAAATCGAGGGGACTGTTGAAACTCACAATCATGTCACAGTGTATTTGTTCAAAACGCCGATAGGCCTGCTCTGTATAACGTGAGAACGTGGGTCCAAGCAAAGCGTGGGTACTCTGAACAACAGGTGACAATGTCACGTGATATTCAGAAGTATTACTACCTCTGCTTACCCCTTCGGGAATATTCGGCGTGAACGTTTGAGTCTTTCTTGAGATGTAGAATTGTAGACCATCGCCTTTCGAGGGATTTCAAGAACAATGTAAATTTACATATAGTTGAGCCTATTTAATATCGTATAATAATAGAAATACCGGAAATACGAAGAATAATAGGTACAGTAACTGTCGCACTGCCTAATACGAGAGGCATCTTTGCCAGGTCTACCCATCTCTAAAACTCGTAAAATAAAATAACTTTTAACAAAAAGAAAACCGACTTCATAGCGGGAAAAACAAACGAAAATAAACAATCTAGTACTAAAAAGTACGAAATAAGGTTTTTAATTGAATATGAGTACTGTGATTAATACCTTAGCAATTTCTTTATTCCACACGCGTCAGTTCAACCTACCTAAATATTAAAATTCTCTTAAATTAATTTTGGAGTCGGTGCCAGTCAAACAAAAGTGAATTCACCCTACTATATATCTCTGATTATTACAATCTAAACAATATATATCTATCGCCTAACGTTCTAAATGGTAATACGTACAAAAATAAATTTACCCTACAACTACAAGATATCCTATATTGTACATGTGTATGAAGTGCGAAATACACACCTATTATTGTCAATCATCCCGCAGGCTGGCACCGGCTCACAAATTAATTTAAGAGAATTTTAATATTTAGGTAGGTTGAACTGACGCGTGTGGAATAAAGAAATTGCTAAGGTATTAATCACAGTACTCATATTCAATTAAAAACCTTATTTCGTACTTTTTAGTACTAGATTGTTTATTTTCGTTTGTTTTTCCCGCTATGAAGTCGGTTTTCTTTTTGTTAAAAGTTATTCTTTTCACTACGGACTTTCACCTTCTTAAAAACGTTTTCGATTTGATTTTCAAACATCTTAAGCGGCCCTTCTCTCCTAACAACACCATATATCGAGGATTTACCCTCCCGTAAAACATGTTTCCAATACCAGGTGACAAAAAACTTGTGTGATGGTCAGAAGTATTAGTACCTTTGCCACCCACCTTGAGCCAAGTAAGTTTTGTTATACAATTACACTTATAATAACATAACATAAACATAAACGTTCACGCCGTTTATCCCCGAAGGGGTTGGCAGAGGTACCAATACTCCTGAACTCACATGGCAAGCGCCATCTAGTTTCCAGAGAAGGTACCCACGTTTTGCTTAGACAGTGTACTCACGTGATAGGGGGCAGGCCTATCGCCGTTTTGTACGAATACACTGTCACATGACTAAGTACAACTCAGCCATGTGGGTTTCCTCACGATGTTTTCCCTCACCGTTAGCAACCATGATAAATTAACCACACATATGACTTTAGAAAAGACAAATTGGTGCAGGCCCGTCCCAGGATTGGAACTCACGCCCTTCTGTTTTTCGGGCGGGTGTTCTACCCACTGGACTATCATGTCGCTACACTTATAATAGTAAACAAATGGATGATATAATCTGTTCCTATACAAAATGATGTTAAATTACATCAAAGTTGCTAAGTAAATGTTATTTATAATTGCTATCGATGTTTAATGAATGCACTGATTGTCAATCTTAATTGTTGTGCAAAGAAAGTTGCAGACTAGATAGACGGGTGATTATATGATTTAACTAGTATGGACGAGTGAAACTGGATCGCAATTATCAACATCCGTCCTATATAATTAAGGAGCTCGCTTCTCGTTTTACTGTCCGCATTCGATAAAGGGGATCCAATATGGATTGAACTTGAATATTTGCTGTGTAATGTCGGCTTAGTGTAGCATTACTATTTTCTAAGACATTCACGAATGCTAAGTACAATTAGCTCTTTTTGCACTTAGCAAATATTAAACGCAAATGTAACTTAAATTTTGTGAAGGTAGGTAGTATCAATAATTTTATAGTACTGTGTAATGACAAATAACACCTCAGTCTTCCCGTGACCACGATAACTGAAAAGTTTTCGAAACGTCGGGCTTTAAAAAAACATGTAATAACACGCGATTAAAAATATCCAAAAATCAATAGCTGTTTGAATTAAAGTATATCATTAACCCATTTTTTCCGCGGTTTTTGAGTGATTGTTGGGTGAAAAGTGAAATTATGAATAAGTACCTATCTAACCATCCATCCACCATTACCATCTAATAGATGAATTTGCCATATTTTCCCCACGCAACTTCCAAAAGTGGCTGATAAATTTCTAATTCCTTAGCTCAGGCTACCCCTTCTAGGCATTCATAGCCGTGAGTATATGACCTGTCTAAAAAAAGTATTTCTGCCTAAGGGTATTTCTTCACTGTAGCTTTTTTATGTCCGTTTAGAAAATCAATTATAGCTTTTTGTTCCCGATGTGTTATAAATAAACTAAAAAGTATCGGTCAATTAAAAAGTTGGTCATAGAAGTTGAGCAAATAATTTAGCAACACACTCACGGGAGCATTGTAATATTAATATCATCATACATATTGATATTGATGTATTATGGCGGACATATGCATAAAGTTTTCGAAGAACACACACCTTAATGAGTAAAAACTTATATTACAATAATTATAGAGTTAATGTTTCCAATTCATTTATAGATTTTATATATTTGCTACTTTTACCTTTACAACCGTTAACGTTTGAGTTGAATTCAGCTGAGTAAATACAATAAAGATACATAGTATTAATGAAAGTTCACCTTCGAGAAAAAGTCTTTCACCTAAGGATTTTTAAATCTTGATTACTCTGAAATCGATATGTTGTTTGAGATTTCAGTGAACTAAACGAAGCTCTAGAGGTAACCTAATACTTTTTATATTTATTACGGGACGCGTAACCATTTTCCCCGACAATACATTCATACTTATACTCACGGCTATAAATCCCAAAAAGGGGTAGTCAAAGCTTCAGAGCTAGAATCTTCTCAGTCACATTTGGAAGTTGATAGGGGACTAGATGGTAGAAAAAGTGATGATAGTTGGTGATGGGTCTCCAACCACCTCGTCGTCTCCTCTTCAGTCGCCTCTAACGACACCCGTGGGTAGAAAGGGGTAGTGCCATTCTAAGCCCCCTTATTTGCCCGACAGTGTTATTTAAAACACAATGATGTGCTTGTGTATTCTAATAAGTCAGCTATAAATTGAGTTGACTCATAGAAACACTTAGCTTTTAAAATCAACAGGCATGTAGACTTTTATCCTAAACCAATAGAAGGCCGCAAAATGGCGGTAAAAATAATACCTTTTAGCTTTTTGATGGCATAAATATGTAACGGTGATTTTGCATGATCAATTTGAAGTGAACAATAATGGCAAAGTTTCGACAGTTCCAAGAACCGATCTACAGTTTAAAAATGGCTGTCTCTTTTTAGAATAATACTAGATAAGCCGGCAGACGTTGTTTTGCCATATAAATTATTTCAAGGGAATTTCTAATTAATAAAATAAAAATAGTGCTGTGTAGTGTCGGCTCTTCTGTGTAGTGTTGGCTTAGAATGGCTCTACCCCATTTCTTCCAGTGGGTGAACATAAGAGGCGACTAACGGTATTGGGGGTTTTTAAGGGATTTTTGAGCAATGCGGTTGGAGACCCATCACCAAAACCCTTTATTTCACCGCCTTTTCCCCACTCAACTTCCAAAAGTGGCTGAGGAATTTATAATTCCTTGGCTCTGGCCACCCCTTCTAGGGAATTACAGCCGTGACTTTATGTACGTATGTAAAATAAAAATAAATTGTTAGGGAAGTACAACCCATATCACTTCGGAGTATATTCGGAGATTTTAAACCTATCCTCAGACCTACTGAATGTGTATGCAATTTATATCGGTCAGCTGTTTCGGAGGAGTTGGATAAAAAACACTGTGACACGTGAATTTTATATATAAGATCCATGAGTATATGAACGTATCACACATGTAAACTCACATATGATTTGGTTGGATATGTAACTGCCTTTTTTAACTGCTACACATGGTTAAATTAAGAGAAGTCTTTTTGAGAAGTAACAAAGGTTTGGATGTAAAGCAGAGTGATAGAATTTCACTACAGCTTTTATATATCCCTGTCACAACGAAACAAAAACTATAAAGTTTGTATCTCCCGTTAAAAACGTGAGAATGACTGGGGGGGGGGGCTTAGTGGTGAAACGTTCAGCTTACATTCTGAATAATTCGTGGTCGATTTCCGGGGTTTCTAAAAAGTTTTGAAGCAACTTCTTTTCCAATTAATATGAAGTATGGAAACATCTTGAATGTGACCATACTTCGGAGAGCACGTAAAAAATTCTTAATTCTTTACTCTGCCAACCTCGCTAGGTAAATAGACCAAATCACTATATTCAGGGCAGGCTGGAGTCTCGTCATGACTTACTTATATGTTAGTATGTGGCGATCGATAGGCTCCGCCTACGCCAAGCCAATGTCTAATAATGCGTGAGTATTTGCACTTATACATTACAAACCTTGATCAAAAATAACCAGTTCCACTGTGGCTTGTAGAGGTATCTTCTTGACATGGACACACTCTTCACCATTGCCGTGCCCCTCGGGACACACTGCATCAGCAGCTACATCCGCAGACTGGGTCGCGAGAGGAGATGCAGGGTATGTGAACCGATAGCCGTCAGTTTGCCCCCAGCTTTCTGTAACAATAGAAATAATGTCATTTGGGACTTTTTAGACAAGTTATTTTTACGCAGTGTAATAACCGTAAACTACTCGTAGTTAGTATAGTGTTAGTATAAAATATAGTAACTCCTCTAAAATTTATTATCTTGTTCAATAATTCGGTATGCAAAGTTTTTTTTTGGTATTTATTAAATATTTTTATTCGATAGCAAAGACGAAAATAAAAAACTGATTTGAATATTTTTCATTTAATATGAGTAATTGCAAAGTTATGTTTTTTTTAAGATTGTTTAACTTTTGTACTTAATGACGTCATCGATTGAAAATATCACGTAGCGACATGCAAATAAAGCGAAATGTTTAGTAAAAATGTTGCTACTTGCAAAATATTTCAAGAATTTGTGATCCCAATTGAAATTATTACGATATTATACTAAACAAACCAATGATTTTCGATGTTTTATTAATAAACTGCAAGAACGAATGTCTTTGACATAACGCTGAAGGTCAAATACTGTTACAGTTTTTTGCTAAAATAACGGTCATCTTAGCTCTGTTTGATTTAATTTCAAGAAAATATGTTTTAAAAACATAATATCTCGAAATGGTTTCGTAATCAGCACCACTTTTGTAAAACTTTGCATACCGAATTACACAAATACGTGTAAAAAAAGGAAAACAAATATCTTTACGCGTCCTTGATTTAAGGGGAGTAAGCAAGTGAACGCATGATAAGAGCACTATGATGAGTGTAATCGGGGCATGCAGGTTGTTGAGAGAGAGATATCCGTTAGTTATAAATATAGAGGTAGTTAATGATAAAAGAAATCATTGTGCGGAAACACACAAGGCTACATAAGACCAAAACGGCCAACCCATTTATCCCGTGGATGTACTGTTAAGGCAAAACTAGGGTACGTTACCCTTAACAGCAGATGACAAATAATCGTGATGTGATGTTCAGAAGTATTGGTATCTCTGTCACTACTTCTAGGATATACGGTATACACTATATGTAAGTGAACATAGAAGGAAAGAACTACATACATACATACATACATATACTCACGGCTATATATCCCTAAAAGTATATATCCCTAAATTAGCCAGAGCTGAGAAATTAGAAATTCCTCAGCCACTTTTGGAAGTTGAGTGGGGAAAAGATGGTAGAATAAAGGTTGTTGGAGATGGGTCTCCAACCATATCGCCCAAAAATCCCTTTAAAGCCCCAATACCGTTAGTCGCGTCTTACGTACACCCACCGGAAGAAATGGGGTAGTGCTATTCTAAGCCGACACTACACAGCAAACTACGAAAAAACTACGTTTCGTATATATTTCTATTCTAGGTAAGAGAAAGGGGTGAGCACTCGTTTAATTTTTTACTGAGTCTTTTACCCTTTGTATGTAAATTTTACTTTCAAAAGCATTGTTTAAAGTAAAATTTCACACTTTATTCTAAAATAGTTTTCACATTTTCAAAAACACAAAAGCTATAAAAAAACTTATTACCTAATAGCGTTAAGTTAAGTTAAGTCAATGTTAAAATTAAAAGGTTACAACCAAAAATTCACCCTCCCCTTGAAATGGTCCCATACTCTTAATACCACTAGCGAGTGCACAATGTCTTTGAATTATTTTAAGCCCGCAACCAAGCGTCTTATTAATATTAATTAATTTCAAAATGTAATTATTCCCCATACACGAGCTCTCAAACAAAGCTCGAGGCTACGCAAGACCCTATTTTATGAATTATATAAGGCAAGACGAAAACAGATGAAGCATTTATGTATAGTATGTAGTTATGTAAAAGTAGTGGCAGAAATAATTAATTATGTCATGCACAAATACGCAATTTCAATCTAACCATACCCACATGAGATATGAAAAGTTTCATGAGAGAAAAATGGCTTTCTTCAACTAAAGCATTATTATATGTCTCAAGAGCATAAGAGCACAAAGAGCCTCTAAGAACAGAGGCATGTGTTCAAATCCTGAATGAAGCTTACATCAATTTGTTTTCCGAAAAACATAAGTCAGTGAATTTTTGAAAGTTGTCAGCATTGATTTTATTTATAGCTACGCTCTAAAACCTCATCAAAACTATCTATAAGCAAATCCAACAATATTATCAAATCTCGGTGAACGCAATTAAAAAACGCGTTTCTTTACTGCTCTGCGCGGTGGTACTAATTCCCATGGATTAATTCCCACTAAAGAGAAATCCTTTTGAGCAGTCACAGGGGTTTGGTAGTAAAGCAGAGTTGTTAGAATTTTACTACAGCCTTTATCTGTCCCTGTCACAGCGAAATAAAAGCTATAAAACTTATACACTTATAACTTATATCACTCGTTGAAAACGTGAGAATGTCAACTCATAAAGAATCTGAATTTACGGATACTGTCCGTGGTACATCAAGTTTAACTTTAATTAAGCTACGTTTTTTTTTTGACAAACAGGGCCTTACCTTAAGCGGTAGAGTTTAAAGTCTAAAATTTAATGGCTGTGGTGAAAGATGCGTGTCCAATCCTTTCTAGTTTTGTTTATATTTATACTAAACAATTACGCATCAACATGAAACTAAAAGCAAATAATTTTTTTCTTTTTCTTTTGAAATATGTATCAAAATATATATTTCAAAAGAAAAGATTTTTTGTCGTTTTATGCTTGTCATATTTAAAAAAAGACTTATTTAAGGCTTGTGTCTAATAATAACACGCTGAAATGACAGCCATGTACATTGTTAAAGTGCTAACAGACGATCGAACCAGCGCACCAGTGTTCGTGGTACGGGCCGTACCAAAAACGAACGTGTGTAGCGTGGTTCGCCGCACATAATTATTATTAATATTGGTGCGGGCTGGTTCGAAGCGCATGCGGTGCACGGTGCGATGGTGCGGGGCGCACAGTGCGATCGTCTGTAGGCTAGAGCGCACCGCACAGTGCGATGGTGCGCGCCGTACATGTTCGATTGTCTGTTAGCACTTTTAGCCTTACCGCGACCTCGTACTCACATGCAGAGTTAGATCTGACTAACTTGAGCGCTAGTAGCTCTCAGTCAGATAGCCTAGGATGTGGAATTTACGTCCACCCTGAGAGATTTCATTGATACCCTCAAAGGGGAGAAGAAGTGCCTATAGTGTAAAGAGGCGTCGTTGGTTCAAATTGTAAAGCGGGCCTTCACCAATGAGTCTTTGCCAAAGTCACATGTGTTGTTAATTTATCATAGTTTTTAACGGTGAGGAAAAACATTATTAGGAAACCCACATGGCTAAGTCATACTCAGTCATGAAACAGTGTATTCGTACAAAACAAAATGGTGATAAGCCTGCCCCCTATGTACCTCAGGTAAATGCAATGTACAAGCAATGCGAGGGTACTTTGAACATCAGATGGCAATATTGTCACGTGATATTCAGTACGTCTGCCAACCCAAAGGGAAATACGGCGTGAACGTTTGATTCTTTGAGGTTTGAGAGACTTCTCTAATACAGCACATAGATACTTAATTTGCTATAAACATTTATTTTTAGAGATATAGTAACATTATTATTTTAAATAAATATAGAATGTTAGTAAGTAAAATGTAACTTAATCAGGCTTACTTAAAAAGAATATGTTTTTTTAAGATATAAATTAAGTAATAAATGTATACATTACTAGCTATTTTTTTAAAAAAACTTGTAACATACTTTTTCAGCTGAGCGACTTTGATATGATAACCTTAATCAGTGCGTTTTATTTTTCTTACAACACAGCCTTGATAACGTAAAGATTTCAATATTTTCGGATATAATTTATGTATTTCCTTTAATTGCTGGAACCAATTTCAAAATGTTTTTTAACTTATTATTGTGTCAAGTTATAGAATAATGAGAGTTAAAAAACGGGTGCACCAATCACCTTTGTAGTTCACATCGAAAAAACTAGTAAGTTAAGATTTATAATTACTATCGAAATTCATACAAATATATACTCACGGCTATAAACCCAATACCAAAACCCAATGAAAAGGTAGCCAGCGTTTTAGAACTAGAAATTTTAAGCCACTTTTGGAAGTTGAGTGGAAAAAGATTGTTAAATAAAGGTTATTGGTGAAGGGTTTACAACCGCATCGCCCAATAATCAGTTTTAAAAAGGCCCTATACTCTCATCCACATCTTCCGACACCCCCTGAAGAAATGGGATCGTGCTCGTCATAGCCAACACAAAACACAAAGCCGCAGAAAAATATACAGCCTATAATATGGTCGTCATATAGTATCTTCAAATAAAATATTTTTTTACAAAAAGAAAACCGACTTCATAGTTGGAAAAACAACCGAAAATAAACAATCTAGTACTAAAAAGTATGAAATAAGTTTTTAGCAAAACGCGGTACATTTGCCTAAAAAATTTGAGGGTTCCCCTCGATTTCTCCAGGATCCCATCATCAGACCCTGATATCCTCATCATGGTACCAATCCGGGAGTATCTTCTTTCGAATAAAAAAATAATAATCAAAATCGGTTCAAAAATGGCGAAGTAATCGGCGAACAAACATTAAAAAAATAATATACGGTCGAATTGAGAACACTCCTTTTTTTTAAGTCGGTTAAAAAGTAATAGAAGTTAGACTCTAAAGTTTTTAATCATAGTATAAACGACCTAATATTGAAATTGTATTTTAATAATTGTACCGAAAACATAAACACACTGAAATAAAAATATAATTTTATACCATATCACTGCGTTTGGCGTCTCGGTTCGCTACCCATTTTCTAATTTTACCAAAGCTAAAATAGGTAAATACTTATTAAGCTTCTTTTTTGTCAATATTTAATACGACCTTAAAAAACCTTGTATAATATGGAAGTTTAATACCTTGTTGTGCTTGTGCAACTTATTATTAGTAACACATTTCTTCAGAACCAATAATTTAGTTGTTATTTTGTAATTTTCTGAAGTCTTGTATTTTCTTTTGAACTTATAACCTAAATGGTAGGGTCGGACGGTTTGCCAACAATAATTATAGTTAGAACTATTTCAGACACAACAACCTTTGTGATTTCACGAAGGTAGTCGGTAATTGCATGTCCAGCCTTGTAGTGAACTAGAAACATAACAGCAATTTCCTACGGGCATTTCTTTCTAGTACACTGATTTAAGTCAATTATTGAAAATGCGTCCCACTGTCAAAAGTGACCTTTAATTTTGCATATTATTTCCATATTTCATTAATATACTTATTCTAAATAATAGATAGATAAATGAATAAATTATTTAATAGTAAGAATGTGAAAAAAATGTAAAGTACCTCAGGTAACAATATTTTGCCGTGTAGTGTCGGCTTAGAATAGCACTACCCCATTTCTTCCAATGGATGTACGTAAAAGGCGACCAACGGTATTGGGGCTTTTAAGGGATTGTTGGGCGATGCGGTTGGAGACCCATCACCAACAACCTTATTTTTACCATCTTTTCCCCACTCACATTTCCAAAAGTGGCTGAGAAATTTCTAATTCCTTAGCTCTGGCTACCCCTTCTTGGGATTTATAGCCGTGAGTATATGTATGTATGTATGTAACAATATTATATTAAGCCTGAATCTCATATTATATAATAAACTAAAATGTACGGACATATTATACATATATAAATAAGTAAAGTAGAAAAGTGTGTAATGTAAGGTTATGTGATCGTGTGAGGAATGATGTGATTCGTGAAAGGTGTGGTGTAAAAGATGATATTGTAAGAAAGATAGTAGTATTCGCTGTGTAGTGTCGGCTTAGAATAGCACTACCCCATTTCTTCCGGTGGGTGTACGTAAGAGGCGACTAACGGACATGGGGCTTTTTAAGGGATTTTTGGGCGATGCGGTTGGAGACCCATCACCAACAACCTTTATTCTAAAATCTTTTCCCCACTCAACTTCCAAAAGTGGCTGAGGAATTTCCAATTTGTCAGCTCTGGCTACCCCTTTTGGGGATTTATAGCCGTCAGTATATGTATGTATGTATGTATATTATACACAGACCAAGTTAGTCCCAAAGTAAGAAATACTTGTATTATGGGATACTAACTCAATGATATATTTAAAATGATAACATACACATTTAAAAAGCATATAATACTAAGAAACAATAATGTATGCTCATCACATAAATGTTGACTATCCACTCGGCAACGGACGTCGTCGAAAGAAACTAATCAGAGTAACTTACTAGTATTCCTGCCAAATATTCTAAAAAAGAGCAGACAGACGGATCACTTATAATGATATAAGAGGATGTAGTGAGACATAATTTTACATACATACATACATACATATACTCACGGCTATAAATCCCTAAGTGGGGAAAAGATGGTAAAATAAAGGTTGTTGGTAATGGGTCTCCAACCTCATCGCCCAAAAATCCCTTAAAAGCCCAAATACCGTTAGTCGCCTCTTACTTACACCCACCGGAAGAAACGGGTTAGTGCTGTTCTAAGCCGACACTACACAGCTTATTTATATATATAATTTATGTATATATATAATTTATATTTTATTACTAGCTGTGCCCGCGACTTCGTTCGCGTGATTGTCGAGAACAAAAAAACGTCGTTTAGTTACCCCATTTCTTCCGGTGGATGTACGTAAGAGGTGACTAACGGTATTGGGGGTTTTTAAGGGATTTTTGGGCGATGCGGTTGGAGACCCATCACCAACAACCTTTATTTTACCATCTTTTCCCCACTAAATTTTCCAAAAGTGGCTGAGGAATTTCTAATTCCTTAGCTCTGGCTACCCCTTCTAGGGATTTATAGTCGTGAGTATATGTATGAATAATATGCAAATATAACTAAATTAAGGTTAGTCACTAAGGTCACTACATAATTTTAGTGTTTAAAAAAGTAGAACTTAAAAGATGTCTTATGTTTCTGGTGTTTAATATATACATACATACATATTCTCACGCCGTTAGTTGCCATTGGGGTAGGCAGAGACTATCGATCGCCACTTTGTACTTTACACTTTTTTTATCGCCAATGTGGAAGGTAATGTTAGTAGAGGACGACCTCGGAGGACACATTTGGATCAAATAGAAAACGTGCTCAAAAAGGCAGGTGTCCGCAGTATGAAGAATAAAAGAGCATATATGAAAAGATTGATGGATGTAAACGAAGCCAGAGAGGTTTGGTGTTTAATGTAGACCAAAATTCAGTTTTTTATTATAAACGTTCACGAAAACTGGTTGTGAAGTGACGTGCATTTGAAGAATGGCTAAGAATTTCAAAATTCTGCTCACCAAATTGGATTTATTAATAGGCAGACTATTTACATAATATATTCATATTAATAAGCCTAATTTAAGAAACTGAGTAAAGATAATATTTAAAAGCATTTTATTTATTTTCATAGTCGGCGAATTCACTTGACATTGGCAGCTTGTATTAATTTCGTCTTGCTTGTTTCCTGTAACTTTAACCGACTTTAAAATAAGGGGTTAAAGGGGCTAAAAAAATGCAAATTTTATTTTTGCTTTATTTTATTTTGGATCTTTATTTTATTTTTGCACAACGCCATCTATCGGACTTTGGATTCCAACTATCAACATTAGTTTTATATTTAGACTTAAGATGTCGTTGCAAGTACTAAACTGAACTGCGTAACGTAATATTTTTCTTCTTGAACTCACAAAATTAATCATATCTTTTGATAGAGTGAACCGATTTCGTTGAAACAAAAACTAAGTTGTACCTCAAGTTACGCATATTTTTTGTGTACAAACATTTTCAGCATTGAATTTGTAGATTTTACGTGATGTGCGCACAAACAAACATATAAACAGACAAACAGACAAACAGACAAAAATTGAAAAAAAATATGGAAATGGGTTCTGTTACTTATCTGTTCACATGCTGGCTATTTTTTTTTCAATTTCTTCAATGTACAAAAATGACTTTTCTACAGATTTATTATATGTCATATAAAAGAAACGTATTACGAGGCCGTCCTCTACTAACAATCCCATTCACAAGAGAGGTTTGTCTAGATCATACTAAGTGGCGATCGATAGTCTCTGCCTACCCCAATAGGAATAATGGGCGTGAGTATAAGTAAGTAAGTATTATAAAAAAAATAAATCAACGCATTTAATGAGAAATTCATAGACTATACTTCTTCCTGGAGCATAAAGATTATACGATATGTAGAATAAATACCAAGTTCAAAAAAATTTGGTATTAAGGTTGCGATGTAAGGGTAGTCTTTTCATGAAATTTGAATATTATTAACGTTTGTGAATACAATTGAATTATTAGCTTGTTTTGTATAATCTTAAGTAGTTTAGCAATATATTTTTTTCATGCTTTCAAATGTAAAATTCGATCTACATGTACAGTATACGTCGATATCGCGGAGACTAATCTAAAGTGTATCTTTCGATGTCTATTGATTATTACAACTACTCAAATAATTCACCCACGTTTTCTTAAGACAGTGTACTCACGTGGTAAGGGGCAGGCAGGTCTAATGTCACGTGATGTTCGGAAAGTATTAGTACCTGTGCTAATCCATTCGGGGTTAACGTTTAAGCCTTAAAATGCCTAATTCAAAAGAGGCAAGAAAGAATTATTATTTTGGAAACATCTTCTTACACCAATACTTATTTTAACTTACACAAAATGTAATTATTATACTATTTTCTAGAAACATTGTAAATGTGAGAAGTAAGATATAACAGTAATATCAACCGCTTTCAATGCGATGCTCGGATATAATATCAGAATACCTGCACATACAATATATTACATTTCAGACCGCTGAATTGTTTTAGAAGAACTAAAGATCACTTTGTGAAACAGTAAAGCTTATTGATATAGACTACGTGTCGGCCAAACTTTTTGAAAACATGTTTGAAACTTAATTTTTTATTGTAGTATTTGCTTTACCAAAATTTCATCTTTTTTACTTGGAAAAACTAATTTAAATCTTTTTGTTCATGAAAACCTCATGTGGGGATTATTACTAATAAATAAAGAATAAATAAAAACGGGTAAACGCCCCGACATTTACAATCGGGGCGTTTACCCGAGGTCGCGGGTTCGATCCCCGCCTGTGTCGAAAAATTTTTCTTTCCTCTAGTTATTCTTTATTTATTTGGAAAAACTATTTGGAATTTAAAGCTGATTAGAATTTATTTAGAATAATCCAACTTTCTTGCATCTTAAGGGAATCCTAGAAATCATTTTTTAATAGCCTTTAGTTCTTCACCTACGGCATCTTAGCTTAGAAATATAATATCGAAAGCTCAGTCTAGCACTACTAAGAACTAAAAATTTATGGTAATTTAATATTTCGCTTCACTATCCTCTTTAAGAACTGATAAAAACTGTTCTCCTAATTTCTTACGAAGTTCCAATTGCCGTGTAGTGTCGGTTTGCCGTGTAGTGTCGGTTTAGAATAGCACTACCCCATTTCTTCCGGTGGGTGTACGTAAGAGGCGACTAACGGTATGGGGCTATTAAGGGATTTTTGGTCGATGCGGTTGGAGACTCCTCACCAACAACCTTTATTTTTACTATCTTTTCCCCACTCAAATTTCCAAAAGTGGCTGAGGAATTTCTAATTCTTTAGCTCTGGCTACCCCTTCCTGGGATTTATAGCCGTGAGTATATGTATGTATATGTATGTTCCAATTAACTCTTAACTGTTACGTTTATATTTCCTAGAATTCGTATCGGATTTCTGCACTACCAGGGCAACAGAAAAACGCAAGACAGAAAGTTAAGCTAATCGGGTTACCCGACCTCACCTCTGGGTATATGTGATTACTCTAAGCTATTATTACGTGTTGTGGTGAGCGGTGCGGCGGCGATTACCTCGAGAGTTGATTACGACTTAGCTTTCCATTGAACAATTTTATATGGCGTGACGTATTCGACGAGTGGGTTGCTTTTGAAGTGTTATTGGAGGAATACTCTGGTCCGGTCGACTAAGAATGCATAATATTTTAAGCATGTTTTCTTTTTTATAGAGAATTTATATTTTTTTGTTGAGATCGGGATGCCAGTTATTTAAAATTTATTGTAGTCAATCAAAGGGGATGGAAGAAAGCAACACCTCCGTGGCCTAGCGGTAAGGGGTTTTGCTTACGGTATGCTTCCGGGAGTAAACTCAAATATTTAGTTTGTAAGATTTAAGCCACTTTGACTAGATATTGCAGACTTAGATCACCTGATGATCCTAAAATTAATTACATTTTACTATGATTCCGTAGATCGGAGGGCATGTAGTCCGTAAATCCGTATTTAGACTGGTGAAATGACTATAAGGTCAAATCACCCTATTTTCTAATAATAAAACACAATACTAGAAAAAATACTTCCATTTAAACTCCTCTCTTGAATGGGTACCTTAAACATTTGCCGAACTCAATTATATTTTATGTGTTATGACTCCAGTTTCATGTAGGTATTAAAATTAGGGACCCTGTTAACTTTCAAAACGGCTTAAAAATTTAGAATTCTAAATTTCTGGCCACCCCTTATAGAAATTACATGGATTAAAGCCCTGATTATAGATATGTTAGGCACCTTCATTGATGACCTTAAAAATGGTTTTAATATGTTTTAAATTGCTAATGACAAAACAAGCTAAGGAAAATATGTTGATTCCGTATCTATTTAAAAGTGTTGTTTTTGCGAGTCAAAATATAAAATTGTGCTACGATTCCGCCTTCTCTTATAGTAACTGCTTTTCAGTTGCAAATATCGCAATATACAATACATGCATTGCATGTTGTATAAAATAAGGCTAAAAGTATCGGGATAAATAATAAAATAGTTCAAGCAAAAATTTACCTCAAATGTAACCGAATTTATTTCAATGAATTTATGCACGTCCAAAAAGCGTTCCAAATTTAAAACCAGTCAAACATTCAAAAGATAAACGATGCATGACATTTAGTAATGCATTTATTTTAAACTTCACAATTTCGTTCGACAACGTTTCGTATGATTAATTAAACAATTTTTGGTTCTGCAAAAACTGCTACAAGTTTATGTTGTTATTTACTTTAGGCTTCTTATTTACCCTTCTACCTTTTTCTGAAACTTTTTTTGTACTAAGTTTTAAAACAGATAAGTCGTTACTTTTGAAAGTCAATGGTCATTCAATATTGAGTTTAAATATACCTCTTACTTCGAATTCGGAAAATGTATAGTAGTGAGAAGGGTTACGGGTTGAAGCAAGTCATTTTTATTCATCAGCACTCGTCTTTTGTTCCCACGTCAGTTTGTACGATCCTTACAAAAGACTGAAGACCATGCGAGACGCAATACTGCTTTCTGCATGTGATTAACTAGTATCAATCAATCCTCATAACTCGGGATTTCTTCATGGCACCATTGCATGTAATTTCTGCATTACTCTCTAGACTAGAATTACCGTGACTTTATTGTGTTCTTAATATCTATTTTTTATTTATATACATTTACTCACGGCTATAAATCCCGGGAAAAGGTAGCCAAAGCTTTGGAATAAGAATTACCTTAGCCACTTTTGAAAGTTATGTGGGAATAAGATTATAAACAAAGGTACTTAGTGATGGGCTCTCCAAGCCCCAATACCCTTAGCCGCCTCCGCGGAACACCCACGCGGAGAAATGGGATAGTGATATTCTAAGCCGACCCTACAAAGCAAAAATTTAGTTTTTCTTAATTTATAGTTTCGAATTTCTTTACTACTGATTTCATACAATAAGATAACGCAAAGAGAAGTAATAATTTGCAGCTATCATAAAAAACGACTTAACCGTATTTAGTTGATGGAAATATTATGAAACATGCCAGCGAATATCACCTACTTTCAGGTTACATCACAACATTATATGAGTGAATAGCGTGTACGGTAGTTTACTGAGGCAGTGGTGTAGGGCAACTAAGTGTGTCATGTTAAAACACGCAATGATGGGTAAGGAAAGAAACTGGCCTTGACCTCAGCCGGTCTGCTTACCTAACGAGTATTGCACTTGTAAAACAATCAAACCAAGTAAACGGTAGAAGCCTTGGAGGTAATTTCTTTGAAATCATATTTTTCAGTGACTGAGTTATGGATTATTTTACCATTTTGTTTTTTTTTGCGCAAGGGGCCAGGGGCAGTATAAGGACAGAACAGATAAATAGCATTAATCGTATGTTTTCAATGAGTCGGGACCAGCCACTGGGAATCCAAAAAAATATAATAATATGTCTATTCAAAGCTGTCAGAAATTATTTGATAGAGCTTTTTGTTAACCGAAGGTTCCCTTTAGTGACTTTGTTGTTTGTTTTTTAATGAACGTATAGGCTGAGGTCTACTTTAAAAGTGCACCAATTGGGTGAATCTCACAACATTTTTTTTTATTCTCTTAAATGTTATCATGAACTTATTGAAATTATTTTATAAATAATATTAGTTCTGTTGATTCTTATATTTAGACGACCATAACCGTGAGTATTTGAAGGATTATGCAATATCCTTCTCGTATCTAAGGAAAACAGAAACAAGAAAGAAATGCGATTGAGAGATTTTATCTCTATACCCCTTTTAAAGTTAATTTCCGGGCACAATAGACACTAAGTCTAAAGTCAATCTATTTGATACTTAAGAAAACTCTTGTTGTAAAGAAGTTTAAAACAAAAATACATTTATTTCGAATAAAAGAAAACATTTTTAAGTAAGTCCCTATACTTCAGGTTATTAAACAAATTTTGCACATGATATTCGAATTTAAAAAAAATAATTAAAAACGGCGATAGGCCTGCCCCCCATCACGTGAGTACACTGTCCATGCAAAACGTGGGTACCTTCTCTGGACACTAGATAGCGCTGCCATGTGAGTTCAGAAGTATTGGTACCTCTGCCAACCCCTTCGGGGATAAACGGCGTGAACGTTTATAACATAAACATAAACGTTCACGCCGAATATCCCCGAAGGGGTTGGCAGAGGTACTAATACTTCCGAACATCACGTGACTTTGTCACCTGGTGTTCAGAGTACCCACGTTTTGCATGGACAGTGTACTCACGTGATAGGGGGCAGGCCTATCGCCGTTTTGTACGAATACACTGTCACATGACTAAGTACAACTCAGCCATGTGGGTTTCCTCACGATGTTTTCCCTCACCGTTAACAACCATGATAAATTAACCACACATATGTCTTTAGAAAAGACAAATTGGTGTAGGCCCGACCCAGGATTTGAACACTAGTCGTTTGCACGATAACCGAGTGTTCTACCCACTGGGCTATCACGGTTGCTATATGAACGTTTATGTTATGTTTATATTCGAATTTCATTCTATATGAATATGTTATTAGAGAGAAATATCAACAGCATTCGAATTGTAATGTCGGCTTCTGTATTGTTGACTTAGAATTTTAAGTGATTGTATAGCGAAGTGGCTGAAGGGTTAGAAAACCGGCATCTAACATTATTTTAGTAGCTCAATTTCAAATTCTGTATCTTTGGTTACCCCTACTTGAGATTCGTAGCCTTAACTATAGGAAGGTGGTTTATTATATTCCAACATCTTTGCTCCGTTATAATGAAAAGTTATAGTCTTTTTGCGATGACGTTTGCAGAGTGATTATTGTCTTTACTTAACGATCCCATCGATTGGAAAATGTATGGTTTTGATGATTGTTAATTTCTTAAATAATATTATAATATTGATTGATGTATCCAAAAAGGCAGGTGTCCGTAGTACGAAGAATAAAAGAGCATGTATGAAAAGATTGATGGATGTGAATGAAGCTAGAGAGGTTTGCCAGGATCGTACAAAGTGTCGATCGATAGTCTCTGCCTACCCCAATGGGAACTAACGGCGTGAGAATATGTATGTATGTATGTATGTTGATGTATCAGCCTAAAATACCCTAATCAAGAAAAGTTGAAATGTCATAATAACCAAACCAAACCAAGACCAAGAAATGTGATTACGTCATCAAAACTTTTACGAGGACCATTAATTTAAGAGCTATTATAGAGGTTGTTACCAACAAGGAAATAAATATAAACGAAACGTATGTTGCTAGATAATTAATTGTATTTTAACAAAATGAAATTATGATGCCTCACCCAACTGGAGTTAACTTTGTAAATGATAAATTTAGTGTCATAAAGAGCACCGCATATTTATTCCTTGCTTTAATCTGTCGTATAAATCAATGAGGCAACGTGATATTCAGTCAAACACGTTTCCGATGACAATAAACCGTGTTTAATTTGATTTGGTTTACAGTTGCTGCATAGTGTCGTAATAATAAAATTCTGAAGCTCTGAGTACCCCATCCAGGGATTTATAGCTGTGAGTATATATAAGTATGTACGTATGTTATCTATGACCTATGTTACGTATATTTATTTTCAACACAACTGCTTTTAAAGTAAAGCTAATTATATGTACCTAATTTATGCATTTCAAACCTCTTATTACCAAAATCGTAATCTATTTGGCCATTGACATAAACAGCCATTGCACATGCACTTTGCTAACTTGTATTATAAATCTATTATTATATTATAGTACATAATAAGGGTCTGCTGACTATCCTGGCATTGCTAGATTTCAGTAGTGCCTTCAACACAGTTGACTTCGAAATATTATTAGCTTTACTTCGTTCTCTTAACATATCTTCAACGGTGATTGACTGGTTTCGTAGTTATCTACTAGGACGACGGCAGCGTATTCGCATCGAGGAGTCTTACTCTCCCTGGTGCGAGTTAACTGCCGGTGTTCCACAAGGTGGTGTGTTGTCTCCTCTTTTATTTGCTATATTTATTAATAGTATTTCTCTTCAACTTACTTCTTCCTACCACCTTTATGCAGATGATCTTCAGATTTACACACAGGCTAATTTTGACCAATTAAATATGTCCATAAACTTGATTAATGTTGATTTGGAGCGGATTTTGAAATGGAGTGAAGCATATGGACTAAAAGTGAATCCAAATAAGACACAGATAATTATAGTCGGTAGTTCTCGAATTATTTCTAGGATCGACTATAAGTCACTACCGCCTATATTATTTGACGGAACATCAATTCCTTTTAGCCCTACAGTTAAAAACCTAGGGATAATGATAGACAGCACCTTATCTTGGGTGCCACAATTAGAAATGGTTAGTCGAAAGATGTTCGCTTCAGCGGGATCCCTCAGAAGGTTGCGTAATTTTCTTCCTACTGCTACTAAAACTGCGTTAGCTCAATCACTTCTCTTGCCCCTTCTTGACTATGCTGATACTTGCTACCTTGATATAACTGAAGAGCAACTTAATAAACTTGAGCGCCTCCAAAACTTTTGCATTAGGTTTATTTTTGGATTGAGGAAATATGATCATGTATCTGTATATCGCACTCAACTGAAATGGCTTCCTATTCGTCTCCGCCGGAATGCACATACACTTTCTCTCCTTCACTCTATTTTATTCAATCCTGCCACCCCTTTCTATCTAAAAGAACGTTTTCAATTTCTCTCCTCTTCCCACGATCTTAATCTACCTCCTCCTTCACTGTGCAGGCTGTTCAATTGTGGAACGCACTTCCGGTAGAGATTCGTCAGGCTAAATCCCAATCTATTTTTAAGGATATGGTAAAAAAGCACTACCTCACTGAAACGCTATAATACTGTTGCAAATTAAATTATATATATTAAGTATATAAATAAAAATATGTATCATAATATTTGTATGTAGTTTTAATTTATTGTATCATAGTATTTATATGTTTGTTAATAGTTTATTATTTTATAACTAGATTTAAGTATGACTGGATTGTTGTATTGTTTAAGCAGATTAACGCATAGTCATCAGTTTCACCATGTTGTTGTACATCTAACTCACATGACTCTAATTTATTGACCTCTCCATTCAAAGGTTGTCTGGAAGAGATCGCTTTTAGTGATAAGACCGCCAATTGTACTTTTGTTAATTCATTCTGTGTATTTGTAATTGTTTTTCCATATTTGATGTACAATAAAGAGTTTTCTATTCTATTCTATTCTACATAATGAGCAAAGTTACTCATTACCGCCGAGCTGGGTTCTAAGGAGCGAGCTCTGGAATTAACGTCACTTTACAAGCAAGCGTGTTGAAAACAATATTATTATATAGTAGAGAAGTTTAGGATCAAAAGTAGCCACGATAGTATCCAATGGGGACTAATGGCGTTAAAATATGTATGTACAATTTTCTTAATACAGCTGTGATAGCTCACTGGATAGAACACTGCTTAGTGCTCCGAGCGTACAGGCGATGAGAGTTCAAATCCCGGGTCGGGCCTACACCAATTTGTCTTTTCTAAAGACATATGTGTGGTTAGATTATCATGGTTGTTAACAGCAAGGGAAAACATCGTGAGGAAACCCATACGGCTGCTTTGTACTTAGTCATTTGACAGTGTATCGTACAGAACGGCGATAGGCCTGGCGTGATATCACGTGAGTACACTACATACATACATACATACATATTCTCACGGCTATAAATCCCTAGAAGGGGTAGCCAGAGCTAAGAAATTAGAAATTCCTCAGCCACGTTTGGAAATTTTAGTGGGGAAAAGATGGTAAAATAAAGGTTTTCGGTGATGGATCTCCAACCACATCGCCCAAAAATCCCTTAAAAGCTCCAAATCCGTTAGTCGCCTCTTACGTACACCCACCGGAAGAAATGGGGTAGTGTTATTCTATGCCGACACTACACAGCAGCGTGAGTACACTGTCCACACCAAACGTGGGCACACTGAACACCAGATGATAATGTCACCCACACACATGATAATGTCACAATGATAACTTCTTCCTATATCCTAATTATCCTATTATTTATGGTCCTTTTTCTACGTGTTAATAATGATAATATAGCAGATTTATGTAGTCATAATCAAATTACAATCAAGAGACAAACCTCCTTGAATAAGCGACTTGTAAAAGTAGTCGGTCGGTTATTTTTAAGTTTATCTTAACGTGTAGCCTGCGTCAAATAATGTCAAGCCATTGCTTAACCTCATTTATTTTCTCAGTGTAACAGAAACCCGATGGCTGACTATCCGCCTCCGGTGTTTATAGCTTAGCTACTGAGAAGTGGTGTTCAATAATGCCATAGTGCTATGAGATTTAATTTTTAAGAGAGGTTGATATTGGGTCATCACTCAACTCTCATATTCCATAATGGTCATCATGATATTTATCATGATATGTTTTCTATCCCTCACATCTTCACATCCTCACATTTTCAGATTGATTTTACAACAGATTGAAGACGACAGTAACAATACGCCGAAAACTTGGAAACTGAAGATATAGGATAATTTAATTTGTGGTCTCAATATAAAGAAGCTACCGCCTAAGCAAAACTGTGTTAGTGTCAAACCATTTCATCTAAAACTACAAAAGGGGTATTTTGTGAAAACTTTCGCAATTCATATAATGACACTTAGTTACTTTAATTAGCTGTGTCGTATTGGCTTAGAGTAGCACTACCCCGTTACCCTACATTTGTTCCCGTGGTTTTTCGTAAGAGGCGACTAAGGGTCAGGGCGTTTTAAATTATTTTCTGGCGTTGCGAGACCCATCACCAAGAACATTTATTTTACTACCTATCCCAAAAGTGGCTCAGTCTTTGTTCTGAAGCTCTGGCTACCTCTTCCAAGGTTTGATAGCCGTGAGTATATGTATGTATGTTACTTTTGATATAATATGAATGTTTTAATTTTTATAAATGTTTTTTAATAGTTTGATATAATGTAAATTTCGTCAAAGTAAAACAAATACGAATTATGCCAAAGCTTTCTATATCAATAAAACCTTATTCAGTGTATATCAATCACAGCGACCGGTTATCCCAAATGTTAACTAATGCGTGGCGGAACTGACATCAAAACCTTTCCCATTCTTAAACTACCATCTTAGTTCGTCTCAACAAAAACCAGTTGAATGACAGTACAGATGCGAAGTATGCAATAACTTGTTGATGAACGAAGATGGTTAACAAAAGTATATAATTTATTCTTTTATCATAACATAATATACGTATTTATGTGATAGTGTGCTTTTAACTTTACACACGTGAAAAGTTGTAAGGATAAGTACTTACCGACTCTCTTTGTGGATATCTGTCTGGTTGAATAGTTAAATGGCACGTAAACCGTTTGAGTCACCTCAGCACGCAGCTCCTCCGGCATTTGTTTTTCCGTCTTCACTTCATCCAAACAAATAACTTCATCCAGATTACACTCATGTCTATATATAGTCGTAAAAACACTTTTGGGTGAAACAATATCTTCCACATCACTTTTAATATTCACTTTTTTACTGACATCGTAAACCAATTCAGCTTTTCCTTCTAAATTACTTTGGCATTTATTATCAGCAACTACTTTAATGTTGTATGTTCCGGATGTCTTAGAAGCTTCTAAAATAAAGTCAACACGTTCACCTTTACCAATTTCAATAGCACTAACTTTAACAGGAACTATTTCGTGGCCATCAAGAGCTACCACATTTAGTAAATGATCATTGATTGATAATTTCACAGGGCAACCTTTTGCTCCTCCTCCATAACCTAATCTGAATCGGTAACGTTTGCCACTTTCAACTACAAATTTCGACAACGGTGTCCCAAGGGATTCGGAAGTCTGTCCTTTCCCATTTATTAGTAGTGATTCAGCGTTTGGTACTTTCGACGTCATTCCAGCTAAGGGGCCCATTGAGTGGCCCCACTCAGCTATAAATATAGTATGTTCCGTAGCATCCACATCGTATAGACTCCGTATAGGATCTAATCTAAAGGATTGCCGAACAATGAAAGCACCAGCGACTCCATCTGCAGCGTCGGCAGAAGAATGGGCATGATACATGTGTGTGCCCGGAGCAGCCGCTCGGAATTTGTACTGGAATGTAGTGTACGCAGGTTGGGGACACTGGGATATCATAGGTGTGCCATCCATAAATGGAGTTTCTTTCTGAGGCTGACCTCGCCAGTGGACTGTAAGGGCATGCGCTGGTGCCCTGTGCACTACATCTACGACGAGGATATCGTTTTGGCAAACATGTAGCGCTGGGGCTGGTAACTGTCGGTTCACAGTCAATACACCTCTTTCTCGGCCGTCGGCAGATATGCAGGTGTCTGGGCATTCCCCACCTCCTTTCTCTGTGCACGTTCCACAAGATCTGTAAGAATTGAATTCGTGAGTAAAAGTTTTATTGAAACTCATTTCTGCCTTTGTTCATCCGACAATAGAACGTTAATATCTAACTTACTTGCTTAAGGTTTTGTATACTTCCACGACGAGTTTCACTCTACATATCATCGGCCAATCAAGCTCGTGACATTCGCGGTCGCAGTTTTCAAAGTATTCCTCTGAAAAGATAATAATACCAAGTTAAGAGGCAGTAATTTTCGTTACTATATATTAAATAAAAGCGACGAATAAAATTTCAATAACTGATTTTGTTCAAGTAAAGATGTATTTAATTTTCTAAAAACTTCAAAAATTTAATACAATATGTAACTTTGTGATCCTATTTTCTAACATTAACAATAATAAAAACTGTCGGCTTAGAATAGCAATTGCCCATATCCCCTCGAGCAAGTCTTAATGGCTGTAGAAATAAAATGCATAGAAACCTATCTTCAATTATTTTTCCTTTTCTGTTGCCATAAGGATCACAAAGGGTCCTGACACTCTAGCTATCCCTGTGAGGGATGCATTTCTGGGAAAATAATAAATTAACATAGTAAGCGCTATCTCTTGCTATTAATAAAAAAAGTTGTTGTAATAAAAAAGATTCGGACGAACACGATTCGCCACCGTCTTCTACCTACATAATTATTTATAAACCGTTGCACTAGAATATAATTACCTGGCATAGGTGTGTAATAAACAATAACAATAACACTTAACACTATCAAACACATCACAAACATCCTTTGCAATGACAGCAACATATAATTCGGCTTTTCAGATTCGACATCGCAACTTTTAACGGCTAAACTTTGTTTTTCCGAAGCCATTTTTGCACTATCACAAATAACACTAGATTCGGTACCAAATTTAATTATAATCTGTTACATATTGTGTGTTAATTTTTGCTTTAATTAGCTGCAATACGCTCAAGGCGCTAAAATTTGAAACGATCGTTTCAACTATGATATTGTTGAATCGAATGTACGACTGCGCGAGTGAACCGGCACACTACGACTAGCGATACATTGCGATGTAACATTCTCCATCTTGCAACACCACGGGGTGCAACTCTGGCTGCCGTAAAAGCCTCTCTTGATGTCCAAAGAGACTGCACAATGAATGCTCACTTACGGTTATATAACAAAGGTTGTGTAATGAATAGCTTTGCTGTACCATTTCAAATATTTATACTAATGTGCAGAAGTCGGTCATTTCCCTGTTCTGTACTGTAATGACATAGTGGAACCATTACTATTCAGATCTTTATATTTCTTTAAGATTATGAGATACATAGAATTACTATCTGATATTAGATGGAGTAACCACAGTTTGCTAGGTAGTGAACTCACGGGAAAATGGCAAGCTTTCATGAAAGCTAAAGTAAAACTCAGTCATTTCACACTCTCATAAAATTTTCCCTTGTATAAAAGGCAAAACTGACCGATTGGCTTAGAATCAACGCACAGTCGAAACTATACCCAGAAACTTGAAATTTTGCCCAGGGGTGTCTTTTACTCCAATTTAAATTTAATCGCTAAAGTGATGTGATGAAATAGGGATGTAGTGTTTTTAAGTAACTTTTTAAATTGTAGACAGAGTAGTGTGAATATTCTTACATAGCTTTTCGATTACACTTTTTGATTATTTGTGTAGGGGAAAGAAACAAAATTTTCATCTAAAGGGATATAATCTGGGGGTGAAGTTAGTATAAAAATTGACTCATGTCTGTACCTTAAAATTGAAATTTAGTATAGGGATTAACAATATTGTTAATTATTGACAGACATACATAAATATACTCACGGCCATAAATCCCAAAAAGGGGTAGCCATAGCTTTAGGGCTAGAAGCTCCCCAGCCGCATTCGGGAGTCGATAGGGGACAAGATGGTCGAAATAAAGTATCGTTGGTGATGGGTCTCCGACCGCATCGCCCAAAACCCACTTTAAAAAGCCCTATACCCCAATAAGCAACGAAATAGTAATTCTAAAAATTCATGCCTTAATCGGGAGGGGTGAAATTGGGGATTAAAATTTTTATGAATTTTTCGTCAATTCTGAAAGATTAATATATATAGCAACATGAAAACCTTTATATTTGTTTTAGATTACAATTTGAAATAAACTATGTAGGAAAGAAGGACAAAATTGGGTAAAATGGGGTATAATTTTTAGACGATTCGATGTTTGGTACTCAATCAGGCCTAAACTATAGAAACTAGGTCTTATGTCGTGCAGACGAAGGGTATTGCGCGTGTTAACTATTTATAAATAAAATAAAAAAAGTTCTTTAAAATAACCACACACATAACTGAGTACCAGATGAAAGTATTTCAATAAGAAATCTAGTACGTCTGTCACCTCTTTAGGCTAGATTCATATATAGTTTCTTACATGCCCTTAAAACTGCATCGGATTTTAACGACATAATTGTCTCCTGATGTTCGGAGTCCTACGTTTTGCTTGAACAGTGCACTCACGTGATAGAGTAGTTAAAATCCTATGCAGTTAAAAGAGCATGTCAGAAACTATATATGAATGTAGACATCCTCTTGAGCTTTGAGGTTTCGAGGTTTGCCGGGATCTCAGAAAGTGGTGATCTTCTTTCTAGAAAATCTAGAAGTCTTTGCCTACGCCAATGGGAACGAATGGCATGATTATATTTATGATTGCTGTTATAATAAAATTTTAATTTATTACTCTTATCGGTACTTGGTGCTGCGAACTATGTGGTCGAATACTACTTACTATCCGGCCGAATAGTCAAGGTAATGGCCGAAGCAGCCTATACCCAAATGTTGCAGAATATAAGTTGAATCACTATAAATAATCATAATACGTAAATATATTTTTTGTGGGACTTTTTGAAAAAGAGGATACTTCCATTTCTTCGCCAATCGGCAGTAATGTTGATTGGAACGACGTGATGGGCGACTTTAGTGACAGTGAGATTAGTATGGAAGAAATAATGAAAGCAATGAAAAGTATGAAACTAGGGAAAGCGGCAGGGTATGACAGGATAAACACCGAAATGCTGAGGGCTGGTAAAGGGGTGGTGGCTTCCTGGTTGTACTTCCTTTTCCAAAAATGCTGGTCGAGTGGCAAAGTGCCACAAGACTGGTGCAAAGCGGTAATTGTGCCTTTATATAAAGGAAAGGGGTCACACCAGGAGGCTAGACACTACCGTGGCATTAGCCTACTCAGCATTGTCGGTAATATGCATGCAAGGGTTTTGATTGAAAGAGTGATGAATGAAACGGATGATAAAATTTGGGATGTGCAAGCAGGATTTAGAAAGGGAATGGGATGTATGGACCAAATCTTCTCTTTAAGAAGCATCACCGAAAAGTTCTTAGCTAAGAACCGAAAGGTGTATTGCTTCTTCATAGATTTAGAGAAGGCGTTTGATAGGGTCGTAAGAAAGTATTTATGGGCGGTGTTGTCCAAGTTCGGATTGGGGAATCGACTTATACGTGCACTGGTACTCTATGAGGATTCCAGTTAATGTGTGAGAGTAAACGGGGAAAATACTGACTGGTTCGGGATCTTTCGGGGTGTCCAACAGGGTTGTGTAGCTTCTCCGTAGCTCTTCAATTTGTTTATGGATGACTGTTTAACAGAGTTGCGTGAAAGTGATTATGGATTGAGAATGGGTAAATTCATCATTAAATGCCTCTTATACGCCGACGATCAAGTGCTACTTGCATCATCGAAGGAAGAGCTGCGAGAGATGATGAATATTGCATGTGCGTTTTTTGAAAAAAAAGGGAATGAGGGTGAACGTGGATAAAACCAAAACTATGGTTTTTGAGAGAGAGGAGGATATGACCGAATGCGTGATTGAGATTAATGGTAAGAAAGCGGAACAAGTGAAAGAGTTTGTATATTTGGGAAGTTTGTTTACTAGGGATGGAAAGTGTTATGAAGATATCGAGAGAAGAGTGAAAAAGGGTAATACGGAAATGGAGCACTGGATAGTCTAATGTCTAGTTAATCGGTGTCTGAAAAGGCGCGAATGACTGTGCATGATGCTGTCCTCGTTCCTACGCTTATATATGGCAGTGAATGTTGGGTGTGGCAGAAGAAGCATGAAAACAGAGTGAATGCAGTAAAAATTAGATCCTTCAGAAAAGGTAATGTAAGGTTATGTGATCGTATGAGGAATGATGTGATTCGTGAAAGGTGTGGTGTAAAAGATGATATTGTAAGAAAGATAGAAAAAGGAATGTTGAGATGGGCACATAGAGAGGATGGATGACAGTAAATTGGTGAAAGAGATATATAGAGCCAATGTTGAAGGTAATGTTAGTAGAGGGCGACCTCGGAGGACACATTTGGATCAAATAGAAAATGTGCTCAAAAAGGCAGGCGTCCAAAGTATGAAGAATAAAAGAGCATGTATGAAAAGATTGATGGATGTGAACGAAGCCAGAGAGGTTTGCCAGGATCGTACAAAGTGGCGATCGATAGTCTCTGCCTACCCGAATGGGAACTAACGGCGTGAGGGAGAATATGTATGTATGTATATTTTTGTTTAGACATGTAGGCATATCCACGGTATAATTATATCTTACTTTGTTGGCACACAATTTTTACATCAAGTTGTTTGTATCACACTTCACTTGACATTGGCAAAATTATAGTATCCATTTGAGAAGTTGCTATTTTATAAAAAACGGGGATAAAAGGGAATGATGATTTAACATGGGTATCGATACCACATTACCAATGCGTTATCGATACCTACTTGAATTGGAAGTACCGAATCCTTTTTGTAAGTTGAATGCAATGTTAAATTAAGTATCGAAAATACATAAATTAGCACATAATAATCAATTTCTGAGAGCAGTGATAGACTCAGACATTTAAGCCATATATTCTTGAAGGGGTGGCTAAGGACTTGTACTTCTGAACATTACGTGATATTGATGTCGAGTCCAGAGTAAAAAGATTGTCAGTGTAGTTACGTCAAAGGATACAGGCCTTTCGCCGTTTTTTACGAATACACTGTAACACGACTAAGTAAAACTTAGCAATATAGGTTTCCTCAAGTAGTTTATAACCATTATAAATTAACCACACTCGTGACTTCAGGAAAGAAAAATGTATGGGCTACAAGATATAATCATCAAAAAAAGCACTCGTACGTGGCATAAGTACAGTACAGGTACCAATTATCTTCAAAAAAACATTGTTACCTCTCTGAATAGTATTACAAAAACTAGCTTTTATCGTTCCGTTTTAACTGTTACACTCTCATGGTATTTGAGTAAACCTTTCCTATTAATGTTATAAATGTGAAAGTTTAGATATTTGGATGTTTGTGTGTTTGAGGCAAAAAGGCTCCTCAAGTACATAATGTGTAAGAATGAAATTTGGCATAATGCTAGATAATGCCCAAATTATAACTTTAAGGATACTTTTTATCCCAGAAAAGTGTGACCAATAAAATATTCACGCCTGATTGAACTAAAAGTACCGAAGCCTTAAGCGTTGTTATAAGCAAATTTGACAGTACGAAGTTGGTCGGGTCAGCTAGAACTCAAATAATTTGTTTTAGCGATAAATGACTTTGATGAAATGATAGAGCTCAACTTCTAAATTTGAGTTTAAAGTACAGTAGTACCCGTTTAATACGATCACGCTTAATACGATTTCTCGTATAATACGCCGCTTTACGCCAGTGCCTGCAACTTGAAATATATTTTCATACATTTCTTAACGCATAATACGATCGTCATAGAATAAAGAGTACCCAGAATCCGCTCACGGCCGCATCGATAGTCCTATTTCATTGGTTTCTCTTGCATACCAACGCAACGCACCCGCTCTCAGTCGGTTAGAAGCTTTGAAAGTGACAAGCCAAAACAGCTCCACAAAAAAATTCATTATGACGACTTACGTACTTCCATCTTGTCGAAATAGAGTAAATATCAAAGCTAAAGGACTGGGAATCACATTTCACCGGTTACTATTGATATTTTCCACTTACTTTCGATGATTGAAAGCAATTTAATTTTGTTTAAATTACGAATTTTTTTACGCCGCCATGTCAGTGTTGCAAGCGTAGAACTTTGTATTTTCTACCATTTTCAACTTAAGAATATTATGTTTGGGTAGAAATTCTAGATGGTGAAAAATAAGTACTTTTGAGTATTTTAGATTTCCTGCAGACGAAAGCAGCAAATACTGTATATACGTAATATTATACATATAAATATATGTCTTACTATAATATTATAATTGTGAAAGTTTGTGTGGATGTAATTGTTACGCTTTCAGACAAAATGTACTAAAGGAATTTGGATGAAACTTTGAAGATATATAAATTATACATCGAAATACGATAAATTCGAAAAAGGGTAAGCAGTGATATATGTGTACCTACGTGAAAGAAGATGCGGGTGAAGAGCTAGTTAATTGTATTTAAATATTATGTATGTGTCTAAATATTAATAGTTTTTATAATATTTTGTATCTAAAAGTTATTACTGTTTTTACATACGCTATGCATGGTGGATTGAACGACAACCCAAATGCAAAACAATTTAAGGGTATATAAAAGCTTCGGATCAAGGCAATTGCATAGCTCTTGAAGATATTGGAGTTCTTAGCTGTAATTCAACTACGAATGCCATAAACCTGACAACATCCGTGTTTTTTATTATCCATCTTATTATTTAAAAGCATTAAATATTTCATGTTTTTTCTCAAATATAGAAAAAGGACATATTAAATAATTATTAGGAGTTTGGTAGAAATTAATAGGAGTTTGGTAGAAAATATACATTTGCAGACTGGCGATGGGTTAAAGCTTGCAACATTGCGGGGCGTGAAGTGCAGTGAGAGCGGGGGGATTATTGGACCATTTTGCCGAACCGATTTTGTACTGACTACGGTGTCTGGAGGATACTAAGTTTGTGACGATCGTCTTCCCGTTTAATACGCCCCTGTCCGATCGTCATTTCTTGACTTGTCACGCCTAACGCTTTGATTGTTTAGTAATAGTGCATCATTTGTTTGTTACAATATGATTACAATTAAACGAAAGCAATTGCCACTTTAAAAAAAATTGAAATATTGAAAGTTTTCGATAAAAAGTCACAAACAACGAATCAAACTCAGTTAACTGCTGAGCTTCTCTTACCTGTTTTTACGATACGTACCATTTTAAAGAATAGAAAAGGAATTATAGAAAGATTCAGATTGGGAGATGCGCAGAGTTTTTTACTCTATGCAAATGGTAGGTAAATAAAAAAAAGTTTTGGTGGAATTGTTTCATCAAGCACGAGCTTCAAAACTGCCCATAAGTGGCCCCATAATATGCGAGAAAGCGTCTAAGGCATTAACAGCTAGATTCAAAACGCTGTGTTGCTTCTTTGAAGTAAAGACGCACTGCAAAAGTTTTGTTATGTTGAAATTCTTTAATTGCTAATGCATTAAAATCTTTCTGTTGAACCAAAATAAGTGATTATTTTAAATAGTATATTGAATGTAAAAAATGTAGTACGTCTGTTTTATTTTCCCTATCCCGCATAATACGATTTCTCGCTTAAGACGCGTTTTTGGTGGGGTCCCTGGGAAATCGTCATAAGCGGGTTATACTGTATTTTTCATTTATCGGTTTATTACTAATCCATTCAAGTTGTGCCATTATATTCAATAAAATTTCTCAGTTTTTAATATTACCAAACACCAATCTTCTTTTTGTTACATACCGAGTTTTTTGAAAAATACCCTATCGAACACAAACACAAGAAGACGGCAAGACACTTACAGACACCAAGATACTAACTAGTACTTTCGTTCTGATTTGATACTACAAGGTACTCAAAACTAAAGTATCAAAGCCAATAGTACTGTGTTAAATGGGCGGGGGTACGGTCGGAAGTGCACAGATTGGAGTGCGGCGTGAGGCAAGGAGGGCTGAGCTCGCTGCGGCTCTTCAACCTGTACATGAACCGACTCATCGAGGAGCTCCGCAGTATCGATGTCGGTTGTCATGTAGACGGAGTTTGTATTAACAACATTAGTTATGCGAACGACATGGTGCTGCTCAGCCCTTCGCTTGGTGCTCTACGTCGATTACTACGCATTTGTAAAGCCTATGCGGAATCCCATGGTCTAAGATAACATAACCCTAAGAAAAGTAAGTTTATAGTGTTTAAAGCCGGAAACAAAACTTACTCTGAATTGCTACTTCTTAACTTGTGTGCTGCCCCTCTTAAGAAGGTAAACAAATTTAAATATCTGGGCCATTGGGTGACGGAGGGCATGTTAGACGACCTGGACATTGAGCGAGAGCGAAGAGCACTGTCAGTACGATGTAACATGTTGACTCGCAGGTTTGCACGGTGTACTAATGATGTGAAGGTTACACTTTTTAAGGCGTTTTGCCAAACCTTTTACACGTGCAGCCTGTGGGTCCGATACACGCAGCGTGCTTATATGGATGAATAATCCGAAAAAAATTATTTTGATTTGATTTGAATCACAGACCACCCCCAATAGACTCCGCATACAGTATATATTTGTATGAATCCAAACTGGCAACTCTTGGAGGAAAGCACGTGTAGCGGGGAACAACGCACAATGCCTGTGATTGGCTCTTTCAAGGTCGCTCTATACTTGAACTGGCCTAGACCTCGCTTTTTTAACATACCCTTTTTATATTATAAATCGATAAAGGACATCAAACTTAACAACTTTGCCTATGGAATGCCTATCTAAAATATTGTAATTTTCAAAATATAATAAGAATTAAAAATTGTCGTACCTAGTTCAAACTGAGAATGTATATGTCGTAGGATGATTTGATGTTTAGGTTTTTTGCAAAAAACCTAGGGATTTTGCAAAAATCCGGATAATTAGACAACGGTTATAATATTTTCTAATCTTACTAGGTTTTTTGCAAAAAAACTAGTAAGTTTAGTAAGATTGTACTTCTTTAATGCTGATTGGCTGATTTCTGATTGCTCGCCTACACTTATTCTGATTGGTTCGTCATTGTGGTATTGAGTTATTATAGCTAGAGTTATAAAGGGTAAGAAATGACAATACTTATTTGATACTAGGAATTGAATATATTTTTTTACTCTTTTGTTGGAGCAAAATTACAATCACATTCGTATATATTATACACAGATCAAGTTACCCCAAACTAAGTCACACTTGTATTATGGGAACTCAGCGATATATTTAATATAATATAATACACATATGCTCATCACATAAATGTTGCCCTCAGCGTGGATCAAACCCGCAACCTCCAGACCGAAAAGCTAGTTACCTATCCACTCGGCCACGGACGTCTTCAATATAGGTAGGAACAATAAAGTAAGTACGTTTTAAATTGTAGTAATGAGGTAATATAGCTAGAGTTATAAAGGGAAATGACAATACTATTTTTATACTTAGGAACTTTTTGTAACTAAAATTAAAATAACAATCAAATTAAATGTAGGTTGGAACAATTAAGTAAGTACGTCTTAATTAACAACCAATCAGAGATGACGTGTTTATGGGGGACTGCAATCGACCAATCAGTGTACAGTATTCATAAAAACTGACATTTCGTTTCGGAGTCATACTAAACCAACTAGTTTTTTTGCAAAAAACCTAGTAAGATTAGAAATTATTATAACCGTTGTCTAATTATCCGGATTTTTGCAAAATCCCTAGGTTTTTTGCAAAAAACCTAAACATCAAATCATCCTACGACATATACAATGAGATTCCTTGCTTCAGTGAAAATAAAAAATAAAAAAAAAACATTTGATCTATGGTGTAAACAAAAACATAACCTCTTTCGGTATTTTCCAGTTCAATCGCTCGCTTACCGGTTTATTTTCATGATATTATTTTTCAACGACGATCAATACAACTGGAAAATACAGAAAGAAGTTATATTTTTGTTTACAGAGCGAAAAGCATATATCAGATGTTTTTTTTTTATTTTTTATTTTCACTGAAGCAAGGAATCTCATTCTATACATTCTCAGTTTGAACTAGGTACGACAATTTTTAATTATTATATTTTTTTGAAAATTACAATATTTTAGATAGGCATTCCATGGGCAAAGTTGTTTAGTTTGATGTCCTTTATCGATTTATAATATAAAAAGGGTATGTTATAAAAGCGAGGTCTAGGCCAACTCTTTAATAGTGATGGGACACATTCGAGAAATGATATTGATAAATTAGTTCGTAAGGAAAGAATAATAGATTTTAAGATTCATATTTTTATTGAAAAGAAAGAAAGAAATGGAATTACATATACATGGGCCGGTAAACAAAACCGGTGTCGTTGAAACGATAAGTAACTTCAATCTATTTGGCTTTCATCTCGGGTAATTTAGAAAAACTCAAATATAAAAGAAATTCTATCAAAGCAAGATTTGAAATATTTAGATACTTGCTGGTACCCGCGACTTCGTCTGCGTCCTTTTAATTTTGATGTTAGGTTTTGCAAAAAGATTAAATAAAACAAATAAATAAATATATACTTGTACTCATATTTAAGAAATAATCTGTATACGGACATATTATACACAGATTAAGTTAGTCCCAAACTAAGTAAGACTTATGGGATACTAACTTAACGATATATTTAATATTATATAGTACACATATGAATAATACCTAAGACTAAAAAACAATCATTGAAGCTCATCACATAAATATTGCTCTGAAATCGGGATCGAACCCGCAACCTCCGGACCGGATTGACTTCGTAGTTCCCGTTCCAAAACCATTCCGTTCTAAAAGTATCTCTGGACATCCTTGACGTTATGCTAGAAAAAGACGTAATCACGATCAACGTAAAGAGTGAATGTGACGGAACTATGGTGTTGACCAGTTTAAATTGATCTCTTGAATTGTAATTTAATTATGATTTGATGCTTAGTAATGGAATGTAATACCGTCTTTTTGGTAGTTGTATTTTGTGGTTGATTTCCCACACCACTTTATAAAACATGTAGGCATTTCAAAGCAAAAGTAATAAATAAAACAGTATGTATAAATATTTTTGGTGCACGAACACTCAGTTCCTAGTTCTGGTCGCAACTGAAACAGTGCAGACAACAAATTTTATACTTCAACTCAATTAGTCGGACGTGTTGCCGAAATCGAGTGCCCTGTAAGCGGAATCTATAGGGGGTTATCTATGGATTTGAATAGTAGTTGGTTACGAAATGAAGTATCGAGTAGTAACTTGTACTTACTCGTATACTACATCACTAGCGTTTTATTTTGTAATTTGTTTATTAGTTTGTTTTGGTTTCGTATGATGAACTATTAAAAGTTTTAAAGTAAAGATAAGGATACTAGAAACTCATTATATTTAAGTATTAAAACGCATAACAAAAATGGAAATAACTCGTGCAAACTTTGAGGATGAATTTCAGAATATAACTAATAACCTCAAAAGGTCATGCTTTGTCGGCTTTGATGCTGAATTTACTGGAATACCGTCTTCAGATAATTTTAAACATAGGTAAGGCTATATTTATAAAATACGGATTTAAACGAAATTGTTAATATTAGATATAATGTCTTTGATAGTAAAGTTTTAACTGGACAACTATACACTTAATAGTTCTGAGTCAGACAGTATAGTGGAATGAAGTGGACTTTGGGCTGAATAAATATATTTTAAAATACATACTATTATCCCCAAACCATGACTTTGAATGGTTAAGAAAGTTTGATCAGTTACATTTTCATACAACTAAACTTTCAGTCTCATTCTAACTAACTCAAAAGCTTCTTATGCAGCACATATAAACAAATATTTCTACCTAAAATTGACAAGGCTTACAAACTATTCCATAAATAATAAACTAAATATGCACAACATTTGTACTATTAGAATTTATCCTAATTCTTATTTATACTAGGTAATCTCAACATCACACTTGAATGTTATCAGGGTGCTTAAAACTTTTATAGAATACTTATTGCTACATACATATATGCTCGCATAGCTATAAATCCCTTAAGGGGGTAGCCAAAGCTTCAGAATCAGTAAATTCTTCAGCCACTTATGGAAGCTAAGTGGGGAAAAGATTGTTAAATAAATGTAGTTGGAGTTGGGTCACCAATCTCATTGAAAAAAATAACTAAAACAGCTCCAATACCCTTAGTTGCCTCTTACATTCACCTATGGGAAAAACTAGGGTAGTGCTATTATAAGGTGACACATATTCAATTTTCTACACAGCATTGTATCTTACTGCTATGATAACCAAAAGTATTTATTGTTTTACACAGTATGCAAATATTGCTAAAACTGTCTATATTATGATATTGAAAATATTTTATTTTTTCCAATATTCATATTTTTAGGGTTCTGTACATATATATACTCACGGCTATAAATCCCTAGAAGGTTTGAACGCGCGACCTTCGGGTATACGCCCCCGTCGCTCTGCCAACTGAGCTACAGTGTCAGTTGGCATCCAGCGCGAAATTTCTCTATCCTTTGTTTCTTTTTTACACGTTCAAGTAGTGTTTGCGTTTCCTACCTCCGAATTTTAACTAATTCGGACGGCCACTTGTCTACCTTTTCAGATAGAATGCAAATGTTGGAAACGCCTAACTATCACATAATTTAATGTTTTTTGACATGAATTCCTCATGTGGGGATTATTACTCATAAATAAAAGATGTTATTAAAGGAAAGAAAAATTTTTTTCGACACTGGCGGGGTTCGAACCCGCGACCTGTGTCGAAATTTTTCTTTCCTTTAATAACATCTTTTATTTATGAGTAATAATCCCCACATGAGGAATTCATGTCAAAAAACATTAAATCATATGTAATATATTTTATTGAAATAATAGTTAAATGAAAAATATCAAAACATTTTCTTTTTACCTAGTTAGAAATTTAAGCCAAATCAGCTTTATTACTTACTCTAAGAGGGAGTTGTGAGAATCCATTCATGCTATTTGAAAATTAATTAATTGATATATATACCGACATTATACACAGATCAAGTTAGCCCTAAACTAAGTATAACTTGTATTATAGGATACTAACTAAATGATATGTTTAATACTATATAATACACATATAAATAACATCCAAGATTAAAAACAAAAATTTATGCTCATCACATAAATGTTGCCCTCAGCAGGGATCAAACCCCCAACCTCCGGACCGAGAAGCTATTCACCTATCCACTCGGCCACGGCTGTCATCACCTATCATGAAAACCTAGTCCTAAGCCAAAGCTTATTCAAGTTGCTAATTGCTGATACTGATTTGTATCACATGTTTATATCTCCAGTATTTGCATACACAATTTATAGACATTTTTGAATTGTAAAAGGTAATATTAGTCGTGTAGTGTGTAGTGTCGGCTTAGAATAACACTACCCCATTTCTTCTGGTGGGTGTAAGTAAGAGGCGACTAGCGGTATTGGGGCTATTAAGGGATTTTTGGGCGATGCGGTTGGAGACCCATCACCAACAACCTTTATTTTACCATCTTTTCCCCAATCAACTTTCCAAAAGTGGCTGAGAAACTTTTAGTTCCTGAGCTCTGGCTACTCCTTCTAGGGATTTACAGCCGTGAGTATATAACATAAACATATAAACATAAACGTTCACGCCGAATATCCCCGAAGGGGTTGGCAGAGGTACTAATACTTCTGAACATCACGTGACTTTGTCACCTGGTGTTCAGAGTACCCACGTTTTGCATGGACAGTGTACTCACGTGATACCGTGAGTATATGTATTAAAAAGTTTCTCTGTTTGAACATTTTCAGATTGTTTGATACATGTGAAGAAAGATATAATAAGATAAGAAATGAAGTAAGCCAAATGATAATGACCCAAGTAGGGCTGACAATGTTCCATTATGAGAGAGACCGTGATAGTTATGTCGCTACTGGTTACACATTTCATCTTTGTCCTCAAGAGTTTGGAGATATCGACCAGTCTTTTGTATTTCAGGCCTCAACACTAAAATTCTTGTGTAAGCACAATTTTGATTTTAATAAGGTAATTCATAGTTTTTAACAATATTCTCTCATTTAATTCCAACAAGTCATTTATTAATATCTTTAAACTTAACACTTTGCTCTTTTTTAACACTAGCTCTGGCTACTCTGTTATGAAATTAGTAGCTGTGAGCCTTATGTTTGTATGTCAAAAATACTTCTTCATACACAAAACATCAAATTGTAATGAAAATAAATTTCAAAAGATGGTTTTATTGCTGCTACTAAGTTTTAAACGATTGATTATTAATATATTATTGATAATTTTAACTGTCCATAGATTAGGTATATGAGAGTTAGATCTATAATACCTCTTTTTCCCTTTACTTATCCATGTAATTCTCCTGCTGAAATTTTGTTAGATAAGTAAGCAATTACAAATTTATATGTACCAATAGTAACTGTCTTGGAATATGTTTTCAGTTCACATACCAAGGACTGCCATATCTTAGTAAACATGAAGAGATCAAAATCCAGGAACAGTTGCATAATAAAACTCTTTTCAATAATTTGTGTAGAGCTCTGGATATGGATGAAGAAAAGTTATTACAGAATCAATGCTCCGAAGTATCAAAGTATGTTAAAATAATTTACCTACAAAAATATAATCAGAAATAGTTCCATAAACTCAATCAGTTTAGCTTAATAATTTCATTATGCAAAGCTTATAATTAGCATTTGAAAACAGGAAAATTATATATATCATGTAAAAACGGCCAAAATACATAAATGGGTTCATCTGATCAAATACAGTAGAGCAAACATTAATTTGACTAATTAACATATACTCACGGCTATAAATCCCTAGAAGAGCTGAAGCTGAAGAGCCAGAGCTAAGGAATTAGAAATTCCTCAGCCACTTTTGGAAGTTGCGCGGGGAAAAGATGGTAAAATAAAGGTTGTTGGTGATGGGTCTCCAGCTGCATCGCCCAAAAATCACTTAAAAGCCCCAATACCGTTAGTCGCCTCTTACGTACACCCACCGGAAGAAATGGGGTAGTGCTATTCTAAGCCGACACTACACAGTTATGTATAACATAATAATAACATAAACGTTCACGCCGTTTATCCCCGAAGGGGTTGGCAGAGGTACCAATACTCCTGAACTCACATGGCAAGCGCCATCTAGTTTCCAGAGAAGGTACCCACATTTTGCTTAGACAGTGTACTCACGTGATAGGGGGCAGGCCTATCGCCGTTTTGTACGAATACACTGTCACATGACTAAGTACAACTCAGCCATGTGGGTTTCCTCACGATGTTTTCCCTCACCAGTTATGTAATTTGACTAATTACATAACATCTTAACAAAAACTAGTATTTTTTGTTGGTGCCAGCCTTAGAAACTAGTGTAGATAGATAGATAGAATAGTGAAATGTCAGCTTAGAATAGCACTACCCCTTTTCTACCCTTAGGTGATCGTGAGAGGCAACTAAGGGTTTTGGTTTTGTTTTTTTTATATTTACTCTCTTTGATATGATTTAAGCTGTGTAGTGTCGGCTTAGAATAGCACTACCCCATTTCTTCCGGTGGGTGTACGTAAGAGGTGACTAACGGACTTGGGGCTTTTTAAGGGATTTTTGGGCGATGCGGTTGAAGACCCATCACCAACAACCTTGATTCTACCATCTTTTCCCCACTCAACTTCCAAAAGTGGCTGAGGAATTTCTAATTTTTTATAATTTATTTGTTTGATAATAATATTGTTATTTTTTTATAATTCACGTTTTTGTTTTAATATTTCGGTTCGTAGTTTTAATATTTTTTCTCTTCTTTTTGTTTTTGCGCTGTCTTTTATTTCTGCCAAATAAATTTCTTTTTTTCTTCCTACACGTAAGTATTATATATAAGTTATCAGTTATTTTTATTTATTTAAAAAAGTTCATAGCCAATTAAAATTAGTTGGTACTTGACTCCTCTCGGATTATGTTTATAATAATGATCGAGAAGCATTACTCTTCATTATTATAGCAAGTAAGCATTCGAAAATAAATAGGTAGGTAAAGGTTTTACATATATGTAAACACTTACCTACCTAACAACCCAGAACAGATATGAGGGAAGCGTTCAGGAACAATAAAATATTAAGGATCATAATATATGATAATAGTTTGTTATGAGTCCAATGCGATAAATTAAATTCATAATGGGCGATTATGAATTTGACAAATAAAAAGTACGGAAACCTTTTAAATTATATAAAACTTGTATTGAGACGGGTTTCCTAAATTTACTAAATATCAATACTAATATACACTAAGTTTAACAATGAAGTTGCAAATCACCCTGTTACTTCCATCCCATTTTCACACTGAAATTAATTGGTTATGATTTTCGATTGTATTTTTCATGTATGTGTATTGCAATATTCTTCATCACTTCCTAACTTCTGAACCAATTTACGCAGATCTGAAAAAGATATATATTGATAACATGTATACGTATAAAAATTACCCGAAACATTTTCAACTGCAAAACATCAGTTAAATGTTTCACATAAATCTGAATTTGTCTGTGTAGTGTTGGCTTAGAATAGCACTACCCCATTTCTTCCGGTGGGTGTACGTGAGAGGCGACTAACGGTATTGGGGGCTTTTAAGGGATTCTTGGGCGATGTGGTTGGAGACCCATCACCAACAACCTTTATTTTACCATCTTTTCCCCACACAACTTTCCAAAAGTGGCTGAGGAATTTGTAATTTCTTAGCTCTGGCTACCCCTTCTAGGGATTTAAAGCCGTGAGTATATGTATGTATAAATCTGAAGCAAAAAACTGATATTTATTTTTTTATAAACTAAGTTTAAATAATTTATTTCAGATGGTTGAGTCAAAAAGAGCAAGACACTATGTACATTGATATTGACAATCCTATATTGAGATATGTCATTCACAACGAGATAAGGATTCGATTCCCTGAAGTACTCACAACCGATAGTTTAGCGGACAGCAAAAAGGTAACTATTTCAACCAATTTCTTATTCTTATTTAATAAGGAATCTTGGATTATGACTATAATATTTGCCCTAGTAAAAACCGAAACCGTGATAGTCCAATGGGCAGAACGAACGCCCGTCAATACAAACAGGCGTGAGTTCAAATCCCGGGTCTGGCCTACACCAATTTGCCTTTTCTAAAGTCATATGTGGTTATAAATAAATGATGTTATTAAAGGAAAGAAAAATTTCGACACTGGCGGGGTTCGAACCCGCGACCTTCGGGTATACGCCTTTCTTTCCTTTAATAACATCATTTATTTATGAGTAATAATCCCCACATGAGGAATTCATGTCAAAAAACATTAAATCATATGTGGTTAATTTATCATAGTTGTTAACGGTGAGGGAAAACATCGTGAGGACACCCACAGGGCTAAGTTGTACTTAGTCAAATATGGTATTCGGACCAAACGGCGATAGGCCTGTCCCTTATTACGTGAATGCACTGTCCAAGCAAAACATGGGTATCAGAACACCAGTTGAGGATGTCGCGTGATTTTCAGAAGTATTAGTACTTCTGCCAGCCCTTTCGGGGATACGCTTGCGACGGCGTGAACGCTTGAGTTGAGTCTATTTGCCCTAATAGGATCAGATATATCCCATATATGAGTTAGTTAGGTTAGTCAATGTAATTTAAATGTGAAAATCAAAGATATTTTTTTGCAGTATTACGGCTTTGTTACAAAAGCTTCTGAACGAAGATATACAAACGAGATATACCCACCCTCTATAATAATGCAACCGCCTAATGTACCCAGGGTTGCTTTAGGTATTATTATTTTAAATAACCTTACAGTCTATGTTTTTAAGAATTAGATGATTGGAGTAGTAATTAAGTGACAAAAATATCAATGTGTGTCCACAACTCGTTTATCTATTTTTTTTTCATTCTAGATTCTTATTTACCGCGATAAATATGTGGAGGGGGCCAACAGTCTGCCATTTGCAATACTAGAAGAAAATCTCACAAATCATTTGTCGGGTTTTTCTAAGATAATAAATTTACTTCAAAAATACAAGAAGCCAATAGTAGGTCATAATATATTTCTAGATGTAATACTTCTTCATAGTCAATTTATAGGGCCATTACCAAAGAAATATCAAGAATTCAAAAATAATATTCATCAAGTATTTCCATGTATATATGATACAAAATATATCTCTGCTGAAATGGGGAGAAAGTTGACATTTGACGAAGTTTGGAAATCCAATGGGTTACAAGAGTAAGTATACTGCTATTAATTGATGTAACATAACATAACATAAACGTTCACGCCGTTTATCCCCGAAGGGGTTGGCAGAGGTACCAATACTCCTGAACTCACATGGCAAGCGCCATCTAGTTTCCAGAGAAGGTACCCACGTTTTGCTTAGACAGTGTACTCACGTGATAGGGGGCAGGCCTATCGCCGTTTTGTACGAATACACTGTCACATGACTAAGTACAACTCAGCCATGTTGGTTTCCTCACGATGTTTTCCCTCACCGTTAGCAACCATGATAAATTAACCACACATATGACTTTAGAAAAGACAAATTGGTGTAGGCCCATCCCAGGATTGGAACTCACGCCCTTCTGTTTTTCGGGCGGGTGTTCTATCCACTGGACTATCATGTCGCTTTTATATTAATCAATTGATGTCTTTTTATATTAATTGATGTCTTTTTATTTATTTATATAACGCTTAACAAGTAATTCTTATTTATGTTCAAAATCATAAGTTAGTTAGTTATTTGAGTAAGGTTCGTTAGCGCCGGGCCTGGATTTTTTTTTGCACTGTCCTTTCAAACACTTTTTTAGGAAGAAATTATAGCAAGTTGAAGTTTAAGCTTGAAATGTCTTGTGACCTTAGTTATCTCATACAACACCTCAATAAATATGTATTCAATTGATTGAGGTGTTGTATGAGACAACTAAGGTTACAGGACATTTCAAGCTTAAACTTCAACTTGCTATATTTTCTTCCAAAGAAGCGTTTTAAAGGACAGTGCAAAAAAAAACGCAGGCCCGGCGCTATCGAACCTTACTCAAATAACTAACTAACTTATGATTTCAATCTGTCTCCCACGGATTATTTTATCACTCAATTATACCTATCATTTCAGTTGAGTTTCGTTAGCGCTGGGCCCGGATTATTTTGTCATACGTTCCGAGCATTGTCCTTTAACAGGCTGAGAGGGCCACTTATTGTTATGCCAATTTTAGATGCACTGCGCCACTGTAGTTTATAGTTTTTTATGTCATATATTGTAATAAGCTAAACAGTTTAATTTGATTTAATTAAAATTATAACATAAGGGTGTTTATTTCTGCTATGTCAGCAAAAATCTATACCAGGGGTAGAAACTGAATGAAGTTAGTTTCAGCCCCTGCTATACTATACTATGCATCAAGCTTATTATAAAATAAAGTTTAAATAGCATGTTATTAAAGTAAGTTATAAATAAGCGTGTCTTAGAATAGCACTACCCCATTTTCCCGTGGGTGTTCGTAAGAGGCGGCTAAGGGTATTGAGGCTTTTGTAAGTGATTTTGGATAACGTGATTAGATCACCAAAAAAATTTGGTATACAATCTAATCGCCACCAAACATCCAAAAGTGGCTGAGGTATATCTTATTCCGAAGTTCTGGCTACCCCTTCTAGGGATTTATAGCCGTGAGTATATGTATGTATGTTCATACATTAAATATATTTAACATATTGTCTTCTTCATCATAAACAAAAAAACGTCCACTGCTGGACATAGGCCTCCCTAACATTTTGACAACAACTGGCCCTTATTCACCGGCTTTCCATGACTTTCACCAAGCCTGTCCACCTTGTGGAATCTGACCAAAACTGCGTCGTAGGTACGTGGCCGCCACACCACAACCTTCGAGCACCAGTGACCATCGATTCTGTGTGTAATGTGCGCTACCCTATTGTTCTTATCACTTCTTCTCACAAGTTTAACAACTCTTTGAGCTATGTCGATTTCGCTTGTTCGTCCACGGATCTATTCACTGTAGATTTGATAATTCACAGAAACAAGATAATTTATTTAATATCTTAACTTTAACATATTTTAAAATTTCAGTTTGTACGAGTTCTTTGCACAAGCCAAATGTAAGAAGTTACAAAATGGAATAAATATGATCAAATTAAGTACCCCGTTCAATGTCAATCAAACTTATCATGAAGCAGGCTGGGACTCATATTGTACTGGTGAGCAAAACCAATATTGATCAAGCATATTGTGGAGTAAAAGAGAAGACCTTCCACCAGGCGGAGAAGATCTGCCTGAGGACCGCGGTCCAACTATATTAACTTGGAACTTCTATATATGATTGCTGTGTAGTGTCGGCTTAGAATAACACTACCCCATTTCTTCCGGTGGGTGAACGTAAGAGGCGACTAACGGTATTGGGGATTTAAGGGATTTTTGGGCGATGCGGTTGGAGACCCATCACCAACAACCTTTATTTAACCATCTTTTCCCCACTCAAATTTTCCAAAAGTGGCTGAGGAGTTTCTAATTCCTTAGCTCTGGCTACCTCTTCTAGGGATTTATAGCCGTGAGTATATGTATGTATGTATGTATGTTCTATATATGCTTAGTGTTTTAGAAACTACGATACTGCGATGTAGGATTTTTATGGCGAGTCTTGATGACGAGTGTGACGTATATGCCTGGTTACGTATTGCTGTGGAATATGATACGTCTTCTGTCAGCGTTTCTATGTACCTATCTTGCACCTATTTGCTTAAGTGAGTTAGTTGTCTAACCCGCTAAGATCTGTTTAGACATACATAAACATAAACGTTCACGCCGTTTATCCCCGAAGGGTTGGCAGAGGTACCAATACTCCTGAACTCACATGGCAAGCGCCATCTAGTTTCCAGAGAAGGTACCCACGTTTTGCTTAGACAGTGTACTCACGTGATAGGGGGCAGGCCTATCGCCGTTTTTGTACGAATACTCTGTCACATGACTAAGTACAACTCAGCCATGTGGGTTTCCTCACGATGTTTTCCCTCACCTGTTTAGACTTAAAGATTAATTAAGTGCGACTGTAAGTTAGAAAGAACATCTATTCAGCTAATAGGCATCCTCTGCTGGACAATGCCCCCATACGTTGACTCCTGTCCTTCACCAAGTTTCTGTTCAATCATGTGGGAGGCCTATCAACATTGCGTCATCCTTTAGATACTAGGAAAAAAATCATTGTAATATTGGATAAGAATAGCACTGCCCCATCCTCCGTTAGTAATAAAGAGGCTACACGTTAATAGATTTAGAAGATCTGAGTAATGTAGTGTCATAAGATCGGCTTAGTTACTTGTTCGCGTATCTACACTATTATATCATTCGTGTGTAAAACGTGCGTATGTAAACTACTTACTAATAAAGCAGAATCTACTTAACAGTCATGAGTTTCCCTTTACTTCAGCTATCTCCTTCTCCTTACGCCTGGATACATATTTTTGGCATTAAAGGTGTAAGTGTAAGTAAGTAATTTATACATATTTATCATTTCAGGATATTGTTTCATCCGCCTTGGCCACTGGTTGGCTTGTGAAAACAGCGGTGTGTATAGACCAGTCGGCCCCACTGAGAAACTAGCCTCTGCCAGTATCTACGCCAATAAGGTCAACGTTATAAGAGGAGCAGTACCTTGTATGGTAAATATTATAGGAGTCATACATACATATGCCTGTATACTCACGGCTATAAATCCCAATAAGGATTAGCCAGAGTTTTAGAATTAGAAACTTCTCAGCCACATAATTTATGGTAGTAAACTGGGGTGAATTAAGTAAGTCAACTGATTAAGAAGTTTTTCATTACTGCATAGTGGAAGGTAAAATCAGTACTAGGATGGCGTTCATTTAGAGTTTGTACGAGTAGTCTCGGAATAACTAAGAAATCAAAAGAAGTAACTAAGGAAAGAAAAATTTCGACATCATCAGGACATGAACCCGCGACCTCGGGTCCCGGTAAACTTAATTATTTAATTCGCTCATGCGTCTCACGAGTTTATTATTTGTGGTTCGGCTGTTTCATTCTGTCTTGAATAGAACTACCAACTGTACTTCCACATAAAACAACATACATACACTCACAGCTATAATCTCCTTGAAGGGGTAGCCAGAGTTAGGGAATTAGAAATTCCTCAGCCACATTTGGAAGTTGCATGGGGGAAAAGATGGTAAAATAAAAGTGTTAGTTATGGGTCTCCAACCGCATAACCCAAAAATCCCTTAAAATCCCCAATACCGTTAGTCGCCTCTTACGTACACCCACCGGAAGAAATGGAGTAATGCTATTCTAAGCCGACACTACACATCTAAAACAACTTTTTGTATATATCGTATTAATTCTCAATTAATTCTCAGCTATCCCTACACAGCTAATAGTTAAAGTAATGATAACATAACAGTGTATTTCAGAACTTAGTGGGAGCGGATCCGCCGCGTCATCGGCCTGACTTGCTTCACGTGCGAGCTGTTAAAGACAGGGTCATCAATATTGGAAAAGTGAGTTTTCTTTGGTTTTGGGTTCATAACTATATCTTACTTTAAATGTGCATACATACTCACGGCTATAAATCTCTTGAAGGAGTGGCCAGAACCTCAGAATGTAAAACTAATCGGTCGCTTTTGGAAGTTGAGTGGGGAAAAGATTGTAAAATAACATGGGCGGTGATGATGGATCTCCAACCTCATTTCAAAACCATTACTTGAAATTCTACATACTCTTTATCACCTTTTACGACATCCACTGGAATAAATGGGTTATTGCTATTCTTACTACACAGCAATAAACTTTTATAAAATTCGTAACAAATTGATAAAAAGTTACTTTATGTTATGACAGTTATCTTAATCCTCTATAAAAGTGAAAATACTACACCATCATCATCATCATCAGCGTATAGACGTCTACTGCTGGACAAAGGCCTCCGCCAAAGATCTCCACAACGACCGGTCCTGTGCTGCTACTACAATATACAATAAATAGATGCTACACCAGCTGAAAATAATAATGTCATGTAAATTTCAGTACCTCTATAGCAATTTATACCCGCGACTCCTTAAAGGGACCTTATTAGAACGCAGACATGTAGGATGTGGCTTCAACAGAATTATTTTGCTTCTAATCCTAATTGTTTTGCATGAGAACGGTTTGATCCCAAACAGGTATACAACCAACATCCGCTAAACATCCAAATGTGTCTAAAAATTTTTAATTCTGAAACTGCCCCATTTGGGAATTTCTAGCCACCGTGAGTGGAGTTTAAGGAGTGTTAAATAAACTCAACATGTTTATAACCCTTATACTTTATTTGATCAAATTAGAGTGTGATTTCAGAAAATGAAAGCTTTTCTTTCTTTATTAAAAGAAAAAAGAAGATTTCATGCAGGGTAACTAAGCTCTGGTGAGTGACTTATAAGAGTGCGAAGGCTATGTATCTTAAGGGCGTTACGAGAACGTTGAAAACCCCGATTATTTTGAATACATAAAGGATGTGTTCGAAGTGAGAAGTTTTTTATAAAGAAAGCTTGCAATACTGGTAAAACCCGATTCTACTCGACGTCTGTGCAACAGAACTACCCTGCATCCACATGTATAGTGGAATGGTGGAGGTTTCGGCGCGGTATATAAGAATCAGTTCAAGCACTCGTGAAAAAATGGGCTACATTTTTTGTAAATATTTGTTGCAAACGTTAACAAATTTTTGAGCATCATTATTTTCACGAAGAAATTGAACGTTAGGTTTTTTATTCTAATTTAGGCGGCACAAAGTTTTGATTGTACTCAATTCTACCTAGTCTGGGCATAAATATTGTCCCTCGCATTTGAATTTGGAAATATCGCAAACTAAATGACATTTGATGTTTTTTTGTTTTTGTACGATATAAATAGGCTTTGACTTTCTAGAAAAACCTCACTTTATACCCTCAACCCAATCTGAAGCCATGGAGTGGGGTCTGAAAGAAAACCGTTTCGCTGTCATAGCCCTACACAACATGATAGACCTAGGAGCGGGCGGCCGCGAGATTCCAGGACTCCAGCTGCGATCAAAGCTGTTGCGGAGCGAATCCGGAGAAATCCCCTCCGCAAGCAGAATATCTTGTCTCGGGAGATGAAAATACCACCTAGGACCATGTCCCGCATCATTAAAGAAGACCTAAAACTTGCTGCTTACCGAAGAAGCACCGGGCATCGCTTGACAGCAGCTCTACGCTACATAAGGGCAACCAGAGCGAAGAAGCTGTCCGAAAAGCACGCTAGGAGCGGGTATCGAACAATTCTCTTTACTGATGAGAAAATCTTTACGGTGAAGGAGAAATACAACCGCCAAAATGACAGGGTGTACGCACACAGCGCTCAAAAAGCTTCCGAGAAGGTTGCCAAGGTGGAAAGAAGCCATCATCCTGCCTCAGTCATGGTTTGGTGGGGCGTGTCGTACCAAGGGGTAACCGTGCTTCATTTTTGCAAACAAGGCGTAAAAACTAAGGCGGTGAACTACCAAAGCGACATTTTGGAGCCTATTGTGAGGCTATCACCCACACATTGTTTTCAAACAAGCATTGGATATTCCAACAAGATTCAGCTCCGGCCCACAAAGTACGAACCTCACAACAGTGGCTAAGGGACAATTTACCCGAGTTTATCGCATGCGAAGATTGGCCTTCAGGAAGTCCGGACCTCAATCCATTGGATTACTGAATGTGGACAGTTTTAGAGGAGAAGGCTTGCTCGATACCCCTGGAAACGGTGCGTGCAACGATCGACGAGTGGCCGGACCGATTGAAGAGGTGTGTGAAGGCTAAAGGTGGTCATATTGAGTGAAAAGTTTATAAATAAATAAAATAGGACCTAAATAACGATATATACTGATTTCATTACATTTTGTTTCTTATTCATGTAGATAGGCACAATTTTAGTAGAGACAATACTTATGGCAAGACTGTATATCTTCTTTAAGATTGGATTGGATTATTGTTTCTTCCAGACTTTTCTCATTCAAGTTTAATTGTATACAAGAGGATAGAGGAAAACCTCCACTAGCGTAGGTAAGTTGTTTTAATTATATGATAATCCGTTATATTGATTTGTTAAATCTTTTTCTCCTAGACAAAAATCTTTAAAAATTAAGTAATGCTCTACATAAACAAGTATACGTTATTAGATGAAAATGTCTGGCCAATTCAGATACAATCGGCGGTAATAAAAATTCAATAATCAAGGATTGCATCGCGCCTAAAAATCGCTTACCACCCCGATGAATCGTATTTTTTATAAGGCTTTTGATAAACAGGGAGAACGCAAGTATGAAACCTACTCACTGGAGAAGCAAAACTCTTATGACCATATCACGTAGCTTTAGGTCGGTTACCCGTTTTCCTTTCTGATACGTATTACGTACCACGCTTATTTATTTTCTTTCGATTGTTAAGAAAGTTCAATACATAGAAAGCTCGCCTTGTGGTCATTTTGTAAATTAATTTGATTTGTAAGCTAGTTTTGGACAACTATCAACAATTTAATGTTTTTTGACATGAATTCCTCATGTGGGGATTATTACTCATAAATAAAAGATGTTATTAAAGGACAGAAAAATTTCGACACTGGCGGGGTTCGAACCCCGCCAGTGTCGAAATTTTTCTGTCCTTTAATAACATCTTTTATTTATGAACTATCAACAAGCCGGAATTAAATTTATTTTTGTAATGCATGATATGCTTTTTATAATAACGTGTGTAATTTATAATTTAAATAAAGGTTACTTAATACTATCACAACTAGGTTCAAATAATGCCAGTCGGTACAAATATATTTTTGTACTGACAAGTATACATTTAAAACTACTATTAATCGGTTATTGTAATAAATATTTGTTATTGTATATATCATCCGCACTTTTCTCCACTCAACTTCCTACATACCTGAGTAATTTCTAGTTCTAAAGCTCTGCCTACCTCTTCTTAGTTTTATAGCTTTGAGTAGAAGAGTATTGGTATGTAAAATAAATGTATATTTTACTATTGTTCTCAGTCGTAGCACTCTTGACAAAGTGGTCGTGGTCGTCATTTTGATCGATTGACCCGCCGCACATTTCGTCGTCATTCCTCTCTGAGGACTGCTTTTTTGGTGCATTGGTACAGTGGGTCATCCATCGCTGCGTTGATATTTTACTATTAGTAATTCACAATTCAGCTAGTTGCCGCCGCCATAGCTTTAGCGATTTAAAAAGTGTATGAGCTATTTGATTGCATAGTGTAACCATTGTTTGTCTAAATATATAAATGTATGCTAGTAATGTAGGCCATTTTATAAAAGATAGTGGATCGTCCCAGCTTCGCACGGGTAGCGTTGTTTAGTCACTGCTCAAGCATTGTGAAATTCAGCGCAATGTTTTCAATTTATTAAATTTATAGCACTCCCTAAACAATGTAGTTTGGTGATTTTTAATGCGCTTTAATGAACGGTTCAGTATTTCCGTTTAATAGCAAATTTTGGAATAAAACGCTATGAAGTATTTATAACAATCTAAAAAATAAATCATTACGTGTTGTAGGATGCAACTACTGGCGCCATCTAGTATGTTATATGTAAATTAGTAACGATTCGGTTTTGGTCACGGGCGCGATGGCTTATTTTATGTATAATTTCGGTGTTTCTCTACCGATTTCTATGATTCTTTTTTTATTGAATAGGTAATAATGTTACCTTTTTTAAATTAGGGATGAGTGAGAGGTTTACAAATGTAAGAGTAAACAAATATAATCAGAATGTTCCGAACTGCTAAGCTATCAGGAATTACACGTGTTATTGTGAGTCAACCGTAAAAGATAGACATAAACTGTTGAGGATTTTTTTTTAGATAATTTTATGAAGAATATTTCCGTCATACATGATTTCTATGTAAGTTTAACCATTAAGGCTGCACACGCGACGGAAGCTTAAAAAATGTAGTAACTTTTCCCGTTTTCCCAAAATTTCCCAAAATTCCCCGTTACTAATCTGCTGGAAAGTATACAAAAACCTGCCCAGGAGTATGGAGAATAATTGTACCAAGTTTCGTTAAAATCCGTCGAGTAGTTTTTGTTTCCATAAGGAACATACAAACCGACAGACAGACAGACAGACAGACAAAAATTTTACTGATTGCATTTTTGGCATCAGTATCGATCCCTGATCACCACCTGATAGTTATTTTGAAAATATATTTCATGTACAGAATTGACCTCTCTACAGATTTATTATAAGTATAGATAACTTGAGACATTAAGTATTTTTTCTTTCATTTCACATATATATTTCTCGAAGCTCTGGCATAGGTTTTCTAAATCTACACAGCCATTTAAATTTAACTGTGAGACCAACCCTAAAAGAAATCTTTGCAATTGTATTTAAAAATATTCGCGATGTTACTTTCTTCCCAATACAGTTTACTTACAACCCAACCGCAGACCAACGAATAGACTAGTTTAATACACAGAACCGACAAATGTATCTAGAATAGTCACGCAACGTTTGTATACATTGCTGCGTTTACCTCGCCGTCCCGAATTAGCGTCCATATGTCAGTAACACGGTTATGGTAATAATAATTGTCACCTCCGAGGCGGCCGGCTGGCGCGGTGCCAGTGTACGCACACCACTGTCTCGAGACCACGGTAGTGACATGGAAGTGAGCTCGATTTGCTCCGATGCTGATTTTTGAAATGATTTATTTTCTATGATTTTGGAAAAACTATATATTTATGTTGTATTTAAAATTTATAAATAACTAAGTTATTTCAAATGATATTTCTAGTATCGTTTTAATTTTTAGGGATAAAATAAAATATAAGATATTTTTTGTATTATTTTAAATATTTATTTTCGATCTGAGTAAGGCGTACATACATACTATTATATAATCAAATATTCAGAGCCTGCACTGCATAAATTGTGATATTAAAACAAATTAGTTATTCAGAATTATAAATAAGGTAAACGTTTTACATTAATGGGACCACTGAAATACGAAGAAATATAAGTAAATCCTTTTAAACGCTGATTTTTCTAAAGTTAGCTTAATCGAAATCGTCATATTAACAAGTGAAACAAAAAACTACGGAGCATAACTCGCGCAGACATATTCGCACTTGTCCGCTTTTCCACAGTAATGTAATAGCAGTGGACAGACGCACACAGACGCATGTTCAATTACACATTGCAGCTGTGAGCTTCGAGATCACAGATAATGGTGTCGCGATCGACTCTGGAATGCTTTATTTTCGCCCGAGGACACATTTCTACTCCCCGAATCTATGCCGAATTCTAGTATTCGATTGCTTGTACACTCCACATTATTCATTGCACTGTCAAGGTTAATTTAAGGTTGCAGATATAAATAAGACTATTCGTTTGTCTGTCGTTCGGTGCAATATTTTACAACACAAAATAAGTGGCCGTAGCCAATGTGACGATATTGTCTTACATTGTCCGTTCTCTGACCCATAATAAACTTGTAAAATTTTATCGCCGTGCTGCTGAATGATCCATTTTATGACTCTAACTAAAATTATTATGATCTACGACTCTTAACTTTGTTTCGAATTAGAAGTAAATAATGTTAATTTATTGTGCAGTCCAAAATTGTCTTCACGATTCATCTGTGGATAAACCACGATACGCTTCTTTTTACCCGATCGAAAGAAAAGGGATATATTATTATAAGTATCTTGTATTGTATGTAAGACTACCTGAACCGGCAAACGTTGTTTTTTATATAAATTATTTCTAGGGAATTTCTAGTGTATAGAATGAAATGTTAGGGATATACAACTCTTATAACTTAGGAGTATAAAAATAACTAGAAACCTATTCTCCTATAGACCTACCGAATGTGTATGCAAAATTTCATTTAAATTGGTTCATCCGTTTCGCAGGAGTTTGGTAATAAACACCGTGACACGTGAATTTTTATGTTTTGTATTGTATTAATATAAACAATCATGCATATTTTTTATAGAAAACTGTAATTAGCTTTTTCATGCAAAAGTTAAAGTCACGTCTTCGTTCAACCATAATGGTATATCATTATAAGTCTCAATAGGAAAACAATTTTGAAGAAACCCAATTTTGAATTAGACTATGTTAGTTTGGTGTAGTAGCAATTATATAACGTAAATCGGTTGAAATTTTATCATCTTTCTGACATCTTTACATACTGATTATTAGATAGCGCTTTAAGCGTTCGTGTCTCTATCGCTTATTGCCGCTTCTGCCACCTTTTCCTGCATGTTTCACTGGTTTCAAAATAAATTATATTTCGAAGAGTCGGATCAATTTGCTTCGTCAAAATAAATCTTATACTGGTAGAAAGTATTATCAGGAAGACAATCATTAATTACCGAACAACGTAAAGCCAATGCCCCTTATAATTCTGCACTTATCCGTTCATTACTTTACTCATTTTAGTGGCATTTTCAATCTTCATGTGATATACCTCAAACATCAAATGATATTTGCCGTGTAGTGTCGGTTTAGAATAGCACTACCCCATTTCTTCCGGTGGGTGTACGTAAGAGGCGACTAACGGTATGGGGCTATTAAGGGATTTTTGGGCGATGCGGTTAGAGATCCATCACCAACAACCTTTATTTTTACCATCTTTTCCCCACTCAAATTTCCAAAAGTGGCTGAGGCATTACTAATTCTTTAGCTCTGGCTACCCCTTCCTGGGATTTATAGCCGTGAGTATATGTATGTATGTATGTATCAAATGATAAATATCTTGATCTTTGATCTTTCTCTCTAATCCGCCCATTCGCTGTCAGGTTAAAATTCCCATAACTTTTCGTATCTAAACATAGACGCTATAATTATAGCCATGCATCACGGGTCAAATTAAAATATGCGTTTTAATGAATAGCCCTGTAACCGAGATTAATTTAACAGTCACATCAATGACATTTTTAAAGACCGGAAAGATAGAAGTTACTAATCTTTTTGAATAGGACATCTTTCAGATGTCTCCATGCTCCATGCACCCGGTGTGGGTATATTTTTTTGATATTGGACAAGAAATATCAGAGAATCGTCAGTAAATTACCAATAAATCAGTACGTTTTTATAATTTTGGTAACATTTTCAGGCGTCGCCTAATTTTATCAATGATGATTGATTGACATCAGTTGCATTAATAACCATTTTGTTTGGTTTATCTGTTGATAAATACCATTAAAAATATTGTTTAGGTTGTTAGTAGGTTTGGTTTTCGTCCGCATTTCGATACAAAAATATTATTAATCACCGCCTTACTGTCTAGTTTAATATCAGTATACTAAAATTATATTAATTCAAATAACCTTACCATACAAATGTTAACTGATAGAGATTTTGATAAAAACGTCCCTGTACTTGTATAAAAATAAACTATTTAAAAATGTACATTGTGACTAGTAAAGGACTTTTTAAAAAATTGTGATATATATATTTTTTTTACATTCTATAAACAGTATCCTTTTTATTTATTTATTTTTATGAGCAAATGTTATAGCTCAGTTAGTAGAACACCGCTTTTCGTGCACACGATGAGGTATGAAATCCCGGGTAGGGCCTGCACCCATTCGTCTTTTCTAAAGTTAATGTGTGGTTAATTTATCATGGTTGTTAAAAGTGAGGGAAAACATCGTGAGAAAACCCACATGGCTGAGTTTTACTTTGTCATGTGGCAGTGCATTCGTACAAAAGAGCGATTGGCCTGCCCCCTATCACGTGAGTACACTGTCCAAGCAAAACGTGGGTACTCTGAACACCAATTGACAATATCACGTGATGTTATGGGTACTCTAAACAACAGGCCACGTTAAGTGGTGTTCAGAAGTATTAGTACCCCTGCCAACCCCTTCGGAGATATACGGCGTGAACGTTTGAGTTTTCAACTGAGTTGAGAATATTATTGTTACTTATTGACATAGTAATACACGTTCCAATCCTGGGACGGGCCTACACCAATTTGTCTTTTCTAAAGTCATATGTGTGGTTAATTTATTATGGTTGCTAACGGTGAGGGAAAACATCGTGAGGAAACCCACATGGCTGAGTTGTACTTAGTCATGTGACAGTGTATTCGTACAAAACGGCGATAGGCCTGCCCCCTATCACGTGAGTACACTGTCTAAGCAAAACGTGGATACTCTGAACACTAGGTGACAAAGTCACGTGATGTTCAGAAGTATTAGTACCTTTGCCAACCCCTTCGGGGATATTCGGCGTGAACGTTTATGTTATGTTATGTAATACACATAGACATGTCAATTTTTTTTTAATTTTTTTTAAAAACTTTATTCCTACTAATATAATTTTTGACATTTACACGCCGCCGATCTTCGGCAAAATAATATAAATATATAATTATTATTATTTACCGTAATTTATAAGCACTTAATATATTTGTCAACGATTCTACTCATGGTTTTTTTATAATATAAATTTATAATCATTGCTACTGTTTAATATTGTGATGTACCATAAAGAGAATATCTAGTCTGTTATATTAGGATTTATCTAAAGTAAAATATATATTTTATTGTTGCAGGTAGCTACCCTTCTAGCAAACTACGGTTCAATCGACGTTAAACCGCATGGAAGAAGAACGGCCTTGATTGCGACTAATTCCAAATTCACGTAAGTCTAGTTACTGTTCTGAGCATTGTTATATCTAAACCCACTAATTGTATACGTCTTTGTATCATTGTCCCGTGTAGTGCCGGCTAAGAATGTCACTACCCTTTTCTACCCACGGGTGTCGTAAGAGGCGACTAAGGGTATGAGGCTTTTTAAGTAATTTTTGGGCGATGCGGTTGGAGACTCATCACCAACGGTACTTTATTTCTACCATCTCGTCCGCTATCACCTCCCAAATGTAAATGAGAAGTTTTAGCTCTACAGCTCTGGCTACCCCTTTTTGGGATTTTTGGCCTTGATTATGTTTATGTATGTATGTATGTATTTGTATAAAAGAAAGCCGACAAGCAGCACCCATGATTGATCCCCCCTCAACCCTAAAGATTTTGCAAAATCGAGAGTTCTACGTATAGTAGTACCAAATGACAAATCTTTTTGGAATATAAGAAAACAAAAGTAAATAATTGGGTTTGTTTATTGGTAGTTCTAAACGTATTAAAACTTTACATCTTTAAAACTGTGTCAGCCGTATGCTACAAAGATAATATAGATAACAGGCTTTATAGTTTATACATACATATACTCACGGCTATAAATCCCTAAAAGGGGTAGCCAGAGCTGCGAAATTAGAAATTCCCCAGCCACTTTTGGAAGTTGAGTGGGGAAAAGATGGTAGAATAAAGGTTGTTGGTGATAGGTCTCCAACCGCATCGCCCAAAAATCCCTTAAAAAGCCCCAAGTCCGTTAGTCGCCTCTTACGTACATCCACCGGAAGAAATGGGGTAGTGCTATTCTAAGCCGACACTACACAGCTATATAGCTTTATAGTTTATATCACAACATATCCCTATATCGATAATGGACTTTCCTTTTGCCCAACTTGCAAACTGTAGTTTGTTCATCATAAGATGACGCATAAGAGATCTATCAAAGAGTATAAAATAATATTTAACATTTCGCAACAAAAATATTTACTATATTCTATATTAATAATATTTACCAAATCATTTATTTCAACTTAGAGATCCTGATTTCTTTATCGTGGTTTCACACCTGCAATATTGGATGTTCAACAAAAAATCAATATAAATCGGTTTAGTAGTTCTAGAGATTATATTATTTCAAAATTTCATTCCATTTATTATATAGAATAGATGTTTCTGGTACCACTTCTTAATTTTCTCCAATATTCCACAGGGTTGAAAAAATTCTGAAGCAATTCCGAGACAACCAAGAATATAGGATTTCAATGTACAGCGCTTACCGACATTCCACGATTGGCCGCGTCACTTTGTGGTAAGTTCGTTTTTTTTACATAGTAGTGAATGATGCTTTTTCTTTTTGAAATGTATGGTTATAAATAAAAATACATCACGCACACTATCATACCACGTCTTCTCGACCCACATGCCCACATACCCTTATTTTAATTTAAAGTTTGTAGTCGAATTCAGATTATATTATTGTTTCCCATAATAGCATAAAAAATAGCATAGCAGAAAAATCTTCCTAAAATTATGGACATATTTCGGTCACTTTACTGGTGAACCTCTAGTACAAGTATAATCTAATCTACAAATGTATCTTTCGCTTCACATAGCTTCATTCGACTACTACTATTAATCATTTTCATAACCCGGAGTTATTAGCCTTAACTCTAAAACAATTTCATATTAAATTAGTGTAATAATATTTTAATCATTGCTACAAAATTACTACCTAAATTCCCTGTAATTTTATAGCCTTGTGCTGTTCTTTGTTTATACGAGGAATGTTTCCGGGTGTACATGTATAATTCACGTTTAATATTTAACATGACAGCGGTCAGCTCTGTTGTAGTAACGATGTTTATGAATTGTCAGTTTGCGCAGCCCAGATATAACTTTTGCGCATAATTGTAAATCATTTGTGCATAATCTACACGGCAATGTGCGTTGTTTTATCACTTATATATTGCCAAATATCTCTTGTTTTGTAAGTGTTTATATTTGGCTTACTAATGGTCGTTGCTGTTTGCATAATATGTTGTGTGCATAAATATAATCACGGCTATAAATTCTAAAAAGGTGGTCAGAGCTTCAGATATTGATATTCATTTGTCACTTATGAAAGTTATATTAGGAAAAAATGTATTAAAAAGGATAGTTGTTGATGAGTATGTAACCATATCGCCCAGCAGTCACATAAGAAGCTCCAAAACCCTAACTTGCCTTTTCACTACCCGCAGGCAGAAATGGGTTAGTACTATTCTAAACTGACACTGTTCGGCATACTAATTAGAGGCAATGGCGGAAAATAGACACAAATTTCGAAAACTAAGATATTAGCTAAATACCGAGCCAGGCACTTAATACTCGATCAGAAGAACGTGCTTTCTCACAGGCGGTATATGGCTCCAACGATGGACTTGAGCTTACTCTAAATAGAGTGTTTTTGCCAGACTTGCGACTCTCGAAGTTTGCTTCTGAAGCACGGAATCATCTCAACATCCGGAGAATCAGTCTATTCAAGCATGCAATATCCTTCCAAACCAGTATAAACGCAAAAATTATAATTTGTGAGTTGACTCCGGCCAAACCCGAGACTTCAATACTGTGGGGCTTAGAACGTTAGACCTTGGAGACATTTAGATTACCATATAAGTTAGCCTTAATAGAGATCTCTGTGTGTACTTATAACTACGGTGGTCTTGTAATATGTATATGTTGTTGTCTTACTGTTATATATTTGTTTAATTTTGTTCAAAGAGATATTTTATTTAAAGTAGAATAATCAATAATGGTGTAAATATGAAGGCGATTGCAATTAATAGCTCTCATTTTCACACTTGTTATTTTTACAATCCTTAATCACATGTGCTTTTTATACCCGATATTACAATGAAAAATCTAATATCTAACATTAACTCTTGTTTCAGGAGCGGTGCTCTGATCACAAGCAGCCTGGTGTTATACCTAATACATAAAAAAGTTAATATATAATAGGTAATAATTTAGGTAGACGAAATAAATAATTTTGTTATTAGGAAAAATAATCATTAAATCGTTATTTCAAAAATGCCTTTTGTTTTCTAATTGTTTGTCCTCGAAGTTTCCGACATCTTTCCTATATTTCCTGATCGGTTTTACTGAAGTCACTAGTTTTGACAATCGTCATGGGAATTATTAATTTGGAAAAAAGGATTCATTGTGTTGCTTATATATATATACATAAATCCCAAAAAGGGGTAACCAGTACTTTAGAGCTAAAAACTCCTCAGCCACATTTGGAAGTTGATGGGAGACAAGATGGTAGAAATAAAGCATCGTCGGTGATGGGTCTCCAACCGCATCGCCCTAAAACCACCAAAAACAAACCATAGCCTTACGCCCGATTTCTGAATTGAGTATTCCAGCTGAGAACAACTAAAGTATCGTTCTGTCGCATTGAAATCTTAACAACTGAATGAGACAAAACGATACTTAAGTCGTTCTCAGCTTGAATACTCAATTCAAAAATCGGGCGTTAGTCGTCTCTTACTATACCCGTGGGTAGATAGGGGAGGGGTAGTGACATTCTAAGCCGGCACCTCACGGCTGTGTTGCTTCTACTATATATCTTTAAATTGAATGTTGTTCATATAACGTAAACTCTTGTCATGTGACTCGTCAATGTACCTATTTTTGTCTGCAATATTAATTTATAATACAACTATTTTCCTGATTAATTAAAAACTGCGCTGACATTGATCATCTTAGAATGCGACTTTATCAATCCACAAGGTTATTTCCGCGAAAGTTTTTATTTATAGTTAATTTTTTTCGGTGAAATGTTTCTGTAATAAACTAAGTCTGGATTAACTAGCTGACAGACATAAAACGATTGCTTGCTTGCTGCGATTGTTGCGCCAAAAAATAAGTCGCCAAAAAGTATAATAGGGTAATCTGTATACATCAAATCTGTCTAAACATTTCATTCTAAAACTGATTTCGTGCCCGAGTCGCGTCATTGGGTATATCTTTTGTAAACCGTTTAGATATTTTTTACGAATTAAAATGAGTTTTAAATGCTGCATTGTTCTTGGTTATTTAACAATCTTAGAAAGATTAGATTTTTAATTTCGTAGGATTTGGTCAGAAACTAGATAGTTATATATTATACATAACTATAGTCTCTGCCTACCCCAAAGGGAACAATGGGTATGAGTATAAGTATTAGTTAAAAATATTAGTAGGTTTAGACAGCCACAAATCTGTTTGCAATTTGCAGAAATTACAAACGAATTAGTTATATCTTGCAGGGTATACATGTCAAAATTTATGTACATTGCGATGTGTAAAATGCAATAAAGATTTGGAGTTTTGATTTTATTCGAAAGAAGATTTGTTATCAACGTTTGAATTGAGATATTTGCGTTAGACACCACAAGGTCATAGAGTCATAGATTTTAATATCAAATCTTTAAAACCAACCTATTCCTAAACAAAAATCCAATTTGATGGCTCACTCTTGGCTAGCATGCTTATTTATAAGAAAAAACCCTATTTTTAGTGACCCTTTTTTTATTACAAAATGAGGTATATGTTAACTATAGTGAAAATGGCAATGGCGTACGACTACATTACATTGTACATACATACATACTACATTGTACATACATACATACATATACTCACGTCTATAAATCCCTAGATGGGGTAATCGGAGCTAAGGAATTAGAAATTCCTCAGCCACTTTTGGAAAGTAAGTGGGGAAAAGATGGTAAAAAGGTTTTTGGTGATGGGTCTCCATCCGCATCGCCCAAAAATCCCTTAAAAGCCATGTGTACAAAGATAAGAGACCTCTAGAGTGCCAAGACTAAGTACAAGCGCGAGCAATGCAAAATCAAAACACGGCCTCACCCGAACCACGTAGGACTGAAATACTTAATGGTTTAAATAACTAGGTTAAAAAAAAGAATTAAATTATGTTAACTATACTTTCTGAATAGTTATAAAAATAACCAATGAAGCTAACTGTTTACTATTATTAAGAATCCTATAATAACTGGACCATAGCATTTCTGGGTATATTATTAAGAATTTTAGATTTCATATACTTACAGTAATTCTTAAACAGGGTCAGGAAGGGAAAATTACCATGTTAAGAAATAAAATCATAAAAATGAATTTAAATCTTTTTGTTCATGAAAACCTCATGTGGGGATTATCTATCTATCTATCTATACTATAATAAGACTGTAACGAGGTCAAAACTGTACATTGAAGAAAAAAAATTAAATCCGGTGGAATATTTTTTTTTTCGATACTGAAGCCAAATTTGCTATATTTGAAAAAAAAAACTGTCTGTCTGTCTGTCTGTCTGTCTGTCTGTATGTCCGTTCATCACGTTAATTCTACCGGACCGATCTTGATCAAATTTGGCATGAATGTAGGTGATACACCTGGCCAGCATATAGGATATAATTTATCCCGGATTTCGCAAGGGTTCCCACAGGAGCATAAAAAAATAACTTTTATATGGTTCCCCATATTTACACGATTAATTTTTTCATCGATCGACTTTATCGGACTCTTCATTAATAGTCTTTCTGGAAAAAATAAGGGTTTCATCCATTTTCATCAAAATAATTGTCCATTTAATTGTTTGCCAATAGTATGACTATTAGATATATACGATATCACAAATTTGAGACTTACACCAATGTCTGCGTGGCGTAGCGGTATACCGTTTGGTAAACACTAAGTATGAAAGACCCAGGTTCGAATCCCGGGTGGTCAAAGTCTTTTTGCGTATTTTTTTTTTTGCTTTTGTGTTAGGTTAGAATAATAGAATGCACAAAAATAATAAAAAAACATTCAACTATGCGAATATGTATGAATAAAGATAATTGAAAGTATATTGTATGAATTTTGCGTATTCATTTGGTAGGTTTGAGAATATGTTTGGCAGAGCGTCGGGGCGTATACCCAAAGTCGCGGGTTCGATTCCCGCTTGTGTCGAAGTTTTTCTTTCCTTTATTTATTCTTTATTTATGACATTTGAAGTTATGTACATTAAACTTGTGAATACATTATGCTAAACTAACTTTAGGTTTGCCGTCTTTATATACTTTATACATACATACATACATATACTCACGCCTATATTTCCCGAGATGGGGTAGCCAGAGCTAAGGAATTATAAATTCCTCACCGGTGTGAAGTTAGCGGCCGATTTCAGCGGCCGATTATAACCCGACCAAATTAGGAAGTTTTTTATAAATTAACTTAAAAATGGTAATAAACGTTCTAAAATCAATGTTTTTGAAATATTAAACTAAATCTGATGCTTTCAGTCACCAGGAAAACGCTTTTCCGCAAGAAAAAGACGGAACGGCGGATTCCAATGTAATTATTTAAAAAAAAAACTTGCTCCAATAACCACTTCACGATTCTCAACTAGATGCGATAACATTTTGAAACTGACTTTATTTGATGGCCTATCATATAGGCTTTTTAGAAAAGCTATGCTGATCAATTGTATTGCCGATCTTCATATAGCCAAAGAGCTATGAACGCAGTAGAGCGGAAATTTGTCAAAATTTCTTCTATGAACAATATTCGATCGCCTCTCACAACTAAACGAGTCCCGGTAACACTTTGACACTATGTAATTCAGATAGCCTAGATTATAGGCTTTACAGAAAAACAATGTTCGTTAATAGTATTGCCGTCCTTCATATAGCCAGAGAGGCATGAATGAAGTGAGGCGATGATTTGTTGAATTTCTTCTATCAACAATATTCGATCGCTTCTCACAACTAAACGAGTCCCGTTCTCTTAAACACTAAATAATTCAAATAGCCTAGACAATAGGCATTACAGTAAGACAATGTTCGTTAATAGTATTGCCGTCCTTCATATAGCCAGAGAGGCATGAATGCAGCAGGGCGAAGATTTGTTGAATTTCTCCTATCAACAATATTCGATCGCCTCTCACAACTAAACGAGTCCCGGTAACACTTTGACACTATGTAATTCAGATAGCCTAGATTATAGGCTTTACAGAAAAACAATGTTCGTTAATAGTATTGCCGTCCTTCATATAGCCAGAGAGGCATGAATGAAGTGAGGCGAATATTTGTTGAATTTCTTCTATCAACAATATTCGATCGCTTCTCACAACTAAACGAGTCCCGGTCTCTTAAACACTAAATAATTCAAATAGCCTAGACAATAGGCATTACAGTAAGACAATGTTCGTTAATAGTATTGCCGTCCTTCATATAGCCAGAGAGGCATGAATGCAGCAGGGCGAAGATTTGTTGAATTTCTCCTATCAACAATATTCGATCGCCTCTCACAACTAAACGAGTCCCGGTAACACTTTGACACTATGTAATTCAGATAGCCTAGATTATAGGCTTTACAGAAAAACAATGTTCGTTAATAGTATTGCCGTCCTTCATATAGCCAGAGAGGCATGAATGAAGTGAGGCGAATATTTGTTGAATTTCTTCTATCAACAATGTTCGATCGCTTCTCACAACTAAACGAGTCCCGGTCACTTAAACACTAAATAATTCAAATAGCCTAGACAATAGGCATTACAGTAAGACAATGTTCGTTAATAGCATTGCCGTCCTTCATATAGCCAGAGAGGCATGAATGCAGCAGGGCGAAGATTTGTTGAATTTCTCCTATCAACAATATTCGATCGCCTCTCACAACTAAACGAGTCCCGGTAACACTTTGACACTATGTAATTCAGATAGCCTAGATTATAGGCTTTACAGAAAAACAATGTTCGTTAATAGTATTGCCGTCCTTCATATAGCCAGAGAGGCATGAATGAAGTGAGGCGAAGATTTGTTGAATTTCATCTATCAACAATATTCGATCGCCTCTCACAACTAAACGAGTCCCGGTAACACTTTTACACTAGGTAAATCGGAAAGCCTAGATTATAGACTTTATAGAAAAACTATACTCATCAATAGTATTGCCGTCCTTCATATGTCCAGAGAGGCATGAATGCAAAGCGATCGAATATTGTTGATAGAAGAAATTCAACAAATCTTCGCCCCGCTGCATTCATGCATCTCTGGCTATATGAAGGACGGCAATACTATTAATGAGTATAGTTTTTCTGTAGAGGCTATCTGAATTACCTAGTGTCAAAGCGTTACCGAAACTCGTTTAGTTTTGAGAGGCGATCGAATATTGTTGATAGGAGAAATTCAACAAATCTTCGCCCCGCTGCATTCATGCCTCTCTGACTATATGAAGGACGGCAATACTATTCATAAGTATAGTTTTTCTGTAGAGCCTATAATATAGGCTATCTGAATTATTTAGTGTCAAAGTGTTATCGAGACTCGTTTAGTTGCGAAAGGCGATCGAATATTTTTGATAGAAGAAATTCAACAAATCTTTGCCTCACTTCATTCATGCCTCTCTGTCTATATGAAGATCGGCAATACAATTGATCAGCATAGCTTTTCTAAAAAGCCTATATGATAGGCCATCAAATAAAAAATACTAGTTTCAAATTGTTATCGCATCTAGTTGAGAATCGTGAAGTGGTTATTGGAGCAAGTTTTTTTTTAAATAATTACATTGGAATCCGCCGTTACGTCTTTTTTCTTGCGGAAAAGCGTTTTCCTGGTGACTGAAAGCATCAGATTTAGTTTAATATTTCAAAAACATTGATTTTAGAACGTTTATTACCGTTTTTAAGTTAATTTATAAAAAAAAACTAATTTGGTCGGGTTATAATCGGCCGCTGAAATCGGCCGCTAACTTCACACCGGTAAATTCCTCAGCCACTTTTGGAAGTTGAGTGGGGAAAAGATGGTAAAAATAAAGGTTTTTGGTGATGGCTCTCCAACCGCAAATATCCAATTAAAAGCCCCAATACCCTTAGTCGCCTCTTACAACACCCGTGGGTAGAAAGGGGTAGCAACATTTTAAGCCGGCACTACACGGCAAATATACTTTATCCGTTATTTATTTCCAATTTAGACATTTTGGATTGATTTATTTCAACGTGATTTATTTCTTATGGAAATTGGTTTTCTGCCTTTTGGCGTGTATCCATCGTGTTCTGCAATTCGGGCGTTTCCTCGTCATAAGGCTACATGCAGCGTTACCATACAAAAAGCTTTTATTCACTTTCCTTATGATGTATTCGTCACATTTTCCACCCCTAGGAAACAAACTTTCGAGAGATACAAACTCTGTCACTTGTTCGATTTTCCTACCATAAATTACAATCAAGGATTTTGATATATTTTATGATAGAAAGGATTTAATATATCTCTAAGATTGAATATATTGAAACGTGAGCTTAAAAAATGGCTGATAGAGAAATTTTTTTATAAGCTTGATGATTTTTTTTCTGAATAATAATATAATTTGAAATTCACGGCTGTTTGAGTTAAATAAATGTAACTAATGCATTTATTGAAAAAAAATATGTAAATATTTGCATGCTAGCATACATAATTAAATGTGATGGACCGATTATAATAATGTAACATCTTTATTGCACCACATTTACGCAAATATAAATGATTTTGATTTTTGATTTTGATTCGTTTGCTAACGATTTCCCATTAAACGGATCTTTAGGTGTTTTAGCGGTTCAAAATATTCTAGTGATCAAATAGTAAAATAAAATCGCCTTAATGGGGCTCATACAAGGTCATACAATATACAGATCCACAATCTTTTCTTGGCCGGCGGCGATACTGGTACTACTGTCGCCATTTTGAAATTTCGGCCTGTCATTGTCAGCTAGTCCTCAACTAAATAAAAATTATAGGGTGACCTACGTTTCTAATACATTATCACTTTCATTAATATTTTTTGTAGTGGAAACTTTTTTTTAAAGACAATTATTTTTATGATGTATCTTTGCTTATTAATAAACGCTATTATTTCCAGCATTCAATATAAAAATTTATGAAGATTATTATTTATTTTATTAAATTTTATCTAAGTAGGCTAACAACGTCCGAAAAGTTGTGCGCACATGATTATAGCGGTGCGGGTTACGGGAAGTGGGGAATCGCTCCCGAATAAGATTTCACTTCGTATACACTGATGCGTGGGTTCTAATCCTAATGTATGTACCAATGTGTCATTTCTTAAGTCATAACTGTCTGACATATATATAAAATTACAAGGCAAATACGACGTGATAGCTCAATGGGTAGAACACCGGTTAACGTGACTAGTGTTCAAATCCCGGATCGGGCCTACACCAATTTGTCTTTTCTAAAGACATATGTGTTGTTAATTTATCACGGTTGTTCGTTTTATTTATCGTGAGGAAACCCACATGGCTGAGTTGTACTTAGTCTTGTGACAGTGTATTCGTACAAAACGGCTATAGGCCTGCCTCCCTGCCATCACGTGAGTACACTGTCAGAAGTATTAGTACCTCTGCCAAACCCCTTCGGGGGTAGTCGGCGTGAACGTTTATGTTATGTGTTACAAGGCTGTTAACAGCAATAAAAAAGTGACCATAAATTCACTGACCCAGCAGAATGAATGACCCAAACGATATCTGATGTTTAGAATTTGTTTTTCTGTGCCACCTTTTAAGCCAAAAATCTCTTAAAAGCCCCAATACCGTTAGTTGCCTCTTACGTACACCCACCGGCAGAAATGGGGTAGTGCTATTGTAAGCCGACAATACACAGCAACAAGTTATTAATTAAATTAATATTTCATAAATTGTTTTATTAAGACATTTCAATACATATATAAATTAGCCTGTATGATGTAAAATTATTTCCCTTATAATGGTTAATTTTTATTTACTGGCAATATTAATATCGATGACAGCGACGCCCTTACCGGCCAAGAAAAGATTGTGGATCTGTACGTGGGCTTTTGTGTCTTATTTAAAAACGGTGTTGTTTTGTTAAGGCACAGCAATAAACAAGTGAAAATAATATTTTTTTACTGAATCTTTTCGCTACTAAATAAATCAAAACCTTACAAGTGACATAGAATATTGGAATTTGCCAATGAACATCGGTTCTAAAAACAAAAAAAAACACTTTCAAACCATTACTATACAAATTTGCTGTGTAGTGTCGGCTTAGAATAGCACTACCCCATGTCTTCTGGTGGGTGTAGGTAAGTGCAGCGACTAACGGTATTGGGGCTTTTTAGGGATTTTTGGGCGATGCGGTTGGAGACCCATCACCAACACCCTTTATTTTTACTATCTTTTCCCCACTCAAATTTCCGAAAGTGGCTGAGGATTTTCTAATTCTTTAGCTCTGGCTACCCCTTCTTGGAATTTATAGCCGTGAGTATATGTATGTATGTATGTACTATGCAAATTCACTCCTAGTACGTTTTACACCGTTAAAACCTTCGATCATATATCGAAGGTTAAAACCCCTAAAATATTAAACCTATTCTGCAAGTACTTTGTCATCGATCATTTTAAGTTAATAGCTCTCTATGTAGTTAGCACTTATCACTAAGGCTTATTAAATAAGATCAATATATATTTACAAACACTAATACTAGGTACAAATATCACAATTAACAAATCAGGATTTTGTTACAGTGACAAGTACAAAGTATTTACCTACAAAGCCCATGTATATCTATCGTTATTCAAGTAAATTGTCCGGACGACTCCATCCGCCCAGCAGCAGTCTCTTTCTGGGGCAGCATGATGAATGATGATATTAACGACCACAACATCCGCCCTGTTCTGTCTCCGTAGCAGATGATGTAGTGAATCCAAGAGATTGTTGACAGACAAATATACTATACGGACCACCAACAGAGTTTTATATTGTTTATGTTGAATGGAAATATTATGTTTTGTTTTTAACTATAATTTTCTATGAACTGCTTACTAGTATGACGGTCAGTCCATAACTTATTTATATATGTTAAAAGTACGTATATTACACAAATCAAGTTAGCCCCAAAAGAAGTAGAATTAGATCACTTATATACAAACGAGTATATATTTAAACACTTTATTGCATACAAAACAACCGTCAAACAGTATTTTACAAAATAGTTACAACAGTCTGTGTACAAAAACTATTATATATATAAATAACTAATATATTAAATAAATATAACAACCGTGATAGCCCAGTGGGTAGAACACTCGGTTATCGTGCAAACGACTAGTGTTCAAATCCTGGGTCGGGCCTACACCAATTTGTCTTTTCTAAAGACATATGTGTGGTTAATTTATCATGATTGTTAACGGTGAGGGAAACATCGTGAGGAAACCCACATGGCTGAGTTGTACTTAGTCATGTGACAGTGTATTCGCACAAAACGGCGATGGGCCTGCCCTCTATCACGTGAGTACACTGTCCATGCAAAACGTGGGTACTCTGAACACCAGGTGACAAAGTCACGTGATGTTCAGAAGTATTAGTACCTCTGCCAACCCCTTCGGGGATATTCGGCGTGAACGTTTATGTTATGGTATGTTATGTTATATATAAATAATTATGAGTCTTATTGCAAAATTTGTTGCCCGCAACTTGGGAAGCAATAATTCCAAAACTACTTTTTGATGTTGAGTTTGGAGAAAACTGGTTAAAGGATTAGATTATCTTGTAACCACATCGCAAAACCATCACGACATAATTCATGCATACGTCAATGACAGGATGTACTCCTTAAAACAAGTGCTACGAAATCCCCCAACAACAACTATAAGCAGAAAAGACAAAAGATATTCAAATAAAGGGCCGTTGGTACCTAATTGGTTTGAAATAATATCGGTTACTGATCACTAAAAGACTTCTTCTGATCTCTGAGTTATCTCTAAAGAGCAATACACACTGAGCCCGATGGGCCGCCGACCTTTGTCGGCGGTCTAGTTTTTAAACAAAATATAGACATGACTCTTAACACAGGCCGCCGGGCAATGTCGGCAGCCCGGCGTGCTCAGTGTGCATTGCGCTTTATACGTACACTACACATACACATGAGAAAAAATAGGTTAGCCTACTCTGAGACTACATGGCTATTTCAACTGACTGAATACGAAAACCAAGAAAAACACCTTTTTTCTTAAAAACATGTAGGGCTTTTTACTGTCGCGCAAAAGTAAAGCCTTTATTCTTCGTGATCGACACATAATAGTGTCGGTAAATTGAAGAATTCTCATTTTGTATGTCTCTCGTAGCAATTTAATGTAAAAGTTCTATGTACTCGTAGTTTTGAAACAAATATCAATAGTAAAAAAGGTTTACGCTCTGTATATCTGAAAGGGATGTGTTTTGAACATGAAGTGACATTAATGGCCATTGATGGATGAAAAATTAAATGAAAACTTTTTACGAAAACACTGTCACATGACTTCGTATTAACACAGCTAATGTGAGCTGTCCCACGACATATCTTCATAAATTAATCGTACATATAACCTATTATGGCAGTTATTCTTACGTTCAATATATCAGGAACCTTGCATTGTTTATCAAGGTTATAAGCAATGTACAAAAAGCACCTGGCTAAACTATGCATAGATACGAAGCTGCTTGGCTTGCCCATTATCACATAAATTCACTCTCCGTGTAAAAACTGCTTATAAATCTGAGTGATGAAATATAACGTAATGTTCAAAAGTATAATTGCCTCCCTGCATTTAAATGTAATCTCTTCTCTACTGAATCAAGGTTGTAACAAACCTGTACTACATATTAACATTCCGTGGGACCTGGATCAAAATAGATCAGCACTCTTCGGCATTGATACATTGACATGCGTTAATACGTGTATTTATAATAAAATTGCGTTCGCTCGCTACTTGACACAGCGGCCTGTTTCCTGGTGATGATGCCAAACAATGAAGCCGTAATATAGGTATGGTCTACACGTGTGTTCTTGACATACAGACATCTGAGAAACAGGTGCCACAGCCCTGGTAACTGCCGAAACGTAATTATACCTACTGAGATGTGCTCTAATTTATTTCGTATTCAATTTAATTCTTTCTTTTGATGTCATTCTGTAATGGATGGCATGCTGAATACTTTCGTTGGATGACTGTTTTTTGTGTACGTTAAAATGATTTTGACTACAGAAAATTCAAGTATTTGATTGTATTGCCCATTGTTTTGTAGATTCTGGAAATTGAATTACAATGTGAGGAAACTATGGTACATGACATTTATTAGCAAGTTATTAGGGACTTAGCTTTAAGTCCTAAGTGGGAGCTTAACATCCGAGTTTTTATTTAAGTGATGCGTTAAATTTGCATTTCAGGGATGTTAGCGGTTGAAGGTTAAATATGCGGTTAAATTTGGCTGTTAGGTTAAACTGCCAAGTTGGTTATAGTCAGGCTTGACTCTTTTGTTTTGTGGCTGTACGACCCAAACAAATTTTTGACAGGTATTCTGATATTTTGGCCATAGAATGACTAATCATACCCAGTAGAACTATTACCTCTGTCAATCTTTCAAGATGATGTGGTGTGAATATTATGTCCTTTTTATCAAAGTAAAAAATAATTTTATAATAATATACATTTTTCTATTCAAAAGCCTCAATTCAACATGTTCGCTGGGAGATTTCAAGATCACAAAGAAGACAAATTCAGAAGCGAACTTGCACAACAGCGTATGCAATTTCATCTAGGTAATAATGCTCCAAAAATGTCTGTCATGGCCAATTAAATATTTTCAAACATTTCATTTACCACAAATGTGCTATCCACTAAAGTACTTTAACACTTAGGTTAACATTACTGACCACTGCTATCTGAAGGATAATTAATTAAAGCCAGGCAAAGTTGATCAAAAACCCATCATAACTCACGCTACTAAACTCAAAGTTTACAAAATTGATATTTTAATAAAGTTAAAGATATATTTTAATTAACTTTACAGCTGCTTTGCAAGGTTATACAGAGAAAAAATGTCATGAAATTATTTTCATATTGTTAGCGTTAATATTTGGAAGAATTTCAAAACGACTAATCTACTGCAATTTTATTTTAATTCCATCTAGGTATCCATCACAAAAAATCTAATCACGCCACGTCAGTTAAAATCCATACCGGACAATTAGTCCAGCGAATAACGATAGGAGACTCCAGTTCATTTGCACGTTCTGTCTATGGCGTTTGGACATTGGACTAAGATGTTTTTACGAGCATACCATGGGACCGTTATCAAAAAGCCATAGAGGGTACCCTTTCCAAACAGTCCAAAACGGTGAATTTCTAACGATGGTCAATTTTACCGTAGCCATGAAACTTTGTAGCTCAAGCGCGCGTCGTTCCATACATTTTACTTTCCAATTTCACTAAACATTCTCTGCCATGTCGTGTACCGAGTTTTTTAACGAACACTTATTGAGAGCGTGACGGCTGAATCCCAAGGACACGTCACCAGTCCGCTCTCACCCGCTCTATTTCTGCGTTTGCGCATCTATTCCTGAAGCATGTACATTGTTTTATTTTAAGATTACAGAGCCACTGGACTGGTCACTTCGGGAAGTACGTCTCTGGTCTGACCTTACAACACTATTAGACATTTCCCGTATTGAACCCGTCTTACGTGTTCAGAAAATGATCCATTTTATAACGAACTTTGGTATGATTTATTTGATGTCGATTGTGATAATAAGGAATGACATGTGTATTTTTTATGTGTAAGAAATGCTGTTCTTCAAGAAATAAAACTTTCTCACTACCCGACATAATTAATAAAACGTGAAATGAAAATTAAATAATCATGAAATGTGAATATTGCTGCAGTTATTTATTAGAGTCGTGCTTAAGTGCCATTTATTAGAGTCGTGCCGTAATGAAAATAAGTAAATGATTTTTACGTTTGGCTGTATGAAATTGCTTAAAACTATTCAAATTACCACCTTGTTTCGATCAGATTTTAAAAATGCTTTCTTCTTTAAAATATTTTAAGAGAAATAATCCAAAGTATTAAGATCTATGTATTAGATTAAAATGAAAAATAACATAAATACTACTGAATGTGGTGATAACAAATAATAGTAATACCGTTTTATTTTATTTAGCTCCATATTAGTTGGGGCAGTGTTTTTGGAATTACCATACGTTGGCTTGTTAGTGTAGTGACTTGTTCACAAATGGTTGTTGTTATTTTGACCAAAGTTCTGTGTAGCTGTTACAAACTTCGAAATAATTCAGTTAAGCGGAATCGTACGAGGCGGAACACATTTAGAATGAGGAATTAACTTTTATGACCCTCTTTAAAATACGTAACTACTCTGTTAAAAGGTTAAGAGTCCTCATAAAATCTACATTTAGGATAAACATTGTATACGGAAAACTTTTCTTAGCAAACAGAAAACAATAACGGTTTAGATGTGGCGGTAAGGATTGTAACATCATTAGTTAATCGAAGTAAACGTGTGCATAAATTAATTTTATTCATACAAAAATGGTTATTTACTTTATCTTCATTTTCATGTGTTATTGAGAAACATTTAATATAATGGTAGTATAAGATAAATTTAAATGAAAAACCCCTGATACTATATACCTACCTAAAAAATACAGCAAATAATGGTAACATATAAATTAACACGTAGTATATTAGTTTCAACACATTCTTGAAATGTATCATTTGTGTATTGCATTGTTACCGTTCTGTTACTACTTGCTGTTTTAATAAATAAATAACTTATCAAGAAATTTTGAGAAAAACGTATTATTTAAATATTCTTGCATAATTCATAATTCAAAACACTCTAATATTACAAGTAGATTAATTTGTTCTAGAACTGCTACACGAGTTTGAATGTTTTTGACATGAAAACCTCATGTTGGTATTATCACTAATAAATAAAAGATAACTAAAGGAAAGAAAAGTTTCGACACCGGCGGGGTTCGAACCCGCGACCTCGGGTAAAAAAACACTGAGATCAATCAGCAGTCTACCAACAGATGGCATGGCCTATTGCCCCATTTAATTTTCTCCCTCACCTGTACCGCGACAGATGTACTAGAAAATATTTCAGACATTAATGCAAAAGATAACAACATAAAACAGACAAGACAACTGTCATAATTATAATTCCAATCTTTTCTCGTCTCGATCCATTGCGATAAAGCGACGTGATGGGCCGTCAGTCGCCAGCAACTCACATTCATTGGTGTCCGTCAACCGCCAGCTCTGTAATGAAGCTAATAAATCCCCCATTGGGAGTGCAGATTGTAAATAGCGACTAATCACCTGGGACCTTGAAAAACGCTGATACCTGCCAGAGGGTGGATCTGTGCACACTACTCGCAATGACAGCGCCCGCCGCCGCCGCCGCCGCACCGCCATACCGATAAAAATAACACGGTTGCCAAGGAATTCAGTCTTTGTTCAAACAAACTTTTTATGACTGATCAAAGCTAGCAAAAATTAAACTTGGAATACGATGGACATCATTCATGTTCGAAACCGCTGCGGGCGTTTGTTTAAACAAATAGAAATATGTAAGCGTTTCCTGGCCGCGACAACAAAGAGTGTTTATACGACCAGAGTATATAATAGAACGTAATGTATGTCCGTTTTCCTGGAAAGGGTGAGTGCCAAAAGCTACAGTGCGGGGCTCATCTTATTTCTGTTTTGGTAGGAGCTGAAAATATCTTGCTATAACAGGACAGCATTGGCATACTGACATGGCCTCTTATAAATATAGTTTATGAGACAATTGCGTGCTATTATTATCTTTAAGTGTAAGCGCTAACCAATAGGCAAAAAGTTCTGAACGTTTGGCCACTGATTTATTTGTAGCAGATGGTTCTAGGCGTGTGATAGCATTAACTAATTGACGGTGATATTTCTTTGCGTGCCAATAAATAACAAAAAAAATAATAATGTAACCTAATTATGAAAATTTTACTTATTTTGTATTTAATTATTTCTTTTGGACCCAAAATTTAATGAAGTCATTGAATCCGTATGAACATTGAGCTAGCTTAGCCGTATTGTAAATTTAAAAAAAAAACATCTCTATTGGTCTTCCCTTTCTGGAAGGTACCCTTATAACTTTAGTTTTGATTATGTGAGATCAATAGTAGTTGTAATTACAGTTAAAATTTTAATTTATTTGCATAGCTCCTATGAAAAGTGAATTAATTGTTCATGTTGTGCCTATGTGAATGCAGTGAAATGGCCAAGCCATGTGCATGGTACTAGAGCGTGTAAAGTCAGAAGCGTGGCTCTACATGAGAGCTGATAACTTTTTGTATTTGTGAAATTTGTGGTGTTGTCTTGGAATCATTTTTACATGTAAATGTTTTGCTGTAATATAATTTAAGGCTTACGCTTTCTAAAATAAGTGTTTCTGAACTGGTAGGGGAACTGTTTTTGTCATGTCTAGACTTTTTAACCCAAAACTAAAGCCATTTTTGTATCAGATCCGGTTTCATTTTGACCCTTTCTGGAATTAAATACAAATACTGACGGTTATAAATCCATAAAAAAAGATTCATAAAAGTTAATTCCTCAGACACGTTTGGAAGTTGAGTAAAATAAAGGCTTGTTGGTGATGGCTCTCCAAACACATCGCACAAAATCTCCAGGACCTAAATTACAATACCCACCGGAAGAAATTGGTTAGTGTTATTCCAAGCCGAGACTAAACAGCATGCCGTTTTTTCAGGACATGTGCAACCAGGAAACTGCAAAATCATAATATCAGGAAGTAAAAATGTACCTATAGCATTAAAAATCGCATAAGAAAGAAAGCATCTGAAAAAATTAGAATAAAAAAATTTACTCAACTTAAACGTTCACCCCATATATCCCCGAAAGGTTTGGCAGAGGAACTAATGCTTCTGAACATCACGTGGTATTGTCATCTCGTGTTCAGAGTACCCACGTTTTGCTTGGACAGTGTACTTACGTGATAGATAGGGGGTAGGCCTATCGCCGTTTTATACGAATACACTGTCACAGACATATGGGTTCTTCACGATGTTTTCCTTCACCGTTAACAACCATGATAAATTAACCACACATATGTCATAAGAAAAGACAATTTGGTGTAGGCCTGATCCGGGATTTGAACCCTCACCATTTGCACATGGCTCATTTATTTTACCATCTTTACCCACTTAACTTTCCAAAAGTGGCTGAGGAATTTCTAATTCCTTACCTCGGACTACCCCATCTAGGGATTTATAGCCGTGAGTATATGTATGTATGTAATATCTGCACGATACGCGGTGTTCTACACACTGAGCTATCAAGGTGGCTATCAATTTTATTCCTTCAATGGAAACGTTCTTTTTCCCTACATAAATCATTAAATTGTAATCGCAACGTAAGAAGTTTAAGTACGTCTTCAATCGAAAAAGTACCTCATTAACTTTACATCCCTGTTTTACCCCTTTAGGAATTAAATATAAAATTAATTTAATTCAGACTTGTTTTTTGAGGTTAATGCAGGCTATGTCTTTGCATGACAACGTATAAAAAAGTGAAAGACGACTGTATGAAAAAATCTAGTATCATACCGGAAATACTGCATAATGAACATTTAATAAACATACCTACCTATAGTCACGGCTAGAAACACCAAAAAAGAATAGAGCTTCACAGTTGGAAATCCTTCAGCCACTTTTGGAACTCTATAGGTAAAAGATTGTTAAATAATGGATGATGGTCTCGAGCCACATCGCCTGTAATTTTTTTCTTTAAAACCCTAAAATCCTTAGTTGCTCAACTCCAAATAAAAACAAATTTTATAAAATATACGATCAACTCAATTGGTGCTAAATGTTCCTCACAACCCGTATTATGTCACCACCAAGGGGCTCAAACCTACCCTATATAGGGTGATTTGGACTTATTCCACCACGCTGGCCAATTGCGGGTTGGCAAACTAACGACTACTACAGTGATAGTAGCCGGGACCGACGGCTTAACGTGCCCTCCGAAGCACGGAATCATCTTAATTTTCTCTTCCAAAGTGGGTTAAATCCATATAATAAAGAGTACCCAGAATCCGCTCACGGCCATATCGATAGTCCTATCACATTGGTTTCACTTGCCAGTCAACGCAACGCACCCGCACTCAGTCGGTTAGAAGCTTTGAAAGTCACGAGCCACAACAGCTCCACAAAAAAAAGACGACTTACGTACTTCCAACTTATCGAAATAGAGTAAATATCAAAGCTAAATGCTGTGTAGTGTCGGCTTAGAATAGCACTACCCCATTTCTTCCGGTGGGTGTACGTAAGGCGACTAACGGTATTGGGGCTATTAAGGGATTTTTGGGCGATGCGGTTGGAGACCCATCACCAACAACCTTTATTTCACCATCTTTACCCCACTCAACTTTCCAAAAGTGGCTGGGGAATTTCTAATTCCTTAGCTCTGGCTACCCCTTTTAGGGATTTATAGCCGTGAGTATATGTATGTATGTATCAAAGCTAAAGGACTGGGAATCACGTTTCACCGGTTACTATTATTTATTTCCACTTATTTTCGATGATTCAAAGCTATTTTGTTTTGTTTAAATTATGAATTTTTATGCGCCGCCATGTCAGAAATGGAATGAGAAATTCCTCAGCCACTTTTGGAAGTTGATTAGGGAAAAGATGGTAATGATAAATGCTTTTTAGTGACGGGTATCCAACCAAATCGCCCAAAAATCACTTAAAAAGCCCCTATACCCTTAGTCGCCTCTTACGATCACCCGCGGGAAAAAATGGTTTTATGCTATTCTAAGCCGACACTACACAGCATTGTCTCTTTTTCTTCTTTATATTAAAGACCTACGTCATAAGATTATATTCTTAACAACCTAGGTCTTTGAATTTTGGTATTGTTTTCTGTTTTTCTGGGATTTATAGCTGTGATTATATATGAGTAATTCTCAGTTTAATCTTGACAATTTTACAATATAAATGTGCTCGGGATCTAGTATTCCTTGGTAATATATTATATTCGATTATAGGTCATCCTATTTTATCGTCGCTAATATAAAATTCAATTTTCGGCACGCCTTTGTTCTTAATACAGATAATAATTACAGCAATAAATTAATGTCCCACAGTAAACAGTAACCCGAAAGAAATGTGTTTGCTCTTACCAAATTGAGGCAACATGCTAAGGTTAAAGAAATATTTCCTAATCATAACCTAATATACAATATATATATTTTTAATTGTTTCTTTGGTATAGAAATTCTGACATAATTAAGTCATGAACCTTTGGTAGTTTGAAAGAAATATTTAATATAACAAGCAAAAATAAAAATAAACTATACTGCAGAAAATTTGCAGAAGTGAGAACTAAATCACAAGGAAACGTTCGTAAGTAAACTACGGTAGACGTAACTTACGGGAGTAAATTAAATAGCAAATATTTTTTTTTGTAATTTTTCTGTTGGTAAATTTACGTGCTGAGTTAGTTTAGTTCTCTGTCCTTACAAGACCCTTTGATTGCGTAAAAGGCAACAGCATTAGTTAAATTAGAACATAACGGTTTTGCTATGCACCTTAATAAAACAAACTTAAAATCTCAGTGGAAGATCTACCCCTTCCCATGCAGTAAACCAAAGATATCGCTTATGATGCAAAAATTGTAATTGATAATGAAGAAATGGAGATTATAAATTGTACAACCATATAACCATGGCCATAAATCTCAAAAAGGGGTACCCAGAGCTTCAGAGCTAGCTCATGCACATTTGGAAGTTGATAGGGGAAAGATGGCAGAAATAAAGTATTTTTGGTGACGGGTCTTCAACCACATCGCCCAATAAGCACTTAAAAAAGTTCCATGCCCGTCCCAAGTCACATTTTTGAATAATATCATCGTTATTAGACCCAAAAACCTAAGTCCCCTGCTACTTCACCCACGGGCAGAAATGGGCTAGTGCTATTCAAAGCCGACAGTTCTCAGAAAACTTGTGAAGTCAGACACTGAAACTTTTTACGGGACATCAAAGACTTAGTCAAATATTTAACCAAGAACAGATTGTCAAATATAATAGATACTATTTAAACTAAATTTGCAAACATTCGGGCTTACTTAATCGGTGTGCTATGTCCGCATATATTTATAACTTGAGGTCGCGTCAAAAGTGACGCGGATTCACTGTCTCTAACGGCTTACGTAGTTATATCGTGTTTAGCGTTATTACGTAAAATGAACGTTATTCTTGGCCATGACACGAAAATTGGCCGACAGGGAGCGTGCCAAAATACGAATTCATTACACATCACAGCTGCTCGCTGCAGACGCTGTAGGGGACTGATTGGAGATAGGAATATCTTATCTAATTGCCAGTGGGGTGCCGGCTACAACTAAGTGGATAAGAACAAAAGTTTGCTCAAACAAAAAAAATGCTTTACACTTTTTGTCATCACCAGCAGCACAAGAAATACATATACTTCCACCATTAATAAGTAGAAACCATCGAATGCCTCATTGTATGACCCTTCATTCAGCTGTCTCTACATAGGTAGATGTCGGTTCTTTGTTCACACTTCAGTCATCTAAATTTTTCACATTCTCTATTTAATCAAGGCTCCACTGTGGTTTTCCTTTTCTGAAAATAATGGGCCTCCACATGGCCACTTTATATTTCTACAATAAATAATATAACCACATTTCATTGGCTCTATTTATTTCTACAATAAAAAACATATTGGTGAAAATAATGGTAGAAAGAGCATCTTGAACAAATTACCATAAATAGTAAAAGTTTATTTTTAACTTTGACTCCATAAATGATTTATATAAACCTATTTTTTGATTTTGTAGTTTATAGGATTAACTAAATTAAAGTGAAATGATATGAAATATTCCAGAGCCTGTGTATGTGTGACATACCCTAACGGAAACTAATGCCGTCAGTATATAAATTTAGTTATTTATATAAAAAGGTGAAATTCAGAGGTGTTATCTATGATTTCTTTCAGATACAAGTTACTGCATCACTAATCATATTTAATTACCACCTTACTGTTCTTAACCCGCTCCCATTTTCGCTTTAACGGAAAGTGACACTGGTATTCGTCATAACTAAAAATGTAAAAGAATGTAAAGATGAAAATACAAAAAGCTAAACAATATGACACATCAAGATCCATCAACAGGTTTGCTCATTACCAGCATTTTTAGAATGAACCTAGGTGAGCTAGGTTAGTTCTCTTAATAGAACTAACCAATTTTTATTAATATACATACATACAAATATATAAATCCCTTAACGGGGTAGCCAGAGCTTTGGAATGAGAAATCCCTCAGCCACTTTTGGAAGTTGTGTGGGGAAAAGATAGTAAAATAAAGGTTTTTGGTGATGGGTCTCCAACCGCATCGCCCAAAAAATCCAATAAAAAGCCCCAATCCCCTTAGTAGTGTGTAGGAAGGGGTAGCGACTAACGGCTAAGCCGGCACTACACGCCAAATATTAATATCGTGCATATAATATGTATAAACTGTGTATAAAATGAAAAAAGAAAGAAAGATAAACATTTATTCATTGCTGAGCATGGGTAAACAATACATGAAACAAAAAACATAACAACAAAACAATATTAAGGTAACGTGGGTTTTTAAATCAAAGGAAAAAAATAGTATAGTAATCAAAAATAAATTGTAAAAAACATAAATTATAAAATAATAAAAAAAAACAAAAAAAACCAACTAAAATATGATGATGACTTAATAAAATTATTAAGAACCATTTTCACAAGAATGATAGCTGAGTAGTAACAACATACAATAGAACTACTCCATTTTCGCGGTTTCGTGAGCTTGTGAAGTGATTGGTTGGTCAATAAGAAAACCCATCACTTGATCGTTTAGTCAATTATTTGTCTTCTCATATCCTTTGCAAAAGTACTTGATTTTGATTGAATGAGATATGGGTGTAATGCTTTCATGCTATTCCTAGCCAACACTACACAGCTCCACTGATCAGACGTATACACTGAAATAAATAATAAATACCCTGACAAAGGTCTGTCAGCTTGTTTTACTTACACGTGTCATATGTATTGGAGACATTGAGAAGTTTGAGATAGTTCAACTGAGCCCATGTCACACGCTTCACGGCGCAGATCTGGCGGAAATATTACACCTTTTTGAACGAAAACTGTAAATAACTATGCCATTTCAAATGTCATGTAGCAATTTGATGTGTTCATCATCAGCCAGGTGGCAAAGATTTCAATTAGTAAAAGGACACAGTTGACAAAAAGTTTTATTATATTTATTATTTGATGTTTTATAGTGCTGTGTAGTGTCGGCTTAGAATAACACTACCCCATTTCTTCCGGTGGGTGTACGTAAGAGGTGACTAACGGTATTGGGGCTTTCTAAGGGATTTTTGGGCGATGCGGTTGGAGACGTGAAAAGTGGCTGAGAAATTTCTAATTCCTTAGCTCTGGCTACCCCTTCTAGGGATTTATAGCCGTGAGTTTATGTATGTATGTATGTATGTTTTATAAATGATAAGGAGTCAATGTTGTTGTACACCCATCACCAACTTTACCATTATTTCAAATCTTTTTCCTTTATTATTGGGTTTGTTTTATTTCCAAGCTCTAGCTAACCCAGTTGTATTATATAATTTTTTGTCAAAAGTTATATTTGTTAAGCATTATGCAGCAACGTTTCCTTTCTTTTTTAACCGACTTCAAAAAAAAGGAGTGTTCTCAATTCGATCGTATATTATTTTTTTCCTTCTTTAAATATATAGCATTTATATAAGAATATCAAATTTTTAGATATGAAATGAATCATACACAGCAAAACAATAACCATAGTTTTTCTGTCCCCATAGCTTCCTCTATTTCTTATAAACTTTTGTAGATTTGAATATACCTTCATATGAAGTTAATCGCAATTTTAAGAAAGTGTGGTAAGGTAGAATTCCTTTATACCTTCTTGACATTAGTTGGAATTTTACGAGCCTAGACTCTTGTATCCTTTCTAAAGACATTGACTTTTATTTCATACTTTAGTGTGTACTTACAAAAAGGCAATATGCCTATTATTTTCACACGATTACAGCGTCGATTCCATGTTACTAAGGCGAGTACCTCTGTCGCTGCTTCGGAATTATACGGCGTAAATTTTAAATATTCGATTATGAACAGTTAGACTTAGCAAATAGCAGACATGATAGAGATCGGCCGCAATGCTGCATCATCAGTTGGAATGAGTCCAGAGCTCACCTGCCGACCCCTGTACGACTAATCTCTAAATATCACTAACACCAAGGTAGCTGACCCAGACAGATTTCTAAATACATACACCGATTATTATCGCTGTATGCATTATTACTATTTTTCTATAAAAGTTTTTACAGCTAGGGAAAAAATTATTAGGAAAAAGTATGCACTTTCTTCATTTATATAAAGTCCCATTTATCTAAACGGGTCATATGATGGGCAGCAGGAATCATATCTTTGATTTTAGTAATAAGATAAAACTGCTTTCATACATAAGTAAATTATTGTCTTTACTCTCTAGTGTTATTTTTTCTTTCGTTCTTTTCTGAAATACTGTAAATCAATATTTTATTAGAATTGTGTATTCAAGTGTGAAAACTAATGTATTAATTCATAGTTTAATTCTTAGCAGTAAAAAAGAAAAGCATTGTACATAAAAACACATTGGATTAGTTGTAAGGTCGTTGCTGCGCTAAAATAAATTTATTTTTTTAAAATGCGCTTCAAGCAAGCGGACAAGTCTCTCCTCTTCTTCCTCCTCTAAGGATACGCATCTAAAAAGAGGGGTTTTCACATCTTCAGAAGCAGAAATTCATCTACCAGTTTTAGAAGTTCAGTAAGGAAATATTGTAAAATATTGCAACTGATTAATGCTTATCTACATTTCCCGACAATAACTTAAAAATCCCGAAAACATTAAGTAAACTCATACTACAACCATGGAAAGAAGTGGCTAAGTGCTGCTTTAAGAATCTTCACAGAATAAAAAAAAGAGTTGCTGAAAAGTGGTCCTAAAATTCCGTTACAAGACAGGAACTAATGCGGGCTTGTTTTATTCGTTTACACTTTGGCTCTAGAATTATGTCAAAGCTATACAAAAAAATACCGTAGGAACTCGGTTACAAAACGTAAAAAAAATACCATTACTTGTAAAGGACAAAATGCGATATTTATTATTAGTTAAACATACTCACTTGAAAGGGTAGCCAGAGCTTTGGAATATGAATTACCTCAGCCACTTTTGGAACTTGAAATGGGGAAAAGATACTAAAATTAAAGGTAATCTTAATAACAAAAATGGTGATGGGTCTCAACCCACAGCGCCCAACAACATATTTAAAAGACAAACATCCACGGGTAGAAATAGGGTAGTGCTATTCTAAGCCGACACTACACAGCTATTGATAATTAGTTTAAAAACATAATAAGCAATTCAACGAAGCTGATTGATCGGTAAAAGAGAAAGAATACAGCTCGACGGATACAGAAACCGTGTCAACCATGGACAGCTAATGGTAAGAAAAAAGATTTAGAACCAGCTATATTATGACTGATAATGTCTTTATCAGAAATTGAATGTCATTTAAAGTCCTACAAAAATTTACGAAATAAATAATAGTTACAAGTCTACTAAGCTAAGATACAATAACTCTCAGTACACGGACACACATCATGTAAGTTCCAAGTCGCCCTCGTTATCCTTCGTAACAAATAACACGGCATACTTGTACATACATGCTTAGCAAAATTTACTTACGCACCAACCAAAAGGCCTTAAGGAAACGACCCGTCTTAAGTGTCCCAAAAGCTAATACCATTTATAGGCGTAACTCATTTCTATTACGTGCATGTACTAAATTTAATGAATCAATAGTAGATTTAGATATTTTCGATACAAGCACTACAAGAGTAAGAAAATTATTAACTAATTTACATTTCGGCCAATAATTTCTACACTAACCTCAACATTATAATTATTTAATTGTTACCTAAATCTTTTTAGTTTTTAGTTCTGTAAGTATTATGTTATTTTGCTATAGGTGAAGATTTGTAAATGGCATTGTGTATTCATAATTAGTATTTTATTGTTTGTATTGGTCTGTTAATCTTCCAAAGAAAATAAAATAAAATAATAAAATACACCTTTTCACACGTCTCGGTTGCCGTGCCGGGTAACCAGCACTGGATCGGCCGCAAAAAAAAATATAATCATTTTCTTTTAACTCTCACTTAACTTCCAAAAGTGGCTGAGGAATTTCAAATTGCTTCGCAGTTATATGTATGTATGTATTTTCTTTAGCTTTAACTAACAACCTTGATAGTTCAGTGGGAAAACCACCACTCATGCAGTAGACGTGATTTCAAATCCAGGATTAGGCCCACACTAGGGTGTATTTTGATAAGTCTTATGTGTGGTTAATTTATAAAGATTTTTCACGGTGAGGGAAATACACAGTGGAAGCCCAAAGGGTTAAATTTTAATTGGTCGAGTGACTATATTACTACAAAGTGGCGATAGGCCTGGCCCCTAACACGTGTTTCCCCAGCAACAATTAGCTTTTTGGTAAATTGCTTTATGTTATTCTGAACGCCAGGTGACAAAAAATCATGTGATGTTCTGACTTATTGGAATTTTACCACATGGTATTTTATTATGGTGTGAACGTAGAGTAAATTATATTCTTTAGTTTTTCGCCGCACCGTAGTTATAGCTGAGGTTGCCTAGCAAAATAGACAAGACTGGGAAGCTGGCAACCGTTACATGTTAAAAAAAATATATATACGGTCGAATTGAGAACACTCCTTTTTTTGAAGTCGGTTAAAAAGGGACCTATGCGGAGGATGCAGTGCAATGCGGATAGGCAACGTGGACCATTCATTGCAGTTTTTCACAATAGAATTAACCACGGCACCGTGTAGGTGCCGGCTTATAATGTCACTACCCCTTTCAACCCACGGGTGTCGTAAGAGGCGACTAAGGGTATGGGGCTTTTTAAAGTGGTGGAGACCCATCACCAACGATACTTGGCTTTGATTACCATCTTGTCCCCTATCAACTTCCAAATGGTGCTGAGGAGTTTTTGGTTCCAAAGCTCTGTCTATCCCTTTTTGTGATTTATAGCCGTGAGTATATATATATGTATGTAGGAATTTAATTTAAATATTTGTTCAGCGACTATTATTGAAAATGCAATAAATTCTTGTGATGTCATTCACAAAGGTGAGGAACGATACACAAATACGAAGCAAGGTATATTATCCGTTGACTGTTCATTAAAATAGCAATCTTGATAGATGGTTCATGTCACTCGCGATACAATATGTGGTTGTGTTGCCAACTCTACAGGTGAACCGACTTGCCAAAAAATATAGTTTTATTCATATGTCTGCTTGTATGCACTTTATAATCGCGAAAATTTGACGCGTGTAAGCGAGTGTTATTCATAGATTGTCAATTTGTAGATAATTATAGCGAAGGACGATTTTACTGCGTTTTTTTTTCATTATCATGTTTGACCTGAGTGTTTGACATACAATGGGTTGGCTAATAAGAGTCTCTTTTATCAATTTAAAAACTTTTTGCAATCTTTTCATATTTGTCGATCTTTCAATACGACGACGTGATAGCTCAATGGGTAGAACACCGGTTAACGTGCAAGCGACTAGTGTTCAAATCCAGGATCGGGCCTACACCAATTTATCTTTTCTAAAGACATACGTGTGGTTAATTTATCATGGTTGTTAACGGTGAGGGAAAACATCGTGAGGAAACCCACATGACTGAGTTGTACTTAGTCATGTGACAGTGTATTCGTACAAAACGGCGATAGGCCTGCCCCCTATCACGTGAGTACACTGTCCATACAAAACGTGGGTACTCTGAACACCAGGTGACAAAGTCACGTGATGTTCAGGAGTATTAGTACCCCTGCCAACCCCTTCGGGGATATTCGGCCTGAACGTTTATGTTATTTTATGTTATGTTATTTAATACTTAAATATTTTCGCTTTCTCAATTCATTAGAAGTTAATGACATCGGTGAAAAATGAATTTTGATTGAAATGTGTAATTTATATACAGCTTCAAAAGTTTCATATCAAAATAATCTAATACAACATGAACTTTAATATTATCGTCGCGAATATAGAATCGAGTTCATTTCTCCTTCAGTCCTTCATGTTTTTCAAAAATATGGTAATAATTATTTAATTACTGATGATGGAATAATTCTTGTTCAAGTTTTTCCAACATGTGGGTTTCCCTGAATTCTTACTTAATTGGACACTTTTGAATTCAAAATAGAATGTGCTCCGTTGTGTGAAGAACAAAAGAGCATGTATGAAAAGATTTGTGAATGTGCTTCGTTTACATTTTTGAGAGGTTTGCCAGGATGGTACGAAGTGACGATCGACAGTTTCTGCCTAACCTAATGGGAACTAACTGCGTGTGTATACGTATGGGTGACTAGGTAAAGTACTTTCGTACGTTATTACTCAAACTCAAACGTTCACGCCGTATATCCCTCAAGGGGTTGACAGCGGTACTTATACTTCTGAACATGACATCGTCACCTGGTGTTCAGAGTACCCACGTTTTGCTGGGATAGTGTACTCGCGTGATAGAGAGCAGGCCTATCGCCGTTTTGTACGGATACACTGCCACATGACGTGTTTTTCCCCACTGAGTTCACTATCATACATACATACATATACTAATGGCTATAAATCTCTAGAAAAGGTAGCCAGAATACCAGAATCAAAATCATTCAGCCACTTTAGGAAATTCAGAGGAGAAAATATTTTTAAAAAAAGTTGTTGGTGATGGATCTCCAAACGCATCGCCCAAAAATCATTATCACGACCTTAAAAATTATCTTTTGATCATTAATTGTGAATTTTATGTAAGATAGATTCGTTAATGTACTGTTCTATATACTACATAACGTTCTCTTTTGCTAAGAGGGTCTTTAAGGGAAAGTTCATAGATAGATGATTCATGTTACTATGGCATCATTATAACAATTTTACTTTACCGTGAATAGGGTGATTTAGACCTCTCTGAAGCGCATGATTATGATAATCCTAGTAAACAGGTTAAAATTTTCACTACATGTACTCTTCTATCATGTTTCTTTTAAGCACAATACACACTGAGCCCGCCGGGCCAAAGGGAGTCAAACCTGAGAGCTCCGGATTGAGAGCCAGCGCATAATAGACCACAAGTTTTGCATAATTGCCAAACGATCTTATGCAAATGATAGTGTCTTCAATCATTGAAAATAGGACAGGTCGGATGGTGTGATGGTATGGGATAGTCGTAATTATAGACCAATCCCTGCTGCAATAGTGATAGCTAATTTACTCTACGGTGCGGGATTGAAATTGATAAACAATATCACTTTGCGTTTAATACTGGTCTATTAAGAGCAATATCTTCTGTCAGAAACGAACAGACAGTTAATCATTATTTTAAAATGTAAAAATATCACTGAGAATTCATTGACAAATGTCTGTATCTATATGCGGGGTACGATCCAATTATAGTTTAAAGAAAACAGAGGTGATGGATTTACAACAAAAACACGTAACTTCCTTACTGTTGTAAGATGTATGGAAACCCGTTGACAACCGTCACGCAATTTAAGTAATTGGGTCATTATGTAAATAGTGACCTCAATGATGACCTAGATATAGATACGGGACGCAGGGCGCTCTGTCTGTCAGGTGCAATATCTTGGCTCGCAAATTCGCGCGGTAGTCAAGAGAGGTGAAAATAACCATATTTAAAGCCATTTATTTTTATTTGCATCTGCGTAGGAAAAAGCTTAGAAGGAGATGGACGGATGACCTGGACAAGTTTCAACTAGGGTGGGTCAGGTCAGCTTCGGGCAGAGATGCCTGGGCCCAAAATTTTGGACCTTTGCCCAGTAGTGGGACTCACTCAGTGGAAGCTACACAAAAAATCCATTTATATTTATTGTTTACTAATGTGCTTAGAATGTCACTACCCCTTTCTACCACGGGTGTCGTAAGAGCTTTAAAGTATAGGGCTTTTGTAAGTGTATTTTGGGCGATGAAATTGAAGACCCATCACCAACAACACATTATTTTCTACCATCTTGTCCTATCAACTTCCAATTAATGTGGCTGAGGAGTTTCTAGCTGTGAAGCTCTGGCTCCCCTTTTTAGGCTTTATTGCCGTGAGTATATGTATGTATATAATTTGCCTTGAGGGCCAAATATACACAAAAAATATGCAGCGCTTACGGGTCAAACACACGAACCCGTATAGAGTAATGATGAAGTTCCCTCGGCACTGGCGTACGCCGGCATATTTGCGGAGGGCCACCGTGTGGATGATTTCTTCGCGAAAACTTGCTGTCTCCAATATTATAGAACCTGGGATAGCTCTAAATTATAGTATGAAAGTTTGGCGATAAGTTCCTGTACGACGATACTATGTATAGACACTAGGTCTATTTCCAGCGACACATTAAAGAACCGTCTCTCTGCTGGTTTCGGCATCTTTTTTAAACACAGGTGTTCTCTATATTTAATATTTACTTCCTTTTACTCATATAGTATTCCCATTGTGGTGGGCAGAGACTAACGATAGCGACTCTGCACGATCTCGTCAAATCTCTCTCGCTTCCCGTGTTCATATGTATGTATGAGAAGAATAATGAATGTGAATTACATATTCTTTTTTTTTACTTAAGAGTTTAAGATATTATAATTTCTATAAATAAGTAAATATAGCTGTGAATTCTCGTCTTAGAATAGCACTACCCTAATCCTTCCGGTGGGTGATCCCGTTGCAAAAGGCGGCTGAGGGTATTGGAGTTTTTTAAGTGATATTTGGGCGCTGCATTTAGAAACCCTTCACCAAAAACCTTTGTTTTACAAATCTTATCCCCACACAACTTCCAAATGTGGCTGAGGAATTTCTTATTTTGAAGCTCTGGCTACCCCTTCTAGGGATTTGTATAATTGTATAATGCTTTTTTAGAAATAGCTAGACAAACATAACCCTAAACAATGCTGTGTTGTGTCTGCTTTAAATGGCACTAGCCCCTTCTTCTCATAGGTATTCGTAACTAAGGTGACTAAGGGTATTCGAGCTGTTTAATGATTGTTGGTTGGAGACCACAGATCTGTATTTGAATAGATGACGCAAGTGCATGTACTTCGCGTGTAAAAACTGAGTGAAATTATCTTAGTTTAGCTCCATTTGATTGAGTCCGCGCTTGAGCGTTCTCGGTGACGGATGTCAAGCCAAATGTAAAAAATGCCTCATTGTGCCGTATTGAGTTGCAAAAACTATCCAAATAAAGCGGGACAAATTAATGGAAAGATAACCTTTCATCGGTAGGTAAATTATGTGTACACTTTATTGTTAAATTATGTGGTTTTTGTTGCAAAATCAATTATTTCATGATCATTGTGGTTTTACACTGAAAAACATTTAACCGAGTGTGTATCGCATATTTGATAATACATTGCCGCTTTTAGTTACAAAGCTATCTAGTATGGCTTGTCTATTAAAACACGCAATGAACATTAAAATGAACGATATTTTCACTTGTCAATCAGCTTCATGGTGCGGTGGCTATTGTTATATTTCTGTCATTTTAAGGAAATTGTGTTGTACAGGTACAGTTAGTTGTATTCGATTCTAGTTCTAATCGATTTTGGGAACAGAGGATTGATAATATTCGCGATGGGTGTTTCATGTATCTAAAATATTTTTATTACTACAGTGTTCCTGTTAAGTAATTAATTGGAACACTCTTATTTTAACCTTGTATTTATACATAACCTTGTATAAGCGACATGATAGTCCAGTAAGCGACATGATAGTCCAGTGGGTAGAACACCCGCCCGAAAAACAGAAGGGCGTGAGTTCCAATCCTGGGACGGGCCTACACCAATTTGTCTTTTCTAAAGTCATATGTGTGGTTAATTTATCATGGTTGCTAACGGTGAGGGAAAACATCGTGAGGAAACCCACATGGCTGAGTTGTACTTAGTCATGTGACAGTGTATTTGTACAAAAACGGCGATAGGCCTGCCCCCTATCACGTGAGTACACTGTCTAAGCAAAACGTGGGTACCTTCTCTAGAAACTAGATGGCGCTTGCCATGTGAGTTCAGGAGTATTGGTACCTCTGCCAACCCCTTCGGGGATAAACGGCGTGAACGTTTATGTTATGTTATGTTATTTATTTATTAAAAGAACAGTTTAATTTTATTAACACGTTTTTCTTTAAGCTACATTTTTTAACATGTGGTATGTGTCAGTTTTTTTTACTTCCCTCCTTCACTCAGTGTTGCCAACATAAATGTACATATATACCAACATGCCTCCTTACATTTATATTGTAAAACAATAATAATAAGACAAAGCTTCTTAAGTACTACAGTAATTATAATTATCAACTAGGGAACTTTACTCTTTTAAATTATTTCTTTTCCAAATTTACTGAATTTAACATTTCCCAAAGCTTTTGTAAATATGTCGGCAATATAATTTTCTGACTCTATTTTTATTACTTCCTTGCTTAAGAAAAGAAATATTTTATTTAGCTCACATATACAATATACGTCGGTATTTATAACACATGTGTTAAATAGATATTGAAACTCACAATACACAAATGTATTCAAAAATATCATAAGAAAAGTACGTTCACTTTCTTTTTTTTGTATTAAATTCGACCAAATTTATTTACCATAAAAATAATGTAATTAATTCAATTTATGGCAATGTTATAGCAGACATTCAAAATTAATTTACCGCGGAAAACTGATTTATTCATGCATCGGTTGCCAGCAAGGCGATCCTCTTGGCCCGGCCATATTCAGTTTGGCTATACACCCACACATCAAGGACTTAGCCTCCAAGTTCAATGTGTGGTACCTAGATGATGGCACCATTGGAGGTGAGGCTTCCGAAGTTTTAAATGATTTGACAAGTATCATAAAAAACTTTCGAAAAATTGGATTGGAACTAAATTTTGATAAATGTGAAGTATACTTTGGCCCAAATTTAAATGATGAAACCGTGGCAGATTTGAAAACAAAATTTAACACTTTAGCTCCAGGCATCAAAATTATTAATAAGGAATCGCTTCGTCTCTTAGGTGCCCCAGTTTTAGATGATTCTATTCCGAGCTTTATATCTGAAAAAAAAACAAAATTTCTTGAATCATCTACCCTTTTAGAACAATTAAACCCACATGTTGCATATACTCTTATAAAATATTGCCTTTTTGTACCAAAATTTACATATATACTGAGATGTTCTGGATTATGGAGGCAAATCTCAGTACTTTCGGATATTGATAATTTGATCAAAGATTCTTTCTCAAAAATTTTTAACATACCATTTAGCGATCGCTGCTGGATCCAGGCCACTCTCCCCATTCGTCATGGTGGCATCGGCATCCGCAGCCTTTCAAGTATAGCCTTGCCTGCTTTTTTGTCATCTGGTTTTGGAATCTGTGATCTCTTCTTGCGCATCACTAACAAAGTGGTGGGTGTGACAGAGATCGCAGGTCTGTCAGAGGCAAAAAGTGCGTGGTTGGATATGGTCGGTCCAAACACAAATGTCCCTACCACTCTGTCCTCTCAGAGGCTTTGGGATGAGCCACTCTGCCGTCAAGTTCAAGTAAATCTCACCAATACAGCTCTTGACATGGTGGAGCGAGCTCGTCTCCTAGCTTGCTGTGAGCCAGAATCGGGACATTGGTTGAAAGCGTTGCCTTCTAGCAATCTAGGAACGTTGCTAGACAGGGGCACTTTTTCTATTGCCATAGGTCTAAGGTTGGGCGCAAAATTAAATGAACAACATCACTGCCGCTGCGGTGCTTTAGTGGAACAGCTTGGACACCATGGACTTTCATGTCGTCGCAGCGCTGGACGTCTGTCACGGCATGCTGCCCTCAATGACATCATCAGGCGGGCCCTTACCACCATCAACGTGCCAGCTATCTTAGAACCTTCAGGTTTGCTACGTGATGATGGTAAGAGGCCTGACGGGATGTCATTGATACCTTGGAGGAATGGGAAGACGCTTGTGTGGGACGCAACTTGTGTTGATACGCTGGCGCCTTCCCATTTGTCAGGGTCTGCGGCTCGGGCTGGAGCTGCGGCTCATGAAGCCGAGGGTCTTAAGAAACGTAAGTATGGCTTCCTTGACGAAAGACATATTTTTGTTCCTTTTGCTGTAGAGACCCTCGGCCCATGGGGTCCAGATGCGCGTAGATTATTCAAGGATATATCTACGCGCCTTGTTGAAACTAGTGGGGATCCTAGGGCTGGCACATACTTTGCCCAAAGAATAAGTATAGCCATACAAAGGGGCAATGCAGCCAGCCTTTTGGGAACCCTTCCCCCCAGCGGCAGTGATTTTGAAAATATTTTTTATATTGTTTAATTATTATTTCTATCTTTTGTATATATATTTTAAACTCATAGATTAAGGTTATTTTTATACAATATCCAATGACATAATTTAAACAAATGGTTTCGCTAAATTGGGCCCACAATCAGTAATTTCTGATTTGTGTATGAGTATGCACAAAATCGAAACTCGAATACATGGTAATAACAGTACGTCAGCAGCTATTTATATAAACTTAACATTTTCATTTACAAAATGAAAGTGAACTTCAATGTGCTTAGAATTATTTGTAAAGTTTCCATACTTAGAATTATCTTCATAGATTTTAACTAGTTTACAAACTTTAGTAAAGGCATCATTCATTACACAAATGAGAAAATTTAATTCTGTTACTGCTTCTGATAATGCTACATATTCAGCAAATGTTGAAAACTTTGCTACACTACATTTTTTTTTATTATCAGTCAAGAACAAACGAAGGGTTCCACACTATCATCTATAATAGAAAATTACGTCTTGTATGGGAGGCCTCCTTAGATATTTACTTTACTGTTATTTAATTATTTGTTTGGAAAGGTGACATTTAATGTTTAGCAAACAAATACGGAAAAAACACGTTTCTTCTTAATTGTATGGGGACCCCCCTGAATTTACTTTTTAGTATTTGTTGTTATAGCGGCAACAAAATAACATCATTTTTGAAAATTTCAGCTTTTTTAACTTTCACCGTTTATGACATAAAGCCTGGAGACAGACAGACAGACAGCGGAAAAAAACTTGATTAGTTTTCTTTCTCTACACGTAATTTTATTTGGTTTTTTTCTAAGCCGACTTCGTTCTGGGTTGGATTATATTTTGTCATACCGCCTCCTACTAACTTTCCTTTTTGTAGATAAAATTTCTTCTCGGAGTTTTCTTATTCATTTTGTAACTTTCCGAGAATAAATTATTAAAACTAGTTAATTAGGTAGGTAGGTTATCAATCAGGACAAGTTATTATAATAATAAAGCCTACTGTTCTACACACTGACTGACTGACTGACTCACTAGCTCACTGATTTAGATCGTTGTGGTGGAGGAAAATAATTTAGAAAGAGTTGTTGAGAATAAACATGAGACCATGAGAAAATAGCGACATTAAAAAAACACGTATAATTCTATATTTATCATTCCTCTGTCGATTTATCATTCGTCTGTCGATGCACTCGAATATAATCGATTGAATCGTTTACGCGCGAACGGGGAGTTCTCATCACTAAATTGCTCATATGACGTCACAGTAGGTGGATAAATAATGGCACGCTTGGTTTCTACACAAGGATTGACACTTGCGTTATCTATTCAAATACAGATCTATGTTGGAGACCCATCACAAAAATCTTTACTTTACAATGTTTCCACCACTCAACTTTCAAAAATGGCAGAAGTATTTCTTACTCTTAAGCTATGGCTACTTCGTCTAGGGATTTATAGCCGTGAGATATATAGGTATATATCTCAAAGAACACAATTAAAAAATCTGAGTGTTGAACTACAGAGGTACGAATAAGTAAGGGTGGCAAAAATTGGGTGGCTTAGTAACGGCAAATGTGCAAATCCGCCACTGGGAGCATGTTATGAGATACATGTATACTGTATTTGACGAAACAATTAACTCGAATTTGCCATATTCATGTTCCCACATACGAAGTAGGTATTAAAATTAATAGTGTCATAAAATATCGGCGGCCCGTTTTAAACACTATAAGCTTTTTGCCATATGGCTTATTACGATGCCGATAAAGAGTTTATTTCGGTCAACTCAAACGTATTACAAAATTAAGACATAAGCTTTTCATGCAATATTTAATAGCTATTACGAGACGCCTGAGATGACTATGATTGATATTTCAATTACTGAAGAGTCGTTTTGAATGAGATTAGGTATAATTTTACATTATGACCACATTTTCACGGTAATTAACAACAACAACGCATCATTAGAATTGTGGAAAATCAACGATTTAACATTATATTTGGATATTTTACCAATGTAATATATATTTTCATCGTATTTAAATCAACGTGTACAACGAAATTTGTTTATGTAATCTCCACTGTACTACCAAAAAAGGGGTAACCAGAGTTTAGGTGTTGGATATTCGTCAGCCCATTTATTTACAGCGACTTGAGTGAAAATTTATCTTTAATAAATGAGAGTTGGTAAATAAATGAATGAGTCTCCAACCACATCTTCAAAACAATTAGTTAGTAACAATTAAAGATACTTTATGTAAAACCAAACAACTCAAAACCCTTAGACCCTTAGAAAAATTAATGCAAAGAGAAAATGTTTTTGGTCAGCTTGTGTTTGTGTGTGTCACACAATGAATGGAGAAAATAACAAACTAAAGGGCAAAAATCATAAGAGCCCATTCCAGAATATGTAAATTTTACCTGAATATACTTGAAAATAGAATAGATGTTTTTTGACCACGAAACGGTTATTAAATATAAGGATATTTTATCCTTACTATGGCAAAGAAATTAAATCGATTCATTGAGGCATTTCACATCACTGAGTTGCATAAACTTTCACTTTGTGTTCAGAAAAGTTGATATCCCTGGCACCCCATTCGAAATGTACAATACATACATACATACATATACTCACGCCATTAATTCCCATTCAGGCAGAGACTATCGATTGCCACTTCGTACGATCCTGACAAACCTCTCTAGCTTCGTTTATATCCATCAATCTTTTCATACATGCTCTTTTATTCTTCATGCTTCGGACGCCAGCCTTTTTGAGCACACTCTCAATTTACAATATAAACGATATACACAAATACACAAACACACACACACATACATAGTTACATATACACAAAATTATACACTTTACGCGCACCCGTCCTATTGTTATTGTTAAGTAGCATTTTAGTAAAGCTCAATTGAAATATTTTCATTTTATTAGGTTAAATTCTCTTGTCACTTTTACTTATAATATGAATAACTAATTATTTTTAATTTGTTATTATTATTCCGTTTTATTTTTTTCATTGTTCTTAACCTTTTTTTTTCTTTGTTTAGTTTTTTGTTTGATTTATTCATTTTATATAAAGCAGGTAAAATAAGAACCTTGCTATACAGGCCATGCCATAGTGTAAGGTTCGACGCAAAGATGTTTTTTGTATAAATGAATATGAAAATCAATGATTATTATTATATAATTTTTATGAAAGTGTATCGGATGGTTGGCACTAAGTCTACCCTAATATATAACTCATCTCATATTCCTCAAAAATCTCTGTAATACGAGGGCGGGTCAATAAGTCCGAGACTTTTGGAATAAAACACAGATTTTTTTATATAAAAAATTATTTTATTTTTCAACTTTGTCTCCCTTGAGCTCTACTATATACACTTTGTCCAATGCTTCTCCAATTTTTTTATCCCTTCAAAAAAAAAATATTTGTCGAGGTTCTCAAAATAGGCCTTTGTTGCGAGATGACTTCATCATTGTATTTAAATCTTTTTCCACCTAGCCATTTCTTCAGGTTTGGGAACAAGTAATAGTCGCTCGGAGCCAAATCTGGAGAATAGGGCGGATGAGGGAGCATTTCGGTATGCAAAGTTTTTTTTTGGTATTTATTAAATATTTTTATTCGATAGTAAACACGAAAATAAAAGACTAATTTGAATATTTTCCATTTAAAATGAGTAATTGTAAAGTTATGATTTTTTAAAGATTGTTCAACTTTTGTACTTAATGACGTCATCGATCGATAAAATCACGTAGCGACATGCAAATGAAGCGAAATATTTTATAAAAATGTTGCTGATTGCAAAACATATCACGAATTTGTGATATAAAATGAAATTATTACGATATTATACTTCACAAACCTATAATTTTCGATATTTTATTAATAAACTGCAAAACCTTGTCTTTGAAACATGTCTTTGAAACAACATTGAAGGTCAAACACTGTTACAGTTTTTTGATATAATAACAGTCATCTTAGCTTCAATTGATATAATTTCAAGAAAATATTGTTTATAACCATAATACCTCGAAATGGTTTTGTAATCAGCATCACTTTAGTAAAACTTTGCATACCGAATTCATAGCCCGATTCATGGATTTTTGCCATGGCAACTGCACATGTGTGCACCTTTGCATTGTCTTGGTGGAAAAGAACTTTTTCTTGGCCAAATGAGGTCGGTTTTTTTTCAAATCGTCTTTGAATCAGTCCAATAAGTTGGCATAATATTCCCCATTGATTGTTCTTCCCTTTTGTAGGTAGTCAAAGTGGATTATCCCGCGTGCATCCCAAAAAACAGTCGCCATAACTTTATTGGCTGACAAACCCACCTTCGCCTTCTTTGGCGCCGATTCACCCTTAGAAACGCACTGTTTTGACTGTTGTTTGGTCTCTGGTGTGTTGTGATGGATCCATGTTTCGTCCACGGTTACAAAACGGCGCAAAAACTCCTCCACATTGCGATTAAACAACGCTAAACCTTCCTGTGAAGTTGTTACACGATTGCGTTTGTGGTCGACTGTGCTGTGAGCAAACGCGGCACCCATCCTGCGGAAAGCTTTCTCATGCCCAAGTGATCATTCAATATTGAAACCACTGAGCCATGCGAGATCCACTGAGCCGTAGCTTCCACAATCTCTCGCACTTTCAATCTTCGGTCGGCCAACACCATATCGTGAATTTTTTCGATTGTTTCGGGTGTAGAGACCTCAACTAAGCGTCCAGGACGTTCGGCATCTTCACTGCTTGTACGGCCACAACGAAATTCAGTAAACCACTTTTTTACCATTGAAATCGATGCTGCAGAGTCCCCATAGTATTTATCAAGCTTAGCCTTGGTCTCGGTAATGGTTTTTTTTTCGCAAGAAATAATGCTTAATAAGCACACGAAATTCACTTTTTTCCATTTTCTCCTCAAAGGGTCTAGCAGGCTAACCTAAGAAGATTGGCCCCCGCAGGGGATGTGGTTGTAATTTGAGGTGCAGTAGTGGCAGGCCCTAAGAACACTTATTGCGTAATATCAGCCTTTGAACTTCTTTTGTTTTAGACTTATTTATGAAAATGTCAAAAAATCATGGTAATTTTTAAACTGCGATATTAGCTAAACCAAGTAAGCGAGAGTAACCAAATAAATTTAGAATTGAAGAGCATGAAATGGGGTTAATAATGCATATTTTTAAAGACATTCATATCCTTGAACTTGGATGAAAAAAAAATAGATTTTTTTTCCGCTTATATTTTTTGCCACTTATCGCGGAGGAACAACTACCAAAAAAATTACTTAATAAGCCACAGCTGCCAACTACGTACCGAATTAAAAAAACATTGAAAAATCATGGTGCGTCACGTCAAAAAAAACACACACACACACCGTACCAGCGAAGGCGCCGAAGATCGAGCAAAGTGGAGTAGAAAAAGTAGGAAAGCTGACCTTGGGTTCGCCCGACACCATTTACATCTGCTTCCAGACATGATTACAAGAAACTGCATAAGAAAATGTATTCTTAGTTGTAAATATTATTATGTCATAAGTCATTGATCAATGACATTTAATTATTTCATAATGAATGGAAGAAGATAAACCGACTAAAGACTCATTTGCCGTTACTACTATTAATATGATATGTACGTTACATTTGTTAGTTACGTTCGTAAATGTTTTTTTTTGACGTGACGCACCATGATTTTTCATTTTTTTCAAATTCGGTACGTAGTTGGCAGCTGTGACTAATTAAGTATTTTTTTTGGTAGTTGTGCCTCCGCGATAAGTGGCAAAAAATATAAGCGGGAAAAAAAACTATTTTTTTTTCATCCAAGTTCAAGGATATTTTATTTATTTAAAATTCAATAAACAAGTAACTAAGACTCAATGTTGTTAGTAGAAAGGCTTAATGCTAGGGTTAGTTCTTATTTATAATTTATATACAATGTCGCACAGCGTGAGCATGCAATGCGGACACGCGGAGTAAGTAAGGCGAGTCCACCCTGGCAGCTATCATAGCCAAGAAGCTGTTGGAGCTAGCCCACACCCTGTCGCGCATCGAGGCATACCTTTTACGCATAATAGCGTAGAAGCAATCAACCCTCGCGTCCGCGAACATTCCCGACGCACTGCAGAAGCGGGGCAGCCCCACAAGCCTTCGAAACGCGTTGTTGTACTGCACGCGCAACATGTTGTATTGTTTTTGCGTATAGGACTGCCAGAGACTGCACGTATAAAAAGCTAAGCTGAATGTCTTTAAAAATATGCATTATTAACCCCATTTCATGCTCTTCAATTCTAAATTTATTTGGTTACTCTCTCTTACTTGGTTTAGCTGATATCGCAGTTTAAAAATTACCATGATTTTTTGACATTTTCGTAAATAAGCCTAAAACAAAAGAAGTTCAAAGGCTGATATTACGCATATAGTGTTCTTAGGGCCTGCCACTACTGCACCTCAAATTACAACCACATCCCCTGCGGGGGCCAAACTTCTTAGGTTAGCCTGCTAGACCCTTTGTGAGTAGTCTGATAAAAATAGCTGTCAAACACAAACTAACTGACGCAGCAGGTTAAAATTTAGACAGGAGTCAACTGATAGATGCCTGTTCACAGGAGCAGTGTTGCTGTTTCAGTAAAGAGGCCAGAAATTCAAAAAGTCACGGACTTATTGACCCGCCCTCGTATATACATAACCAGAAAACGATACAATGAATTAAGCTTGATGATTTGTGCTTTGCAGCCCTTTTCGACTATACTACGAAAAAATGTGAAGAAACACACATGGCTGAATTGCACCTTCATCATGTGAGTCAGTATGTTCGTACAGAGCAGTAACAAGCTGGCACCCAATCACGTTACTGCACTGTCCAAGAAAAATTTAAGTAATCTGGATATGAGGTGACTAGAATTACACCTGATGTTATTCGTACAACACCACCTATCATCTATATACACTGTCCATGCAAAACGTAGGTACTCTGAATACCAGGTGGCAATTGCACGTGACTTTCCAAAGTATAAGTACCTCTACGAACTCCTTAGGGGATATACGCCATGAACGTTTAAGTTCTGAGTTTGAGTTGAGATGTTAAGAAGTATTAGTACCTCTGCTAGCCTTTCGGAGATATATAGGAAAACTTCTTGAAATAATAAAGCAAAATTAAAATGTTGTTATCTCCAAATAATATGATGATCTTTCATGTCTGTTTTTGATGTAAAGTAACTTAATATGATAAAACACGATTTTTTTTTGTCAACCTCTTTTTGATGATCAAGACTACGGCGTAGTAGGTCCCACTCGTAGCACTGAAAAAAGCTCGTAGATATTTCGTAGGTGTTACGGATTTTTCATGGTTTTTTTTTTAATTTCATCTGCAAGTGTATAATAATTGACATTTTGATTTAATTTTAATTAGATCATTTTACAAATTATTTCTATATTAAAGAAATATCTATATTGTTCGATAGAGATGCACTTTGACAAAACATTATATTTTGAATTGTTAGCGAAAGAACAAAATATTTACCTTGCTAACCGAGAAAACTAGAAAAGAGGAAGTAGCACTTGGTACAATAAGTTTTCAATAGAGGGCGTGCAGTATGTTCTGGCAGAGGGCCCGGGCGCCCACCACGAAGCTTATAAAAGAGAGGCCGACCAAAGTCGAGCGCCCGGCGCGCGCACTCACTCAGCTATCCTCATGGGGCGCGCCACTTTAACACGATAACAAAACATATTAAAGCTTATATATTATTTTATTTATATAAATGTTCATAAGATAATTGGGACCAAGTGATAAAGTGATACGGTAAGTCTGTGTTGGAGTGTTACCACTACGACGGACTGTGATGTGAAATTGTGTTTGTTCAGTGTTGCCAGTTTTGCGGAGTCATCTGGAATATTTTGTAGTGATACAGCTTTGAATGGTTTAAGGGACTTTGATCACCAAACACCTTATAGGACAAAACGGATCGTTCAAACTTATTTTCCGCGGAAACTAACGGAAACGATACACAAATTTCATTGATGGATTTGAAAAAGCAACTATGTTGCGTCGTCACGTTTTTCAGTAGCTATTGATGATATAACATAAGTTCTCCCATATGTTTGGTACTGAATAATATTGCTGAAAACTTATTCTAAGCAGTGCAATCAAAAATATGCAGGCATAAAGTTAATGATACTTAATTTTGGTACGGAAATAAACAGAGTAGTGTTATATAAAAATGTCTAAGTGCGCTTACACATCAACAAAGATCTCAAATTTTTATGTGTTTTAGTTTCTTTAACATTTGTTTTAATAAATTCAGCAAGAAACAACGTTAACATATTTATGTGCATTAGGATTTTTTCTTTCTAAACAAAAAACATAACATAGGTTATTACATAAATTAGTTATACTGAAAATATAAGTTCTTAGTTACTTAAGTAAAAATCCAAATTATTAAATGAAAACTCGGTTATATTAGAACCAAAAAATAATATTGTTAAGATTTCTGTTAAAATGAATAATTAAAAATCATAAATATCTCAATCAAGGTCATAGTCCTATTTTTTTTATATACAAAAATACACTATCATGCCTTTATATTCGAACTTATAATAATTAATTATTACTAAAGTGAAGGAATTATGTAAATGAAGCTCCCGAGGTTTGCTTGAATCGTATAAAGTAGCGATAGATAGTCTGTGTCTACCCCAATAGGAAATAATAGCTAGAGCATATGTTTGTAAAGTTATATGAATACAAAAGTATGGCTTATTATTGTTTGTTTTATATTCGCCTAATTGATTGAACGCCAAAATTTAATGTGATTTTTATAGTTTCGCGTTTTGACTTAGTTTTCCGGACATCAGAATGTTATTTGTACTACCTTGCCGATTCTGGTCATACTAACTTCTTGTTCGATAAAAAAAACTAAAGCTATTAGCATTAAAAACTTATAAAACAAAAAGATGTTCATCACCCGAAGTGAAATTGGTTTTGTGACTCACTTTCTTGTAAAATTTTATTGAGCTTAGAAGATTTAAGACTAATGATTGATATTGTTTAGTTTATGAATTTCAATATCACTTGAAAGTCATGAACATAATGTAGAACAATCTAGTCATGGTCACAAAGCAAGCTCAAGGGTTTTCTATTTTAGTCGATAGTGACATAAGAAAGACAAAATAATAAATCGTCTTTAATGCTTTTTCAATCAAACAACAATATAATTATGAAGGTTTTGTCATGAATATTAGTTCTCTACGACTGCAATTTTCTATTATTTTACTCATCTACACATACTCATAGATTTGCATTAGGGTAGGCGAAGACTGTTGATCGCCGTATTTTACATTCCTGACAAAACCTTATCGCTTTTCTCTCACTCATCAATATTCTCGCTTAAATACTTTGAAATACATCCCACTTCGTCCCCAACTTAATTCGTACGTTTTCTACCTGGTCTTAGTATCTGTCTGGTATCTTTTCCGCTACCTTACTTTCCTCAACATTATTATAAGCAATTTATTATTTGAAAATGTTAGCCATTAATCTATGCATACATAACATGCATAACTTCCAATCCAATGTCAAATCGTTCAGCCATTATGGGCCAAGTTTATCAAAAATACCCGTCCTAAATCACTCGGTTCTCTTGCCAACAGCTACCTCAAACCTGCCAAACGTTGCGAAACGTTCAACAACTAGTCTATTTCGATTAATACCTTACTCCGTATATTTGTAGATGACGAATTGCCACAAGTACAAACGTAAAAACATGCGTAATAATGTGTGTGCGATTGAAACTCGTATGCATGAATATAACATTACCGAGGAATTTTAAAAGCATTTTTTATAAGCGCTTTTTCAACATTATTCCATTCAATTTTCAGTTGCTATTGGTTTTACTATCGGTTCCCTTTAGGTGTGAATACAAAAAAAACCGTTAATGTGTTTCATTATCTTACTTTAGTTATTGAATATAATGTAGGTTACCCGATATCGCTTGAAGAATTAAACTAACTTCAAAATTTCTGCGTTTTATATATCTAGTTTTTGTAAGCTTTAATAGCTTTCGAAATGCATAATACTCAATTACAAAAAAAAAAAAAAACTTCCTATTTTAAAGTAATTACTTTGATTTAAAAAGGAAAAGCCTTCGGAAAGCAAAGACACAGAAGATTATGATTTAAATTTAATGACTTCAATTTTAATTACGGAAGTCAAATCGAATTAGATTTTATTTTCATGTAACTGATTTAAATATTGTATTCTTTGTTAGGTTTAATAATAAAACTCAGTTTATTACTTTAAACTGCTGCCGTACAAATAACATAATCAAACGGAACAAGCAATTAAAACCATTGAAATCTCATAAAACTCCCAACTGTTAAATTCGTAACATACAAATCGTACGCCTGTGTTAAAAAATCTCATTTGCCTTCACGTGTAGGAGTTTTACGTTGATGGTACAATAAACAATAAATAAAACAGTAAAAAAACCGCCTAAAAATTCTTAGGTAATGACATCAAATAGGTTTCGTAATAAAACGGGCGCATTTACACAGATCCGCGGAAACCAAAATAGATAGCATTGGCATTCAACTGTCTCTTCTAATATTTCTCTAAACATTTCCGTGACTACTTTATATAATGTAATGTGTGCAAATTACGTTTCGCGCGTTTGAATATAGCCAATAGCCAGATCTCAAAAGCTCATAAACAATTTCATTACCGTCAATATATCGCGTATAATCTAATTAATGGGGCTTAAATTAACTGCAGTTTTTACGTTCTTGTATTTATAACAGTATCGGTGCTTTCTGGTCATATTGAACAGTGAGTCGTTAATAGCTGGCACTTAAACCAACTATGTAATTATAACTGATTTAGGACTCGTAATTCATGGTATTTGGTTGGCCAAGTATCATAACAAACAAACTTCTAATACAACTGCATTTATAGGCAGTTATTTCAGTTACTGAATCTATTAGGAATCATTTCTATTTTAAGTTGCTCAAATAGCTTCTACAGAATTTACTTTATTTTTTAAGGAACCGTTTGTTGTATCGTAGAACTGATAACGTTCCACGAAAACGGTAGGAAAATATGTGATTGTGTCCTGAAAAAAGGTCAATTGGCAAGTTTGCTTTAGAGATACAATATTTTATTATATTAGTATGTAATAATTAATCTTAACCTATAGAGACACATTAAATTGTTGGTGGTTGCGTTTTTTGAAGCACTAGGTTTTTCTCAAAGACCAGTTTACCCTTCCATAAGTGTTGTAACTTATATGGTAGGATTCGAACCCAAATCTGACAGTGATCGTGTAATAATAGTTTAATGTATTATTGGAATACTACATATATTCCAAATAACAAGAAGACGACTTATTAAATTGAATAAACCCGTCCGTATAACAACAGAAATAATATTATAAAACAATAATTAACTTTTATAACAGCGAGCTGACATTTCATCTAAGCTCATAACAAAAAGTTCCTTAATATAAGAACCAGATTAATGGGCGATCTTATTGCTTGTAGCTGGTTCGTAATAACTACGCACCGTTATCGGTGGGAACAATCTGTTAAGAGATTGGAAACAGTACATTATATGATACAAGTAAGTAAAGTTATTCATCAGATCCTAGGTGGATTCGAAGCCTGAGCCGAAGTCCTCGCGACTGTCATACGACTATTTTCAACACACTCGTGAAGAAAAAAAATTAGTCCAGATCGTTCCATATCGAAAGTCTGAGAAAAGGCGAATTTTACAAACTGTAACAGTTTCATACTATGTCAATTAATTGCTTTTGATCGTTCGGTGTAATAAATCATTAAAATAAAGCTCGATTCAGAAGGCGTTAGTAGAATTTAAACACAAAGAACGATTTAAAAAAACTTATAGATTCGATATAAGTTTTAAGTTGCTCTTAATTATTACTTTAAGACTACGGTACGGGTACTACTACGAAAGTAGTCGTAAGTCTATCAAACAGTCGGGATGGACTAATGGCAAGACATCCATATACAGGTTGATCCCCTCGATGGGGAAATATACGGGCTGTTAATAATGTTATTAATTACTTAACGGATTTTTAAATGAATATTTCTAAATGAGATATAAAATGTGCATTAATTCACTAACGCCTCCCATAACAATTACAGTAATGCAACAATAGGTCGAAAATATATTCCTAATCATCATTATGTCCATAACATAAGAACTAATTTGCTGCATACAAATATATTTTAAAAAATAATGCAGTCTTAATTTAAACTACCTTTTTTGTAGCTTAATGAATGAATTTCGTAAGGGTGGTCTTTATCTTCAAACTGTTCATCTTTCTGGAAATGTGATCATCAACCTCATCCTCTGTCATTCAACCTCTATTTTACATTTACACTATTGGTTCTTTTATCACTGAAAATCTTTTTGTCTTTGGCATTTACTGTTGTTATGTTAATTTCGCTCCATCTTTTTAAAGTACTGTAAAATTTTATTATTGTCTATGAATTTACAAAATTCATCTCTCAAGTTAAAAGTTGCCATGGGATGAACTAAACATTGATAATGAAATTCAGTATCAGAACAACCATGTGACACATTTTATTATGCCTTATGTTCAAAATGTATTATTGTATTCGTTTAAATAAATTTAGTATTTTTTTATCAAGATAAGCAATTTCTTTCTTAAATATGAAATCCTTTACGTATGTATGTATTCATCTGTGTTTTAAACTGAGTTAACAAAAGCCAAATTTATAAAAAAATAAAATTTATCTTAGATATAAACTAAAACAAGGGACAAATAATTTGCCGTTAAGTACATTAAGTATATTAGATGTTCATTTAAATGTTCTGATGTTTAAAAAACATCCTTAGTTTTTTTGTGCAGCAAAACGCAAGAGAACGGGCAAAATAGTCGTACGATAAAATAAAAATATGTGGACTTTCTATTATATAAAAGCTTTATGTTATAAAATTCTAACTTACATACATTATAAATATCATTGTTATAGTTAGTAAAGGGTATGAAATATGCTCATACTGCCCCATACCATAGGGTGTGGAAATGATTTTCAATCGGAAATATAAAAACTAATATGAATTAGAGTATCTAAAAATCTTTTACATTTAGACTGTTTTTTATCACATTTTATACATTTATCTCGCACATATAAAAAAATAAGTAGAATTGGAAAATTCTACCATAATATCATAAAACTGAAGAATTTGATTTATTTATCGTGCTTGTCTCAGGATTAGATAGCTCATTTAGCGCTAGTGGGAAAGAAATAATTTATCATATTAAGTTTATTTAAAATGCTCACTACCCGTGCAAAACCGGGCAGATAGCCAGTCATAAAAAAATCACTTGTTAATATTGATTGGCAATCTCTTCTTTCCATGGTTCTGATTAAAACTTTATCGGTTTATAGTAGGTCATATTTTTGTGTGTATCAATGCAAGTAATGAATACTAGTTATAGAAATAAATTTGCAATGTCCAAGTGGCGAAGAGCTCGCCCCGGGCAGCGGCCGCTATAAAAAGATCGTCACAGGACAACCGACGACGACGTCGGCGGTGAGACGCAACTAGTAACCCTGGAAAACGATTCAGCGACGGCGGCAGTGCCATCGAGTACTGTTGCCAAAATAATTAAAGAAATATCCGCCGGTATCCCTCCGCTGCGCCCGTGCCGTACTAAAATCGTAGCTCTTCGCCCGGGAGTCGCATCTCGGGGCGCGGAGGGAGAACATCTCCCGCGCCACTTTTATTCTTTCTTTCCTTCCCAACGCTAACGAAAAATATCCAGTAAGTTTCTATGTAAATGTAAGGTTTTTTACAGTGAGTGAATCAGCCAGTGTTAGCGAATGTGGAATTCCATAGAAACTGATAACGTTAGTGGTGATATATAGTGATGAAGTGTTACATAATCTCATAGTACAAACTTACAATAAATAAGTATTTCAAACATACTGCATTTCATAAAACTTTAGAAAACTGAAATAGTGCCGTACCACGTGGTATAGCAACCAACCAATAGGAACGCTCCACATACATCATTTATATTGATCGTAAATTTTGTAAATATTGCTGTTTTATAATGATACCCTTTCAAAATTATTGCTTTTTCTATGGTACGAAGTCCGCCTGTGTTTATTTAAATATTTATAACTTCTTATCTTTTGGAATAATTGCAAAGAAATCGCATTATTTCTACAAATTAAAAACTAGATGGCGCTGACTACTCTTTGTCTGTCACTTTAGTCAAGTTGTCAGTCAAAAAAAATGACGGCTGGTTTGGTTTGGTTACGTGTTCGCGTGGTTTAACATATTTACGAGAATAAAGTATTGATTTAGTGTATTTTTAGATAGAATTATATACAATAAATTACAAAGACTATAATCTTTTTAATTGAGTTGTTAATTTAGTCACGCTTTTTCCATGTATTGATAGTACGAGGTGAGTTTAGCATCTACTAAGTCAACAGACGTCTACTTTCCGACTTATTTTAATAAAAAATACTACAAACGTAGCAGCTTTGTACTGCCAAAGGGATAATATTTTAAATAAATCTAATCTACTTTTATCTAATACTGCTGTTAAGAACTTAGGCCGAATTTCACGATCAAGCTTTAAGTATACATTGTTCCAATACGTCATTTGGTGATCATCGTTTCAGTTTTACCTAAGAGATTATCAGAAATATAAGGAATCTGTTAAATCTCACCCATAAGCCTGTGGAAACTTAACACTTCCTAAAATAGGAAAACTAAATTCATAACCTCTTTTTTGTGATTATGATGACTTGACATATCTAATCTAACCTATTTCTAAACTTTTAGAAGTGACGGCAACTTAAGAATTCCACCATGGAGGACGCTTTCATTAAATCCGTGGATGAAGTCCTCGGATATTTTGGCACTGATCCAGACAAAGGCCTTACCCTAGACCAAGTTAAACGAAACCAAGACAAATATGGGCCAAATGGTAAGTGCTTTTTTATTCTACTTATGATAGACCAGTCAGGAGCCACCAGAATATGTATTTGCTACACATGAATATCTCCTTTTTTGCTGTGTGACTTATGTCATAATTATATTTATTCGTTACAAATTACTAAGCCTTGCTGATCATATTGCATTTTTATTAAATCAATTTCATGTGTTTGCAACACATTCTATTTAACAAATTTTATAACTGTATATTACCAAAAATAAATATGCATTCCTAAAAGCAACTGTCATACCAATATAGGGTCTATTAACTAGCGTAAAATAATTAAAAATATGTTAATGTTTCTCAGACTAGGAAACTTTAACTATAATAACTAAATGAGTAACTGTTTCCATATAAATGTTTCTAGCATCACCACATTTGGCATGAGGATAGCATGCCATATTAATTTAGGACTTTGGGAAATCAACATGGAATTTAGGTGATTTGTATAAAAAAAATACATGTTTGTATCTTGTGGGTGGCCTAGATGCTACCCCTCAAGTAAATCTATTTTTAAAGGTAAATTTATATTTACTAGGACTTCAATTCAAATTGCGTTTAAAAATGAAATGACTTGAGTGAGTTAGGTAAACCTCAGTCTTCTTTCTATCAGTGCAGTTGGTCTTAAGCTTTAAGCTGCACTCTAAATAAGAAACCATTAACATTTTTATATTGACTTCAATAGGAAACTGTAAGTGAAGGTGATCCCCATTATACCTACTAGCCAATGATTTATTTTTAATAGTCATCCTATAAATCAATTAGAAATGAAAAGTTTTAAAGTAAAATATAGCCAAATTGGGGTATACAAATATGTAAAGTTTATGTTTATGAATAAAACAATGGGTAATCTCTCTTTGGTGCACATTTATACTACTAAAATTTGTGTTTTCTAATAAAAGTAGCTAAAATCATGACCATCATGATTTACTGCTGAGATGAAAATTGGGTGCTTACAATAAATATTACTCAGCGTCACATTTAAGTTTAATAGGTATGCAGCAGTACATAGTTATATATATTAAGCTTAAAAGATGCAAAGATGGTAAATTCTTCTAAAATAATCATTCTTCACATTCAGTTAAAAGTGAACATCTTACACTAATGACTGATTCTAATTCATTAGTCTCTTTTAATTCCTCTCCTTATAAATATAGTCTTGTGTTATAAAATGGTGCTAGAAGTTAATATATCTGATGTTTGTAGCATGCTTGGCGGGATGTTGTAGCTGACCAATGAAATGATCAAATGTTCAAAACATTCCTAATTGTACCCGAAAGCAATAAATTCAATGGATAAATAATCAATATTTGTTCATGCTAATTAGTATTTGTGGCAAAATGTTTGAAGCATTGGCTATTGATGCATGTATAACACTGCACTGTTTTTCTACACTAGGGTACCTTCTTTAAATCTTAACTAATCAGTAATTTCAAATTTAAGTTTAAGTCAATATCAAGTCAATAAACATGTCATCAATTATTGTTCTTACTGATTTAATGTAACAGATTAGTCACTCACAGTAGTAAAACCTTATTTACTCAATTCACTTAAAAAGCCATATTGTGACTAAACTTATAGTATTTAAAAACAATACTGATACAAAGATGTGGCATGTTACTAAATTTGTTCTAAACTAGCAGTTCCTAAGATCCTTGCTCATATCACTATGAGTTCCCACTTCATAGTATAATAATGGATATTGGCTAATCAGATGTTATTTATAAATTAAATATATTATTTAAAAACTTTCCCCTGCAGTTTAACACCTGGCAAGAATCACTCTTAGTCACAGTAATTATTATGCTAAAAATAACCAGAAAAACCAAGATTTTTATAATTTGAAAATAACACCAGACATACATAACATATTGGTCCTCATATACATATAGTACATACATAACACGAAATATCATTGTGTCACTAAACAATTCGTTGGACATAAATAATAGGTTTGTGAAAAAAGCTAAATCGAACTAATGGCGCGTAATTCGATCACTCCTCAATTCGCAATAGACAAAGCTCCGAGTCTTATTGACATTTGAACTCATCTTGTGAGAACGAGCTCGATGGAGATGATGGACGAGTGTGGTTTGCGTCAATCTGATATATTTATAGAGAAGGCCGATGCCACTGGTGCGTTGCTCTAAGCATTCCCCCATCGTTGGATGCTACGAGCACCCTTGCGTCTATAACTGACAACCGTGCTGCCTTGCAACAATTTTTGTAGCTGCGTTCTTGTCTGTGGAAAACTCTTCAATATTAATATATGTTATAAGTATGCACATTCGCTTCAAGCAGAATCATATACCAATTTCATTGGATTTGTTTCCGTTGCTACGTTAAAAATCTTCACGTAATCTCTTTGTTGCCTCGCGCTTAAAATAAAACTTTGTAAAGCAAAGGGTGACCAATGGAGCAAGGGGCCCTTTATGTGTTAGCCGATGCAAATAGCATCTCATGATTAGCTACACTTTATACCCGGATTCTTTAACGTTGTTTGTATTGTTAACTATGTAATATCCTAGTTTTTAAAATTAAAAAAACAATGTGTAATTAAGACTTGTATTTGGATCATTTAAAAATTCAGCAAACCCCAAAAGACAAAGAAAATTAATGTCATTTGTTTACTATCTAAATATCACACGATTATCGTATTAAGTCAACGACCGATAAATGTTTATCGTTCATCTTAGTTTGATTTTATGTTTGAATTATTACCGCGTTCATCTATGACTGAGATTCCGTTTGGAAATATGTGGCGTGAGTTGCTCGTCAAATGCCACGGCACTGTCACAATACGGGAAATATCGAGCAAGAATAGATTTCGGACGTAAATAAACATTTTAACATGGCCGTCCTTGCATGTCGTGCGCAACTGTTACAACTAGGACTGAAATCTTGCTAACCACTAACATCAATACATAGATACTAACAAAGTTATCTTTGACAAACCAGTACATTCCGTACAAATATATAATTTTATTCTTAAAAAGCTGATCAGAGCAAGTATCTGTTTGTATGTCTTTGAATGACCTAACCTGGTATTTGATTAATGAAAAATACTCTCATTTTAATTAGTTTTACTATTGAAAATTACGTTGTAGCAAAAATTTAAACTTCAATAAAACAATAATGAGAAATTATTCAGAACATGACACGTATGCATAGATAGTTACGCCTATTATATACCTTTTAAATAACGACGTTCATATAAAACAATTAATCTGAAACTCATAAAATTACTCAAAAATACCTTTTAATCTCAATTAAATTACGAAATGTTCCAAAAAATAAAGATGCATATAACGAGGAAACATCTTATTCAAAACCTTTGTAGGTGTAGTTTTGTTTTCGTCACAGCTGTAATTTGTAGAAATGTTTAATCAAAACAGTTATATGTGCTCAACCAACGACACACAAATTATATCCAATTGCGTCATAATTTGTTAATTATATTGAAAAGATTACTTTGACCCGGAACGCTGACTTATTTAATGTTAGATCGTTTTAATAATTAATCCATTTTATTCTTCTTTTTACGGGTCTGGTTCCAAAGTAATACTGTATTATCACGTTCCAGTTGTGATTGAAGTGCCAATTTGTCTTTCCTACCATTACTGCCTAAAACAACGGAACTCTTTAATTTATTAACGCTGCTAACTTGCTACTTTTATAAAAAAAATACCACTAGTAGACATATGTTACGGTACATAAAGTAAAACTTGTCACTAGGATGAAAGAATTAGGATTTATTTTCTGTCACATTAATGACGATGTATTGTACTCCCGTCAGTCATTTAAACGGTGTTGCAGTGAAGTAAGTGGTTGCCTTGAATGAACGTGCACCGTGCATCACATAGGTATTGCGCACGCGCATATATAGAAACGAATAGATAATTTGGCTTATCTCAACGGCATACATAAATCCGTGTTTATCTGTAAAAGATAATGCAATGTATGCGTATTAATGATTGCTTCTGTGTGTTCACCATAACACGTCATATGAACGGTATATCTTGCGATGGAATCTTCAAACGCAAAAGCATTTGACCCCAGAATGTTAAGATTTTTGTATCTGATTACAATTCTAAATACACTTTGCGTTTGCTAATAAATGAAACTATCTTGGAACTATTATTAATTTTAGCTCACTATTTAACTCCTATCCTATCAACGTGATAATCCATTCACCTACTAATAAATTGTTGTAGAGCTTAGATATTTTTAATTATACAAAAATAATGTGTTAAAATTCTTAATTGGACTGGCACAATACTAAACAAGGCATCGCAACTGTTTGGTACTTACGTAACAAGGGGCTGTCACAGCTTTAGGAGTAAAAGCAAGGTTAAAAATTGGGATAGTATTACCTGATATATACTCGTAACAATTTAAAAAAATACTGTAATTGATGCCTCTGAGTCAAAAATTAGCATATAAAATCTAATGAAGCAATATATTAAGCTCAAACATGTTAAGCTGGTACAAAATTATGATATAAATATCAATTTGAATTAATCTTTGCTTTGATCCTACTAACATTGCACTTTCGATAACTGCTTCTAATTTTGTACTAGTAATATCTGGTTGTTACAAAAGCGTTTTATGGTTTTCGGGATTAGTTAAATCATCAAAGTCTATTGTTCCATCTTCAAAGAATAGTATAAATCAAGCTAGCCATACATATAGATATAGATTCGCTCTTCTCTTCTCTTTGTTCATTTATTTATAAGAATAATGTGAACATATTACAAAATCAAGTAAATTTTAATTCAAAAAGATTCCAACTATATGTTTTTTTCTGGCAAATTGTCTTTGACTCTAAATATTGCTTTTGGTGGTTTCAAACTTTTTAATAAAATACTCTCGTTAATCTCATTATAATAAAATCCTAATCACTTTTGTATAGTATTAAAATTAAAAATCTTCAAAGCATCGGAAACATTGGCTAGATTGTCCTATCTCTTCCTATATCTAATGCGATAATTTCTAGTGTAGATACGATTAATGCGATATGTTGTCAATTTCTAAAACATATCGGTAGTATCAAGATCATACGAGGTGATTAAAACATAGGGTCCATCAAGAATAAAACCATATTTGATTGCATCATGATTTCATATCCCTTCTTTTTTCACTTCATTTTGCTTAAAGACTCTCCTTTACAATTTTCATAATCCTTTAAATATCAAAACATGAGTATAAAAAAGTTTTCAAGCAATGAGTACTAATTAATTTGAGTCGAGATAAAATTATCGAAAACTAGTATTCATTAAAATTTTATTTATTTTAACAAGCGCTTTAATTACACAATAGTAATGAAATCGCCTACATGTTGAGTTTAGGGTTGTAACTATATCGACATCTAATGATTGTTTTAAAATAAAAGGTACCAATATTTTTTAAATCTTGTAAATATTATATTTCCCCACTGAACTTCCAAATGTGGCTGAAGAATTTGCTGATTCTGAAGCTCTGGGTACCCCTTTTAGGGATTTATAGCCGTTAGTATGTGTATGTATGTAAATAGTCACAATATATTTATATTTGTTTGCTGATGATAATTATTTTATTTTATGCAACATCTCTTTATTATACTAAAATAGTTATTGGTAATTTAAGAAAATAAAAGACGTTAGTAAAAGATTCATATGAGTGCCGGTGTTAAAAAGTATACTATGTCCCAAGAGTATAAAAAAATAGTCGGTTTTTTTTCTCTACCACACTATCTGTATCAGATTATCCAAATATATTCGGTGCATCCCTAGTTTTGACCCACTTTCAAATAAACAAAAGTCCTTTGTTCGTTTTGTAGTCCTAATTTTCTAACAGATAAAATTTTATGTTCCGCTATAAATAATTTTTGAGTGAGATGAATTATCACATACAGTGGAAATTTTCAGGGAAGACCCAGTATCTATTGGCTGGCATCATGACGATAAGGAAAGCATTTCGGATGATAGTCATTTCTTTTATTAGTATATTAAATACAAGATCGGTCCGGTAGAATTAACGTGATGAACGGACATAGACAGACAGACATTTTTTTCATAAATAGCAAATTTGGCTTCAGTATCGAAAATAAAACATATTCCACCGGATTTTATTTTTTTCTTCAATGTACAGTTTTGACTTCGTTACAGTCTTATTATAGTATAGATTTATTTATTTATTAGTACATAAATCACTATTGCGTGTTAATCTTTGCTTATAAGTGATGTCAATTTTTAATTTAGTATAGTTTTTTTCTGGAAAATGCTTACCCCTGTACCCATAATTCTAGTTAAATTCATCTTCACAAAAATAGGTTAATTTGGGTTTAGTTCAAACTCAATAAATCGGTTTGGATATTGATGATTGATGACTTTTATAAATTATTATAGTTTATGTTTCTTAACATTTCAGTTTAGCATTTATGAATTTTGATGACAATAATTTCTTACAGCATGCTACCGCTAGGTATATTTATGTAAATAATAAATTGACATACATATATTTTATATAAGTATTAGGGATTGCAAAATAGCACAAAAATAGGTTTATGCTATAATGCAGGGACACAAAACTTTAAAAAGCTTAGCTGCTTTATCTTAGTAAAACTTGATAAAATTCAGAATATGATTTGGCAGAAAGACGAGCCACCTGAGTCGGCCTAGCAGATATTCGCAAACAGACAGCTATTTCGAACGCGCTACGTTGGCGGACGCCACTTTCACATCACGTCTTATTTTTATTATGTTTATCGCATACCTAAACACTATTATTTCTTAGACTGTATTTTAGAACATGCCACATATTTTTACGCTGTTTTTTTAGTGACACTACTCGGTTTCTAAATTGCGATTCTGGAGGCGTAAAACTACTATTAGAAAAATATCGTTTTTATTTGTAATTTAGATAGCAAGTTCTCCATTATATTTAACTTTTCATCCATTTGAAATCGTCTCGAAATGTTTCAACCCACTTGCCCTTATTGGAATATGTTAAAAAACGTATAATCCAAAAAGCAACAACGACACTATGACATCATAAATAAAATAAACGTTGAACCAAGGGAAAAATAAAATATGCAAAATAAATCCAAAGCAGATTAAATTAGTAACTGTATAAATGGATATCAGTTGCAAAGTATAACAACCGGTCGGCGATAATGTCGCAGTGTAAGGAAACAAAACTAGAAGTCAAGGTCTCTACTACGTCGGCCGTGGCAATCACGACACTCTTATAGCTGTAGAAAACTGCTCATTGTTTCCATAATAACACTATTAACAGCAATAAAATTCACTTTATAGCTATCTCTATATGGCTTTTATTGCAATATTTTCCATTCTATGTCGCAGTCTTAACAAGCATGAGCTGTTAAGTGTATAGGAAATGTTTTCATTGGTACCGACACGAAACTCCATCCGAAAGCAACTAACAAGAAGGCATAAATGTTATTTTAATCTTTACGCCCCCACAGTAAAAGCGTGAAGTCGAGTTCATGAGAACTTTGACCAGAATCACATTACAATTAGAACTACACAAATGCTCAGACAACTTCAAATTACAAGAATTACATGTTGCCTTTTGTTACAAACCCTGTTTTTCGTCTACTAAATTCATATCAAGTATCTAGGAGCTTCTAATCCAAGGATTATAGTAGTCGTCCTTTGTTTGAACTGTAATTAAAATCCCTTTCACGTATTTGTATGCTAGGCATACATACTAACAACGCATCGAAACTAATCGTGCCGTTGATAAGCGAGGAAAGGACTTAAAAAATCTATATAACTTTACTTGACAAAGGTATGCTTCTGGTCCAATAACAAAAGCATTGAGTAATTGCTTACATTTGCATCGGAATAAGAACGCGGTCGCCGGGCGCCATGCCTAGCCATCTGATTATAATAATGTAGTACGCAAATAGAGCGAGCATACCGATGGACAATCGTATTGCCAACACCGACTCAATAACTCAGCAAAGCGCTTCGCATCCAAATGGATTTTATTATGACATTAAAATGTTGTTTCATATAGTTCCTCCTCGCAATTATAGTAGCATGATTTCATTTAAATCTTAAAATAATTAGTTCACAATCCCATTACAAAGATATGGTAATGCGCTACTAAGTGAATGCAGTCCTATGTTTCGCTAACAAAACAACGCAATCGTTATTGTCACACAATTCAACACGTTTGCAGTTTCAACAAAATAACTGTACCTGCTCGACCGATCGTTTCCGCATTGCGAAACCGTGATCGAGACAATCAGCTATCTTGTACAATGACCATCGCTTCTCTATTAATCTTACCTCGCTTTTTTATTATCGGAGGAATAATTAGATATGAAACGTCAAGAAAAAGGCGATGACGTCAAAGTTACGTCGTGACAACCGAGGTCATTGTACACGTAGTAGGGTCACGCCAGTCGTCGAGGCTTAAGCGTTACGTGGCCCTCGGACAAGTGATCACATCATCGCTATTAAACCAGTTGCAATATATGATTATCAAGCTTGCCTTATATCTCCGCACGTGCTCCTTATTCGAGTAGGTTCACTGAAACAATGTCATCTCTAAATAAGTACGATTGCGATAAAAAAACTTTTATGGTATTGACACAAAGCTAAAAAGACGACGTTGCTATGTAAAGGTACAAATCGGTCATGCTATTTTGTAAACGATAAAAGTAAGAACAGATTCTCGTATAGTATGAGGTATGACATTGATGATAATATGTCGTTTGTATTGATTGACGTCACTTGAAGCGTGCGAGCCGCAGCAGCTCGGTTGCCCAGCACTACATCTCTACTTCTATATTTATGTACGGCGCAACAGCCGAGATAAATAGCACAGCTGCCCTGACTGGTTTATCGTTCAGTAAATTCACTCCTTTGATGTTTTATTCAGCTCTAATTATGCTATTTGCTCTTTCCAGAACTTCCAACAGAAGAAGGTAAGCCCTGAACGACTGCAGATACGATAAGTATAACTACATTAGTGATTCATGAAAATTTGTACTGATTCATAATGACAAATGCTTTAGTAGATTTACGATAATTTTACTTGTAAAAGCTACTTGAATAGTTAAACATCTACCTAAATTTAATTAGTTACTTTTCATAAACGCGCCCTAAATCCAAATTGATATGTTGACTGAAATATTAAGATGTTGATATATATACGTTATTTGAGTCTAATATAGGCCATAGCGTAATTGATTTTGTTGATTCATTTTGATATAAAATTAGATAAATTAGTTAGCTATTTACATACATACATATACTCACGGCTATAAATCCCTTGAAGGGGTAGCCATAGCTAGGGAATGAGACATTCCTCAGCCAACTTTGGAAGTTGCGTGGGGAAAAGATGGTGAAATAAAGGTTGTTGGTGATGGGTCTCCAACCGCATCGCCCAAAAATCCCTTAAAAGCCCCAATACCGTTAGTCGCCTCTTACGTGCACCCACTGGAAGAAATGGGGTAGTATTCTAAGCCGACACTACACAGCAATTAGCTATTTAATGAACAGAATTTTAATCTAATAGCCTTGGTAACTGTAAATGCCATCGATCCGCTGAAAAACGAACAAGCGGCAAAGTACTGAAGCACAATATAAAGCTTGACCCCAATTCCGGGGCGTGTGGAGAATGGCCGGTCCGTTCGAGAGCCACTTCCGACTCTTGAAACATTGCCGTTATTAGCTCTATTCACTATTTCCGCTTTGAGTTACTGCAGTTTCTATTACCGTGCAGCTCTCGAACCCGTTTCATTTTATTTTATTTTTCAGGCAAAAGTCTATGGCAGTTAGTCCTGGAACAGTTCGATGACCTCTTAGTCAAGATTTTGCTGCTAGCCGCTATTATTTCATTCGTGAGTAATATTCCTTTCGTTTATCAATTTGCTAATGATACGTATTCAGTTTTATTAATAAGAATATTTCTGTTTACAGGTTTTAGCTTTATTTGAAGAACACGAAGACGCATTCACAGCTTTCGTAGAACCCTTTGTAATTTTACTAATTCTTATCGCTAACGCAATTGTAGGAGTATGGCAGGTGAGTATTCATATAGTTTGATTATTTAAGATTTATTTATTTATTGGTCTTAACTTTTTAAGTAGTAAAACATGAACTTATAAAACATTCAATAAAATAAATTTATGCTTGTGTTATAGAATGATTGAATTTTCACGATATAGCTATATTTGTGTATATATATGATATATATAACTACATCCTTTCAGGAAAGAAATGCCGAATCCGCCATAGAAGCTTTAAAAGAATACGAACCCGAAATGGGTAAAGTGATGAGACAAGACAAATCTGGTGTCCAGAAGGTTCGGGCGAAAGAGATTGTCCCTGGTGACATCGTTGAGGTGTCAGTCGGCGACAAGATCCCCGCCGATATCCGTCTCATCAAAATCTTCTCCACCACCATCCGTATCGATCAATCTATCCTTACTGGAGAATCCGTATCTGTGATCAAGCACACCGATGCTATTCCCGACCCCCGCGCTGTCAACCAAGACAAGAAAAACATTCTGTTCTCAGGAACCAACGTCGCCGCCGGCAAAGCTCGCGGTGTCGTCATTGGTACTGGACTCAACACTGCCATTGGTAAGATTCGTACTGAAATGTCGGAAACCGAAGAAATCAAGACTCCTCTCCAACAGAAATTGGACGAGTTCGGTGAACAATTGTCTAAGGTTATCTCAGTTATTTGCGTTGCTGTATGGGCTATTAACATCGGTCACTTCAACGACCCCGCTCACGGAGGCAGCTGGATCAAGGGTGCCGTCTACTACTTCAAGATCGCTGTTGCTTTGGCCGTCGCTGCTATCCCCGAGGGTCTTCCAGCTGTCATCACCACTTGTCTCGCTCTTGGTACCAGACGTATGGCTAAGAAAAACGCTATCGTCAGATCTCTACCTTCCGTAGAAACCCTTGGTTGTACTTCTGTTATTTGCTCAGACAAAACCGGTACTTTGACCACCAACCAAATGTCCGTATCTCGCATGTTCGTCTTCGAGAAAGTAGAAGGCAACGACAGCAGCTTCCTTGAATTTGAAATTACCGGCTCCACCTACGAACCTATTGGTGACGTCTACTTAAAAGGACAGAAAATTAAGGCTGGTGAATTTGATACTCTTCAGGAACTTGGCACCATTTGCATCATGTGTAACGACTCCGCTATTGATTTCAACGAATTCAAACAAGCTTTCGAAAAAGTTGGTGAAGCTACTGAAACCGCTCTCATCGTACTTGCCGAAAAAATGAATCCCTTCAATGTTCCCAAAACTGGTCTCGACCGTCGCTCATCTGCTATCGTTGTGCGTCAAGAAATCGAAACGAAATGGAAGAAAGAATTCACCCTCGAATTCTCCCGTGACAGAAAATCCATGTCCTCTTACTGCACACCTCTTAAGCCTTCCCGTCTAGGAACTGGACCCAAATTGTTCGTTAAAGGAGCACCTGAAGGTGTCCTGGACCGTTGTACCCACGCGCGTGTCGGAACCTCCAAAGTGCCTCTTAACACCACCCTCAAGAACCGCATCTTGGAACTCACCCGCACCTACGGTACCGGCCGCGACACTCTCCGTTGTCTGGCTCTCGCCACAGCTGACTCCCCGCTTAAACCTGAAGACATGGACCTCGGAGACTCCAACAAATTCTTTACATACGAAGTTAACCTCACATTCGTCGGAGTCGTGGGCATGTTGGACCCTCCCCGTAAGGAAGTATTCGACTCTATCGTCCGTTGCCGCGCCGCCGGTATCCGAGTCATCGTCATCACTGGAGACAACAAGGCCACCGCTGAAGCTATCTGCAGGTGAGCATATTTGTTTCATTCTTATCATAAGGTTACATAAAGCACTATTGTACTAAAATTATTGATTTAATTTTGTAGACGTATTGGAGTGTTCACCGAAGATGAAGACACAACCGGTAAATCCTACTCCGGTCGCGAGTTCGACGACCTCTCCATATCTGACCAACGCGCCGCCTGCGCCAGGGCCCGCCTTTTCTCCCGTGTGGAACCCGCTCACAAATCCAAGATTGTTGAATACCTGCAAAGCATGAACGAAATCTCCGCTATGGTAATTACTATAAAAACAAATTGTCTTTTTTGTATACATCTATCTATACGAAATACGGCATTCTTGTCTGACGGGCCGAATATTATTGAATGTTTACGTTTCGGTTCTGGGAGTGCATTCATAATGTTTACGTTCTGCACTCGAGAACTGTTTACAAATCGCTATGTTCAAAGCTATGAAATAATCTCATCAATCCAGTGAAAACTACAAATATTTCGCATATAAACATTCAGGTGATGATGCAGATTTTTTAATTGGCTAAGTAAAATAAAATCTGCTTGAAAATAGCAAACTAATTGGATCGTTGGTCAGAATTCGACTTTCTCTTCAGAATAAACCTTCGACAAGAGACATTATAACCTATCAATTTAAACCCACGACTATTAACCCGAAAGGGGACCTAGATCTTTACTATCAAGAATTTCTCAGCCATTTTTGGACATAGGATTAAAAAATAATGGTAAAATGAGATACAAAGTTACATCTTTATTGTTTTAACTAGTTTATGAACGATAAACCTTATAATCCCAGACTGGTGACGGTGTAAACGACGCCCCCGCTCTGAAAAAGGCCGAAATCGGTATCGCCATGGGATCCGGAACTGCCGTGGCCAAGTCCGCCGCCGAAATGGTGTTGGCTGACGACAACTTCTCTTCCATCGTCGCTGCCGTTGAGGAAGGTAAATATACAACACTTAGCTATTGCATATAAGAATAGAAAAATAATGAATAAACATCAGAGGTCTTAAATAAAAAAAAAATACAAATATGGCCATTTTAAGCCATGTCATAGATATGTAGTAGACTAAACACCAACTGTCCCATTTTATATTCAACATTTCATTTCAACCATATAACAGTTGGCAGTCGTTTTCTCCAAAAAGATATGTAGAATATTAACTATTACAATTTCTTTGCCCAGGTCGTGCCATCTACAACAACATGAAGCAGTTCATCCGTTATCTGATCTCATCCAACATTGGTGAAGTAGTGTCTATCTTTTTGACTGCCGCTTTGGGTCTTCCCGAAGCTTTGATCCCCGTACAACTATTGTGGGTCAACTTGGTAACTGACGGTCTTCCCGCCACCGCCCTCGGTTTCAACCCCCCTGATCTTGACATCATGGACAAACCACCCCGCAAAGCTGATGAGGGTCTTATCTCTGGATGGCTGTTCTTCAGGTAATTTGACGTTAAATTATGAATAGGATGTGATAAGGTTTGAAAATTGATAGTTTAATTATAAAATGAAGTTATCTGTCACAGATTTACCAGCCTGCTGTCTCATATTCTGGATAAAATAATCCTTTTATTAAAAAAAAAAACAAAGCTATAAATGTTGCTGAAAATTGTTAACAACAATATGAGAACAAAGTTACGAATGAAACCATATTTTAGTACTTACTGGGAAATATTGCTTTGAGTGAAATCGCAACACACATTTATGCAATTTTAAAAAAAAAGCTTAACTAAAAGATAATAGGTATTATACATTTTTTCAGCCCCCTGTTAAGCTGTACAAAGCCTGTGTTAGGGGATACCGTGATTCACCCCCTGGACTACGGAAAGAGAGGGGATTGCAACCCTCGATTTTTTCCCCTTGTCGCATGATTTTTGTACGGCGTGGCGGAATAATGGATTAGAAGCAGTATTGAAATAGTATGACACAGATGCCTTACAAAATCGAATGACCAAATTTACCCCCGTAATTGTCGGAAAATAAAAAAAACCGACTTTGTGGCGCACCATTTTTTTACGGCACTGCGCGTTTTCTTGTTATTTTTAATGGTTCTATCGATGATAAGAATGCCGTACAAAAATATGTGACCAAAATGTACTCACTCTACCTGTACTTTCGGATTCTCACCTGCACTCAGTTGGACAGCTTACAAGTGACAGCATAGTGCTGAATCTTATTATTTAATGCTCTTATATCGTCAATTTTTCAGCGTGGGCCTGTAGTCTGTTCGATTCCCGCCTGTGTCGAAATTTTTCTTTCCTTAATTTGTTCTTTATTTATTATTAATAATACAGTTTTATAATTCTCTTCCAGATACATGGCTATCGGTTTCTACGTGGGCGCGGCCACCGTAGGAGCTGCCTCATGGTGGTTTATGTACTCGCCCTACGGACCTCAATTGAGTTATTGGCAACTCACTCATCATCTGCAGTGCCTTGGTGGTGGAGACGACTTCAAGGTAACAATTTATAGTTATGATGATGTAAATATGGGTTTTTTTGGTGATTCAGTTGTGTAATTTTCAGATTCAATGATATATATTATTTATTACAAGATTGTTGAATAATATGTATGTAGAGATAAGAGTTTATATTTACTGCCCAGTAGTCCGCTTCGACCAACTAAGATGTTTAATATAAGGGTATACTTTGAAAGTTAAACACGTTAATACCGCGATGTATAATCTGAGTGAAAGGCCGTTCGTTCAATAAATGAGAATCTGTTAATGCTACGCTAGATGCGTGGTCTTAAAGTTGCTGAGACTATGATCTTCATATGTAATTTATCATTATATCTTTAATATAAGAACTACATTCAAATCTAACCATCTAAATATATTTCCTTATAAATTTCCAGGGTGTCGACTGCAAGATCTTCACCGACCCTCACCCCATGACCATGGCCTTGTCAGTGCTGGTAACCATCGAAATGTTGAACGCCATGAACAGTTTGTCTGAGAACCAGTCCCTCGTCACCATGCCCCCATGGTCTAACATGTGGCTTGTCGGATCTATGGCTCTCTCTTTCACACTCCACTTTGTCATCCTTTACGTTGAGGTTCTCTCGGTAAGTTGGAAAGATACATCATACATACATATACTCATGGCTATAAATCCCTTAACGGGGTAGCCAGAGCTTTGGAATGAGAAATTCCTTAGCCACTTTTGGAAGTTGATTCGGGAAAAGATGGTAATAATAAATAAATGTTTTTGGTGACGGGTCTCCAACCACATCGCCCAAAAATCACTTAAGAAGCCCCTATACCCTTAGTCGCCTCTTACGATCACCCTTGGGTTGAAATGGGGTAGTGTAATTCTAAGCCGACACTACACGGCAATAAGTTGTTGTTAAGTTGAAAAGATGTTGGGTATTTTTTGTATGTGTTATATCCGTGATCATTTATTTAGTTAGAGATTGCTTTAATCAAATTGATATTTTGTCATGAATATCCGTTATAAAAATTACAGACAAATAATTTCCTACTATAAATCTGAAAAGTTTTCACATTTTCTATTGAAAAGTTCCAAATGAATAAATTATTTAACAATGACTATTTAAAAAAGTTATAATGTGTAGTAGTTAGCCAATAAAAAAAGTTATCACTCTAAAAATTACTGCTGGGTAGATAGATAGCAGGTTTCTGTACAAAATCCATCTTTGGAACTATTGTAAGTAAAAGTTGCAACTATTGACAAGATGTGAGAGTAAAACAACGCGATTTTTTCAGGCGGTGTTCCAAGTGACCCCATTGTCCATCGATGAGTGGCTGACTGTGATGAAGTTCTCCATCCCAGTAGTGCTTCTTGACGAGGTCCTCAAGTTTGTGGCCCGCAAGATCTCCAATGGTACGTCCTTCTTCGATGGCATGCAATGGATTGTCCTCATGTGGGCCATCTTCTTTGGAACCATCATCTATGGCCCTTTCTAACATTCTGTGGACCCAATCACACCCTGAGCCCCGCTCACCACAGACAATAACTGTACACTGTACGTAGATAAGAACGGTCTTTGGCTATCGAGCTATCGTCCTGTGGTCTGAAGCTATAAGGCTGTGACACTCGCGAAAACCAACTATCAAATGCGATTTTTCAGTTCATTCTTCAATATTAACTTATTACAATCGCACATGTTGAGTACCTCATATGTGTGACAAACTAGTTTCATTTTTTAAGTCTAGATACATAATATTGAAGTGCAAAGTTTTAGTGAATAAGATCGTTGGGACGTGGTTATTTAGCTTACTGTATATGGGACGATTGTTATGTTATCGCTGGACGTTCAATGACATTCCTGATTGTACTAATGTTTGAATGCTGTGTGTATCTTTTATACTAACATAATGATGTGTTTACTCTGTCCAAATGTAACCAAATTGTCTGATCGTCTGATCCAAGTTGTAATAACTCATATAAACTAATTCATATGTACCCGTAGGCCCAAATGGTTGACATTAGAGCTAGCTCAATTTAAGTGCGTCTTTTGCACACCACTTTTCGATAATATACTTATATTGTGAGTTATTGCAAATTCGTTAGTTGCAATAAAACTTAATTAAGTCTGAGAAATATGCAATGTGTTTACGAACATTGGTGATAAGATAATTCGAATCGACTATAATAGATTTATTGTATTCTATAAAAACATTTGTTTCTATGATTTGTGTGTGTTATTGGTAACTAGATAAGCAATAATTAATTCCAAAAAAACGGCTTATTATAATTTACATAATTAAATATACTTTAATACAAATGTGAGGGTACATAAAGTAGGTTACTATCAAACTTATGTCACACGATTTTGTCACAAATATTGCACGATCCTCCATTCCAGTACATTCTGTATAATTAAACAATTTAGTCTGAATAACATTCCCTTAATTTAGCTGAAGCTTTTTGCTGTATACTTTTTATAATAACGAAGTTTTTGAGTTACGCGATAAAATATGCGCACTATGTTTGACGTATGAAACTTAGTATGTCAAATAAAGTAATGTGAAAGAACGTTTTCAAGTCGTTCCTTTTGTACTCTCTTTTTTATCTTTGTAATAAAATAATTTAATGATTATCCATCTTCCATATATTCCTAATAGGATCTCAGAGCAATGTTCATTGTAAAGATAAAACCGTGTGATATTCTGCAATTCATTCATCAACGAATTGCTGCAGATTTGGAGAATTTTAAACATATTAATTTCGACATTCTATTCAAGATACTGTCACTTTGATTTTACAAAAATAAGAGAATCTTCTTTAATTTATTATTTATCTTTCTTCTATTATATAGATATGTTGAAAATTCCCAAACTCTGCCAACCCTGTTTTACGCATGTACTCTAGCATGGTCTAGGAAATTATTGCATTTTCATTCATAACTGACGTTATTTTTTACTGAAACATTTAGTTTTAATACATTACAAACATTCTGTGAGAGAGTTGTAGACGTATACAGAGAGAACCACGGTTGTAGCACAATGACAGGCATGTTGTGATCCTTTGTTGTCATCCCTGTTCTCTTGAATCTACGTGGTTATGTTGGGTATAAAGTAATTTATTAGTGTACAGTCATGTTTATATAAATATTTTACATATAATTAAAACTGTCCACAATAATCCGTGTGTTTTTTCTTTTGACAATCGCACTTCCTTCCAAGAAAATATCCTTCCGCTGTTTGAAAGCCTGCTTGCTGGATCGCACCTCGTGTACTAACCGTTCTTAGGTGTTAACCGACTAACGCCGCTTTGTAGCTGAGCCGCAGGGAGCAAGGACTAGTGATGTGAATGTGTGATAGTGATGTGAATGCGTCCCCTCGCATGCTAACCTCGTGATGTGTTCCCAGCCCAGCCGCAGAGGAAGGTGTAGACGCCAAACGCCCCGCCCCGCCCCGCCCTATTCCATGACACCGCATGACAGTGAATGAAGCGCAGCGCACGATGGTATGGTAAGGCCGGTCGCGACGCCTCATCACATCCCACTATCATGTCGCGTTGTTTTGCAGTGAGCGAGGTCGTCATCGACAAGTGGTAGGCGTCGCCCGCCGCAGACGGCTAACATCCGAGTGTAGTGTTTCGAGTTCGAGTGACGTGTGAGCGGGGACCGCACTAGCTCGTCTGCGCTTGCGCACCACGCTGGACATCTTTGTTCATAATGTGTATATATTATACAGTATGCTTTAGGAGGTTTAATCAATTTATTAAATTATGTTGTTTTATTTATCATAAGACTACATCGTGCCCGTCGATTGCGCAGTACTATCCGAGTGTACTTAATCGACGATGTTATTTATTCGAATTTATCTAGTTTGCTTTTACCTAAGTGATAGCAAGTTCGTCTTGTAGTACTGATGCCTCGACGAGCAAAATGGTGTCTGTAAGGGAAGGATAATTGTCCACTGTTTGGAGGTAATAAAAGTCCAAAAGTTTAAACATACCTGTACATTTAATGTATTATTGTTTTATACAATAAATCGTTATAAAAACACATGGTCTTTCATTCTTTATACATAATTTGATACCCTTATTAAACTAAGTCAATATTTTGAGCATATTTGTAAGGTATTCAGTCCAACGTCAGAAACATACACGGACAGCTGGAGCTCCAATCGGCTTCAAAAAGTGGAAAGTGACAGCTTCAGCTGTCCATGTATGTTGATCACTTGCTAGCTCGAGCAGTCTGTGTACGTCGACTTTATGACTGAGCACTTTCAGACTGTTATAGTAAGAGTTATTAGTTTGAATCTGCCACTAATTATTATGTTGCCGACCTCCCGAAGCAGTGCAAACACAAGAGCAGTCCGTACATGCGGATACGTGGAAGACTAATCTTCTATTAGGTCCTAACCTATATCCGAAGATCGCTAAGATAGCTTGAAGCTCTCAATCTCGACTGCTTCAAGCAGTCCGTGTATAGCCGGCCTCGAAAATATAATGGATGTTACACAATTAAACTATAAACCAGAAGTAGATAATCAGCTGTTTATTATTACAGTCGAGGAAAATATACCTAAGTTCCCCAGTGTAACAGAACCAGGCCGTAAATAGTATGTAAAGAAGTACATATATGTACCAACGACTATATTTCCCAAAAAGGCGTAGCCAGAGATTCAGGATTGAAATTCCTCAGCCACTTTTGGACATTGAGTTAGGAAAAAATATTGTAAAACAAACACGAATGTGATGAGAGATTAGAAGAGTTAATTGACGACGGATTATGCAGTAATGTTAATGTTAGTTCTCGGTATAGTTGGTAAATTGTATGGGTTGAAAGAGTGATGAATAAAACTGTTGGCAAAATATGGGATGTGCAAGCAGGATTTAAGAGGGAATAGGATGAATGGGCGGTAAGTATGTATTTGTTGGAGTTGTTGTCCAAATTCGGTTTGGGGAGTCAACGGATACTTGCATTGATATCACTCAATGAGGATGGAATGGAGAGCTTAAGTAAGAGTAAACGGGGAAAACGTTGATGTTGGGCGCCGTCCGTTACCGATTGGTTATGTGACTAGCATCTGGGTCCGCTTGAGGTAACGGGTTCATATTCCGCTGAGGCCAACATTTATATGAGGAACATAATGGTGTTCTTTGGTCTTGGATGTTATTTATATGTGTACTAGACAATATAAAAAATATCTTTGAGATAGCCGTGATAGCCCAGTGGGTAGAACACTTGGCTATCGTGCAAACGACTAGTGTTCAAATCCTGGGTCGGGCCTACACCAATTTGTCTTTTCTAAAGACATATGTGTGGTAAACAACGTGAGGAAACCCACATGGCTGAGTTGTATTTAGTCATGTGACAGTGTATTCGTACAAAACGGCGATAGGCCTGCCCCCTATCACGTGAGTACACTGTCCATGCAAAACGTGGGTACTCTAAACACCAGGTGACAAAGTCACGTGATGTTCAGAAGTATTAGTACCTCTGCCAACCCCTTCGGGGATATTCGGCGTGAACGTTTATGTTTATCTTTGAGATAGTATATCGGATCATATGATGTTGTACTTACTCTGTGCCTAACTTGATCTGATCATTTGTCCGTATATAGTTATTTATTTACGGACTTAAAATGGGTCTACCCATATTCTTAATAAATGCCTCTTATACGTTGATGATCTAGTCATCGGTTGAAAAGTTGCAAGAGATGTTGAATATTGCATTTGCGTCTTTTGAAAGAAAGGGAATGAGAATGAATGTCGATAATAAATGTGTGATTAAGATTGATTGTAAGAAATTGGAAGGAGTGAAAGAGTTTATATATCTTGAAACTTTATTTACGAGAGATGGAAAGTGTGATTAAGATATCAAAAGAAGGGCGATGCGGTTAATGGAGCAGTGAATAGTCTAATGACTAGACAGTGGATGTCCGAAAAGGCTCGAAATACACAGTGTATGATGCTTTTGTAGTTCCTTTTCTACGCTTATGTGTATGGCAAATGTTGTGTGTGGCAGAAGAAGCATGAGAGTAGAGTACCTACCTAAATGCTATAGAGGTGAGGAGAATGAGAAATAGTGTGATTCGTGAAAGATGATATTATAAAAAAGATAGACAAAGTAAAGTAAAGATGGTCTGGCTGGGCACATAGAGGATGGATGAACGAAAATTGGTCAAAAAGATCTAAAGAGCCGATGTGAAAGATAATGTTGGTAGAACAACGACCACGGAAGGGCATGTTTGAAAAAACAGATGAAAGTAAATTAATCTGAAGAGGTTTGCCAAGACTGTACTAAGTGGCAATCGATAATCTCTGCCAACCGCAATGGGAACTATCGACGTGAGAATATAAATAATTGGTATGATAAGTATAAAGACTACCGTGATAGGTAGATCAATGGGCAGAGCTCCGCCGATCATGCAGAAATTCCGTGGTTAAAATCCCGGGTATTTAGTTTGTTTTTTCTAAAGTCATATCATATCTGTAGTTAATTTATCGTGGTTATAAATGGTGAGGGAAAACATCTTGAGGAAACGAAACCCAAAGTTGGGTAGAAGAAGAAAAGAGAAGAAGATAATCATGCGATACGTACAACAACGGTGATAGGCCTGCCCCGTGTGTGCGTACACGGTCCAAGCAAAACGTGAGAATTCTGAACACCAGGTAACAATGTCACGTGATGTTCAAAAGTATTTGTACCTCTGCCATCGGTGATATACGGCGTGAACGTTTGAGTTGAATTGAGTCTTGAATACAAGAGATAGTTATGCTATTATGGCACTTGATGTGAAGAGTAAACCTGCAGAGAATAGCAAAACTGTACTAAATCTATGGCAGAGAAGAGGTATTATTGCTACAGATTGCTACCTTAGATTAAGTACATTTGGTTATTGTTACGTACTTCGATTTATTTTAAAAGATTTGATAGTTTGGTGACCATGGATGTCTCCAGAGCGCATCTCGTTCTAATTATTGTGACCATCTGTTGATGTTATTAAGTGCTTCGATGAGGGTTCCTTACAAGGTAACAAAAGCGCTTATCCATACATTACCTAAATTCCAAGAAAGGGTTACCAGAGCTTAAGAATCATAATTTCCTCAACCTATTTTTGAAGTTGAATAGGGAAAATATGGTAAAGTAAAGGGCAGGGCACATTGCACGCAGAACCGACGGCCGTTGAGGCTCGAAGGTTCTAAAGTGGCGGCCACGTACCGGACAACGCAGTGTGGGTAGGTCTCCTACAAGGTGGATCGACGACTTGGATAAGGTGTCGCCGGAAGCTAATGGATGAGGGCAGCACAGGACCAGTCCTTGTGGATATCTTTGGGGAGGCTTATATCCAATTGTCCAGCAGTGGACGTCTATTAGCTAATGAACTATTAATAAGTTTTTATTTGTTATTCTTTGACTTAATCTCGTCTGGCAACCGTGCAAGTAGGACATACTCCTCTGGTTCTGGCTCTCGTTCTAGGATCTATAATTATCATCGTTAATAAATTATAGGCTTTATTGCGAGGTAATAAATTGCATTGTTGTGTACCATTTATATGTTATTCCTATTTGGATACATGGAGAATGTTGGTGACATCCAGATCCACCTAGTGATGGGCGATTGTTGAAAAAAGCAACAATCGAATAATTCGAATGAATCAGTAAGTACCATTCGAATGATCATTCATCATTCGAATGATTATTCACCATTCGAATGATCATTCACCATTCGAATGAATAAACTGAATGAATCATTCGAATGATTTTGTGTTTACTTAAGGAGTGCGGAACGTTTTTCTTCCCTTTGTTTGTTTTACAAATTTACCAAGGTTGCTTGCTATTTTTTTGTAAAATTGGTACATAAATACGACTGACAAAGTATTTATAAGGATTAGCAGATAATCACAATATCTTTTTGGTTTCATATTATATATTCAATCAAAGGTAGCAGTGGCACCATATTGTTATTGTAATAGCAGTAGTGGTGCCATTTTTTTTTTCATTTAATTCTATAATGAGCGTAAAACAAATTCGTGAATTATTCATAATTTCGGCAATATTTTACTTTTGTTTATTATGGTAAGAGAGACACCAAATCATAAGTTTCAATCACTTACTTAGGATACTTGCATATTGATATTTTGATTGACGATTTCAATTTTTATTTTAAATAAACCATAAGGTTTCTTTCCTACTCAGTGTAGTCAAATTTTATAACGACGCAAAAAAAGATGTTGGTTTTAACATTTTCTGTAAGTTACTTTATAATTAAATTGATTAACAGCATACGAACATTTTTCATTCTCATTTATATTTGATAGTCACTTCTTTCCCTAAGAACTTTATTATTCATGTCATTTGAAAAAAAAAAGAATTATTTTTCATTCATACGAAAAAGAGCATGTATTAGAATAATAATGGATGTAAGGGAAGCAAGAGAGGTTTGTCAAGATCCCAATGGGAATAATGGGCGTCAGTAAAAGTCAGTAAGTTTTCATTCGAACACTTATTTTCATTCGAACACTTATTTTCATTCGAATAATTCGAATGGCTGTTTTCCACAATCGAATAATTCGACTAGTTCCGCATTCGAATGATCATTCGAATGAATCATTCACATTCGCCCATCACTATGATCCACCCACCAGTCGTCGGTCGCAGTCGCTTCACTCAATTTTAAATCACATCACCACATACAAATTATAACATTGATTGTTTATTCATGTCAATATCAGTCACGCAGAGTTTACAATATATTGATCAGTTCGTTCAAAGTCGGTTGATTGACTGACTAGATTTTAAAAAGTGTCATCACAGTTTCTCGCTTAAATTAATATTTAATAAATATTTTATTACTTTACCAACGCTTTTTATATCATTCCATTCAATAAACAAAATAAAATATTCAATTTAATTTTTTTTAACTGTACAATGCACTAACATAACAAAACAAAACTTACTATGGAAGTAACAAGGTAAATAATATTATATTCCTAAAATAATCATGTATCGATCTTTTTTTGGTTCTAAAGGATAAAATGTAAAGGAAGAATATAAAGCCTATTTGCAATATTACATTAGTTAAGTGTGCTTTCTTTCTTTCAGGGCAGATTGTGAACTGCCTAACATTATGGCAGGATTAGATATAATGGAAGTAGATTCTGGTGCTGCAGAGACAGAAAACAAATCTGACGTCTCACAGCCATCACCGCAGTTACGGTCGTTACGGAAAAGGAAGCCTTTAATACCTGAATCTAGTAGCAAATCTGCAAACCGGAGAGTATGTATGAAGCCAAAAAAACGTATCATGAGTGAAAATGCAACTTCTAAGCAAATAGAAGCACTGTACCTGAACAAAACAGTGAAATCTGTTTCACAAACTTTGGAAACAATTTATGAAGAAACAAAAAGTGATAGTGAATCTTCTTCAACATCGATGGGAAAGAAAAAAGTTAAAAGACTGCTCACTTTTCAATTAGGGAACCATTACACTAAGGAAAAAATAAAGAAACGAAGAGCTAAAATCAAAAAGCTCCTTGGAAGTAAACCATATAATAGGAAAAAGATACCTATGGATATATTTCTCAAAACAATAGATAGCTTAGAACTTGATGAAAACTTACAGTCTGAGACATGACCATTAATGAATATTTATTTTAAAATGATGCACTTGTAAATATGTTTCAATTTTTATTATCACTGTATAATTATATTTCATGAATCAATTTTCTTGTTATATCCCACAAATGATAGGTCATTTAATGGAAGACTGGATTAAGAATGAATCCTTGTAGGCTTTGGTGGGAATCTTTCTAATATGTATTTTATATGATAAGATGTATGTGCTTGCAAAATTTTCTTTGTATCATTGTGTAGTTTGTAACTAAAAAACTACTATAATTTTGTGCACAAAATTACACTGATGGTGCAATGGCAAACTGCTTAGCCTCCAATGTTGGATACATGTATCCAACATTGGAGGCTAAGCTTCAAATTGTAAACTTGTCATCAAGCTGTTGCCATCAGTGTCTGTTTAATGCAAGTGAAGTGTGCTTGAATTAATCCACATAGCTGGCTTAACCTTTCGTCTGTTGGATATTATTCGAAATTTAAATTACATAAAAGATTCTTCAAGAAATTTTGTCACGGATCCGTGACAACACAGTTGAGGGGTTAATACTGAATAGAGTAGCAATAGACTTATAACTTAAATTTAACTTATGTATGTCATAAATTAGTTAGGAATTCATGTATTTTTCACTATTGTATTTAAAGTACAAATTGACTAATATAAGCAAAGCAAGGGCAGTTTTCAAACAGAGCTTGACTTTTCCTTATTTATGTCATTCTATAAATATTGCATAAACTTGGTCACTATTTCTTACTTTAAAGAAATTATAATTAGAAATTAGGTTTTTAGTATGAATTAACTTATCAGTTATTGATGAAATTATGGCATTAAGAATCACTTATACTTAATGATATATAAATAGTGTGAAAAATATAGGCACTTCATTTGAAAATTCATCAGAGAGGTGTAACAGTAAATGTGATTTATAAGAGCCAATAATATCTCTTCATTTACCTAATCAACAAGTTGCTGAGCTGATTTATTATCTCTGGTCGATTCACAGCCACATGAAAGACTGTCTTTAATTAGCTTATGTTTATAAACAAAAACATTACTTTATTTAACTAGAATACAAGACTATACATTGAAAATATTGTAATACCCACACTATGAAGCAAGTGAAAATAGGCAATTCTAAAAGAAAACATGACTAGATGGGTGGTTGGATTGGTAGATTGATTTCAAAAAAGTACAATTAACTCAAGTGTTTTTATTATGCCTTCAAGGATTCTAACTTTGAATAAATTTTTTAAAGAGTGCAGTCAGCATTGAAATGAAAACCCACCAAAGTATTCACTACTGTGTTGAATATTTACTGTCTTTATTAAATGGAGACCGAATTATCAATTGTATTGTATATTTAATGTATGGTTTTGCATGGAGAAACATCTGTGGAGTTTTGAGAAGTGTTCCTAAACTAGGTTTGTTAGAAAATACTTGTACCAGAAGGTAATTTTAAACGACTTTACATAGTATTAATAACAATTATTTAGGTTTATAATCGTGATTTTGTAAGCACATTGTATTAAAGAACTACAAAAGACAATGTCAATTTGATTTTAATGGATTAGAAATAGACAATTAAAAATACAATAATATCATTAGACTATTTATTAGTTAGGAATTTTACAAGAAATTGCCATGGTTGGACAGTCGTCATATTCTTTTAACATCAATGCTGAGTTATCATGCTCCAAGTTGATGCACACACACATTGATTTTTCTTCTCCCGGTGTATAAAGCTGACGAGGCACGCCCACCCAATTTCTAGTCACACCACCACTGAAAATTATACAAGTTTAATGGTTAATAAATTTATTAAAAGTACTGCACATGCCATTATTTTGAAATAAAAACTGCTGTGTAGTGTCGGCTTAGAAAAGCACTACCCCATTTCTTCTGGTAGGTGTACCTAAGAGGCGTGGGGTTTTTGAACAATGCGAGTGATTTGGAGACCCATCACCAACAACCTTTATTTTACCATCTTTTCCCTGTGCAACTTCCTAAAGTGGCTGAGGAATTTCTGATTCCCTAGCTCTGGGTACCCCTTCAAGGAATTTTGTTGCAAGGAAGTTCATGAGTATATGTATGTATGTGAAATCTAGACACTGATGCTCTTGTAAAAGAAGGAGTAAAATTTTGTAGACTTCCAAATGTGGCTGAGGAGTTTCTAGCTCTGAAGCTCTGGCTGCCCCTTTTGGGATTTGGGCTGAGTATATGTATGTATGTCCAATAGGTTATTTACTGACCCTGAACTGGACCTCTAGTATGGGTTAAATTTACCAACCATTGAAACAACACCATAGGGGTTGTCCATTAATCACGTGATCTTTTTTTAGCATTTTTTAACCCCCCCTCCCCCATTGGTGATGAGTAGTGAGGTTTAAGACCACCCCCCCTCCCCCTTCTCAACATCACGTGTATTTTTAGTAGCTACAACGAATCTTAAAAATTTCTGAATATTATATTATTTTAAATACAGGTAAGTATAAACTATAATCTTATTTTATTCTGAAATTAAGGACCGTAATAAAAATGTGCCGCTTAATATTTGTTTAAAAATCGCGCGTTTGACGAAAAATTAAATACACGTGATATCTTACTACACCCCCCCTCCCCATTGTGTTATTTTCGTGATTTTTATTAAACCCCTCCCCCCCCTTTCAAGCCTCACGTGATTAATGGACAACCCCATATCTCTTTTTGCTAAATATGAACTTTTTCTGATGAATTATACTGTTACCTGTTTTTAGAGCACCAAACCTTTGAGCCATCATTCATACTCCACTCAATATTACATGGAGGATATTTTTCATTATTCTGCTCAGCCAACTTTTTTTCTATTCTACATTGTTTTATTTTATGCTTTAGTTGCCTCATATATTCAGTTGATTCTCCATTCTCATTGTAATATCTGCCTATTAACTTTCCTGCAAATTAAGTATATAAGTATAATTCAATTATATCATAACTGCTGCTGTGTAGTGTTGGCTTAGGATAGCACTACCTTATTTCTTCTGTGGGTGTTGGGAAGAGGTGACTGGTATGGGAACTGTTAAAGTGATTTTTGAGAAATGCAGTTAGACATATCACCAAAATTGGCTGAGGAATCTCTTATTTTGTAGTTCTGGCTACCCCTAGGAATTTACAGCTGTTAGCATATGTATGTACTTATGTAAAAAAGATACTGTATTGTAAATATATAACAAATTATTGTACTTGCAAAGAAACTAAAACTAGTACTTTTGTTTGACACCTTAATATGGAAAATGGATTGTGTAATGCAGAAAAAATAATTATTTTCAACATTATTGAAGATAAGTATTCAATACCTTTAAAGACATATTTTTGCTTATATGTATTTCTCCATGATACCAAACCAATCAACTCTGCACAAGACAAATCCAAGACATGATCTTGTTCTGGACTTTCATCATTGAAGTTCCCTGTCACCATTGCTCTTGAACCATCTTTACCTGAAATGAAAAATCTAGTAATTTATATTGCCACTGTAGATATCTAAGTAAGGCACTCACAGTACCATTTCTTGAAAAGAATACAAGTTGTGACTGAGCAACCTTCTACTGTTAATATTTTGTAACCAGGACTAAATACAATCTTCATTGGATAATACCTTACATTTTTTTAAAATATGTAGCAATGATTTTTTAACTGTAATACTGGTTTCGATCTAGTTAAGTCACAGCTTAAATTTGTTCACTGCAAAGGAATGAATATTAAATTATAAGTCTTGTTAAAATCAATTCAACTTATTTTTTTTTATTTTATAAGCATCTTCTTACCCACAAAGTAATGATAACTTGCGCCCTTTTGATAATGTTTACTTCCTTTCGAAACATCATAAACAGACCCTAATAGGGACATATATATAGAATGTTTATCTTCACCATTAAAACGTGAAAGTTCTGCTAAAGTAAACAAGTAAACTGAATTAGTCGAATTCAAGATAACTTTTTGGTCATAGTTCCAAAACTTATTGAAAACAATTTCGCTGTAATCACGTAGAAACACAGCACAAATAACTATGAGTAAAGATATTATGATAACTGTTTTACTTGAAAGTATGGATATTAACGACATGATGTTTTAAACTAAATAATTAAAATAAAATAAATAATTAAATGTAGCGTAATGAACTTAACTTTCCCTACCCCTACCACAGATTACAATATTATAGATACTAACCCCTACTCAAGGATACTCTACTACACTACGGATGGGCCCTGTGGTACTATATCTATATCTAAATAACGTTATGCAAATAATAATAATATCGCAACAGAAATATTCCATATGCCGTTTTCTCTTTCTAACCTTCCGAGTTTCATCTTTTGAAAAAGAGAACAATACATGTTTACTTCTTGTTGTTTATGGCAAAATTTCGTCAAGACGTTACGATCTTACGATTATGATAGCGCGTACCAAGATCGGCATCTTAGTCGCCATTTGTTCTGTCAAGTTGCTTTGTAAACAAAAGTTTTGATTGTGTTTATTGTGTTTTGGACATTGATTAATCAAGTTTTGGAATATAAAATTACATGGGTAATATAAATGCACAATGCCCTGTTGCTCTGTTAAAGATTGTGGCGCCCGTAATAGCGAAAATCAGCCTCAATTAACTTTCCACAAGTAAGTAATTATTTTCATTGTTTTCACTTCGGTCAAGAGTATTTTTTTGGTGTATTTCATGCTTCCTCGATGGATCAGAGGAAACTTCATGATCATTGTAATATTTTCGCCATAAAAGGCTTAGTTTTCATGATTTCTTCCAAAATTATTTCCTCTCATTGTTTACCTAGTGATGTGAAACACTGATCATTTAGTATTATCGATGTTTAAGTACTATCAGATTCGGTTTAAGTTGGTTGGTTGGTTAACCTATTAAAAATCTAAATGCCTTCCAAAATATAGGTAACATTATTTTTATAGATTACACTTTTCTTCACATTTGTTACTTTGAGGTGGTTATTGATTTTGATTACTAAAATTAAATAATTTCAGGTTTCCTAAAAGTGAAGCGCGGAGAAGAAAGTGGCTTGATGGTATTGGCTTTGAAAACATCAACCATCGGCATAAAATTGGCATTGCATTTTAAAAAAATGGTATGGTTTATCATAAAAAATCACGAATGAAAAGGTTTCATTCAGAACGTGTTAAAACAAATTGACGTTATTTAAAAATGAATAAATGTGACATTTTAAATTTAAATACGTTGTTTTTTTCGTATTGATATGTACGATCTGGCAATATAAGTCAAGCACAGCATCAATATTTTGTTGTACGTGTACGACAACTGTGTAGTGTCGGCTTAGAATAGCACTACTCCATTTCTTCCGGTGGGTGTACGTAAGAGGCGACTAACGGACTTTTAACGGCGTTTTAAGGGAATTTTGGGCGATGCGGTTGGACACCCATCACCAACAACCTTTATTTTACCAACTTTTCCTCACTCAACTTCCCAAAGGTGGCTGAGGAATTTGTCATTCCTTAGCTCTGGGTACCCCATCTAGGGATTTATACCCGTAAGTAAGTATATGTAATGTGTACGACAATCGATTTAAAGTTGTCCTTGAGCATATGACACCCATGATTAATCTCACTGAATCACTGATCGATGCACTGCTTTTAACTTACCCCACGCCGAAAATCATAATAAATTATCGCTCGAAAATGTTCATGAGTTAAATCCATGGTGATGTGTGACCCATGGTGGCGAAACGAAGGTTTAAAACTGGTGTTAAAATATCTAGATCTAAATTAAAAGTATTTGCCTACTGTTGAAATAAATTATTTCCACATAAAGATGTTGGCAAATTTATCGATATTTTTCTATTCTGATTCTTGCATGACACAACCCTAGGTCAGCCATTTTAAGTGCCAATAGGCCACGCCCCCTGCTACGCTCTGAGAGTGTTTAGGGCCGATCCATAATTGTAGAGTATCCTTGCCCCTACTGTACTGTACTGTACTGTTGTTCAAGCAAAGCACGAGCACGCACACACACACACTTTTAGATCGGGATGGGCCTTATGTATCATACATCATACATCAATATTTGACATTTAAATCGATTATCGATGTAGTATCTTTAATTTTTAACACGCTTTTATTAGGTCGAACTGCATGGATGTAATGTAACTATGTAATAAAACCCACGCATGTTTGTGATTATTGGCGAGGTACGACCCTTACCTCGCAATTTATTTTAGAAACTTTTTCCCACTTTCAGAAGTGGCTTAGTTTCTTATTCTAAAACCTTGGCCACCCCTTTTCCGAATTTATGGATTAGATGTGAGATTATGTCTGTGTGCGCGACTTTGTTGCTAAAATTAAATGTAAACGAATTGTGAATATTAGATTGATTCAGTTTACATGTTCTCATTGGGGTTTCCTTCTTAAACTACACAAGGAGGAAAATACCTAACTAAATTGGTAAATGTGCCTTCATGTGATCCTGGCTGGGATGATAACCCACCCACTTATTAGATTGCCATATTGTTGAACATCTGTTCACAATCAGCTGGCTGATCTAAATATTTTGTTTTGTTTACTACCTGCTCATTGCTGCTGCAGGCCAATAAATTACGCCTATGGTATTTTTGTAGCTATGTAAGCCTTTTGTCAATAATAATTTTCTCATTCACCGTTGATTCTTATATGAATTCAATTAAGTCAAAAATACAAATTCATTATTATAACCTTAGACCAAGCAAAATGATCCCACTTAAAAAGTTCTCCCGATCGTACAGTAAAACTTCGTCACGCAGAAGAGTGGTAGTTAGTGGTCTTGGAGCCGTGAGTCCACTCGGAGTCGGGGTGGAAGTTGTATGGAATAAACTTATCAAAGGTCATACCGGCATTGTACAGCTGCTGGGTGAAGAGTATGCTAAGTTGCCCTGTAAAGTAGCTGGTATAATACCTAAGGAGGAAAACGATGTAGTGTATAATGCATTATCAAAATCAAATTTACGGACCATGGCTCCATCAACAGCACTAGCGCTGTTAGCTACATCAGAAGCAATTGCTGATGCCAAATGGATGCCGACCAAAGAAGAAGAGAAAGAATCTACTGGTGTTGCCTTGGGTATTGGTATGGTTGATTTAAAAGATGTTTGTGACACACATGAAGCTCTCAAAATAGGATACAATAAAGTTAGTCCATTCTTTGTTCCTCGGATATTACCCAATATGGCAGCAGGTCATATAAGCATTAAATATGGATTTAGGGGACCAAACCATTCTGTATCGACAGCCTGTGCCACAGGTGCTCATTCTATAGGAGATGCATTTAGGTTCATCAGGAATGGAGACGCAGATGTGATGGTATGTGGTGGTGCTGAGTACTGTATAAGTCCATTAGCAATTGCTGGTTTCTGTAGATTAAGGGCACTAAGCACATCATTCAATGACAATCCATCCAAGGCATCAAGACCTTTTGATAAGAAGAGGGATGGCTTTGTGATGGGCGAGGGAGCTGCTGTTTTAGTACTAGAAGAATTTGAGCATGCTGTAAAGAGAGGAGCAAAGATATATGCAGAAATTTTAGGGTATGGCCTTTCTGGCGATGCATCACATATAACTACTCCTCGAGAAGATGGAAGTGGTGCTATGTTGTCAATGAAAAGAGCACTGAGAGATGCTGATATTAATAAAGAACAGATCACATTCATAAATGCTCATGCAACATCTACCCCTATAGGTGATGGAATAGAATCAACAGCTATTAAAAACTTATTTACTGATCATAGTAGCAAAATTGCCATATCTTCTACAAAAGGTGCACATGGGCATTTGTTGGGTGCTGCTGGTAACTTGGAAGCTTTGTTTACCATCCTCTCATGCCACACTGGAATATTGCCTCCAACACTCAATTTGGAAGACCCAGTTGACAACTTGTACTATGTGAAGGAACAGACAGAATGGAAATCAGAAAGGAGAGTAGCACTCAAAAACTCTTTTGGTTTTGGTGGCACTAATGCCACTTTATGTATAAGTAATATTGGATAAGTATAAACTGAAATCAATGAAAATGTATTTTTCATTTAATCCTTACTACATTCATAAATCCCCAATCCGTTTCAAGGGCAGCGAGAGCTTTAGAGCCACACTGCTTAACCTATGTCTTACTAATTAATATAAGGTTATGCATTAGGGTGAAAATTGTGTGAATGATGTGTTTTGAAAAAATGATACTTAAAAAAAATTGAAAAAGGGATGTTAGGTGGTGTAATTAAAGTTAATTGGCATGATAGACTCATGTTAGGATGGTTTTACATGGAGAGAATAGCCACATATAAGAAAAGGGTAGCCTATAGTAAAAAAAATAAAGTAATATAATTGTTACAAAACTGTGTACTTGAGAAATATAGATGTTAGTCCATTAGTATTTAACTTTATAGTCTTAATAGTACATGAAGTCGATCATCTGCCTCTTTTTTCACTACTGGAAAACAGATATTCACAAAGACTGGCCAAGTGTTGCTGGCATCCGTCAGCTTCCTGCAATATTCACCAAATCACACCCAAGGAGTGAACCCAAGGGGTGTCCTACCTCCATTGTGTCGTCCAGCGCAGGACCGTCCCTCTAAATCCTTTGAGCCCCAAAAGCCTACATAACTGCATGCAAAGTGCTCTGCCCATTGAGTTGTGCAACTATTTGAGCTATGTCAGTTATCCCAGTTCTACTGATATCTAACGTAGCCCTCTAGCATAAGCATAATAGATAGATAAACCTTTGAGTTTAGACTAAGTTTTTTTTTCGATAAGAACAATATAACCCTATCGGTTGACTTGATGACATCAAATAATGTACAGCGTATACTGTAAGTACTTAAGTATTGAGGAGGCAAAGCCCAGCATGTTACTTGACAAGAAATTATATCATCTGAGCGAATCCATAATTTCTAAAAATTTTGAGAAGGGTCCATTGCAACAAGGGTAAGGGAACCCTGCTTCACTGATATAATTCTGGATTATGCTACTTTTTTTCTTGTTTTCAACCATAACGAAATCATTAACAAAGAGGTATGTGATGAACTCGCCATTACTGTTTATATAGAGTTTTCCCAACCCAGAGGATTCAAGTTCACACACTAAACACTTTCACTAGGGTATACTCAGAACAAAAGTGGGTAATTTTGTACTAGTGACTTCAAAGCGAGTGAGATTATAATGTTAGCTATGACTATGACGCGTGTGAGCACTATGGAAACTGGTCTATCTATATTTTTTGAAAGATCAAAAAATATAGATAGACCATATAAATAGAATATAGAAAGAGAAAAAAATACCAAATATAATTTATGATAGTATATTTAAAACCTGAGATACAAATGTTTGCATTTCAATAACAATGACAAAACTGCCACGGTACCACCCGACTGATGCTCGCTGGCATCTCGAAACACATAATCATAATAATATATTCATCATTTACCACATAATATCTGGTCACAAAGCGCGAAATTAAAACAATTTGATCAAAAATGCTACTTTAAATATCTGATTACTAAGCAATCTAACATTTTATTTTTAAATAGTAAATATTTTTAAATGCTGGGTTAAATCCAGTCAAATTCATTCATTTTACAATGATTGGAATCTTTATCACTTGCACTTGATTGAATGATTATTAACTTAAATAATGTAAATCACATAATAATTAACATTTTCCAATATGTTCAAGTATACATTATAGTGCAGTAGGAGCACAGTAAACAGTTTTCAACAACATAATTTCTATAAAACTGACTTGCGAGTCGTAACAACTACAACAATTATAGAAGTGTTTATTTCTTACATAATATTCTATCCAGTGCAAGATCTTATCTCCCAAAATAATAATAGTCACCTACAAGAGAGACAGACGAATTAGAGAAACGAGATGGTAGAATATTGCGTTATTTGTAAAACAACTATTATTTCATGGGATGGTATGCCAGAGCAAAATAAAACAGGAAGTCAACTTCATGGATAAGATAAGAATCAGGATAGTGATGTGAGTATTTAGAGTTTATCTTGCTAAAAATAAATGAAACTGAACCTCCATGGTCTATAATAAGAGTGATTTGCTCATGACCCGAAGGGCACAGGTTCGATTAAGTGGGGTTCACTCATAAATTTAGTTTATGAGCTATTTGATTTCATGCTCTCAAGAGCACTTAAAACCTTGGCTACTATCAGTTAGTAGTCAGTAACTCTGTGAACCTGCATTAGGCCAGCTGCAATGTGGACTATATGCCTGATTTACCTTATACCCTACTATATAGGGGCTGGCATGTAAGTATTAAAAAAGTGTTGGAAATCATTGCATTTTGATACTCAACCCAAGGTGAACATACATTCAAGTATGGTGGTAATCTTCACACATCAAAGAAAATTATATATATAAGAGAAATGAAACTAGATTGAGTATATGAGCCTAGAAGGATTCTACAATTTCTTTGGCCATTTATAATTGAAATTTGCATGAAATTAAGTTCCTGTTTAATTTATATTAGGCATTATAGAATGGCAAAGCATTAATTAGATAAGTTTGCATCTGTCTTAGTCTTGGTCTGCGGATTGACGCAAAGCTGAGCAAATTTCTGCCTAAGATTTTGTCTCAACTCTTGTCTTTTCTCCGTGATGTTTCTACGAGCCTTAAACTCTAACACTTCTTCTATTGGTATGTAACTTGTATCGTGTTCTTCATCTGATGATGACATATCCTGCAAAGACACATTAGAATAAGTACATATTACATCAAATTAATTAATTTTAATGAAGTCCAAGGTTCAAGCGCATACAGTGTCTCGAACTTACAGCTTTATTCAGGACGTACCACTGCTATGATGTATGAAGGAAAAGTATCATTTTGATTTTATACGCATATATATATTATAAAAAAATGGTTCAAGATAGTTTGATAATGTTACGACATCTGTTCGCAAGTAGGAGATAGGATTTGCCACTACTAGATTATACTAGATGGCGTTACTAGTATTTAATGAGTCGCCATGATATCTGTTGCTGAAGGAAGTGTCACTACTAGAGAACAGATGGCGTTACTAGTAAGTAAAAAAAGGAATTACTAGATGTTTCTCGAATATCGACTTTTCGAGAATGTGGTACTAGAACTTTCTGTAATATTCGCGTATTTGAGATTTGGCATATATAAAGAGCGACGCGTGCTACGGAGTGATTCGAGTGCGAAGAACTAAAGCGAGAACAAGCGAAATACTAGAGCGGAGAAATTAAATACGACAGTGCAGTGATATACGGATTACGGAAATAAGCTTAACGGTGTGGACAGTGTTACTATAACGGAGTAAATTAGTGTTGTTAATTAGTGCGAGTATCGATAGTTAATTATCGATAGTGTTTGTTGTGTTGTGTAAAGTGCGTTATTGGTCAATAAATATAATTACACCTTATTGCACGAAAGTGTGACTGGTATTTATCAAATTAAGAACCCGGTACGTAACAATTGGTGTCAGAAGTGGGATTTGAAGATGCCAGTTATGCCGAAGGAAGACGGAAGAGAGGGTGTGAAGACACGCGCTCAGAAAGCCGCAGAGGGTGAACAGCTGTCGGAAATGAGGTCATCGGTCACGAACCCTCGGAGTGACATTCCAGAGGAGACGTCCGCGGTGACTAACGCGCCGTCTACATCAACGGCGCCGGCGGCCGCAACTAATACTGACTTGGCGATGATAGTTGAAATGTTTCAAAGCATGCGTGAAGCACAACAAAGCATACAGGATGTTGTGAAAAACATACATTCGGAGGTACAGGGTGTTGTGAAACAAGAAGTTCGTGAGTTGCGCGAGGAACAGCAAACTAAGTTCTCACAAGTTCTCACTGCGGTCAATGAAGTCAGTGGTCGGGTGGTTACTGTGGAAAAAGACGTAGAGCAGATGAAGGAGCAGGTAACCACTATTGAGAAAGATATCGATGACATGAAGACCGACTTCCGCGGAATGGAGAAAAGGGTTCTGCAGCTTGAATCACGACCGGTCAAGGTTGTCTCCGGTGAGAATGTAGTAGCTGTCCATGGTCCTCGTGTGAAGGTTCCTCCCTACGACGGAACAACATCCTGGTCGGCGTATAGACATCAGTTCCAGACTGTTGCGGCTGCCAATGGTTGGACTGATGAACAGTGTTTGACTGCACTGACGGTGGCGCTCCGAGGTCAAGCACTGTCAGTAATAGAGGCGCTGCCGACTCCGAGTGGTGGTTTCAAGGACCTGCTGGATGCGTTGGAGTCTCGCTATGGAGAGCGACACCTGGAGCACGTGTTCCGCGCTCAGCTGCGTGATAGGGTCCAGCGTTCCGGAGAGGGACTTCAGCAGTGGGCCCTTGAAATCGAGAAGCTCGTCCGCAAGGCCTATCCCAGTGTAGATCCGAAGACGGTGGAAATGAACCTGGTGCAAGCATTCGTCGACGGCATCAGAGATATCGAAGTGAGAACAGCGGTGAGACTTCAACACCACACGTCTCTCAAGGATGCCTTGGCGAACGCTCTAGAAGTTGAAGCTTGCCGCCAGGATACGCGCCAAACTCATCGACTTCGTGAGATTGCGGAAGCAAATGAGGACGTCAAGGTCATTAAAGCACCCGTCGGAAGGAGTACTGGACCGATTTGTTATGGCTGCGGGAAAAGGGGCCATTTGAGATTAAGTTGCCCGCTGAGGAAGGAAGAAAAGAGGCAGGCAGAGGCTCCTGCCGCAAACGTCCAGGGAAACGAGCATTAGCCAGGACCGGGGGGCAGGTGCTGGCTAGAGAGGAGAAAGCCCCGACAATGACCATCTCACAAGCCTGTAACGGGAACAGTTTGGTGATATTGGGCTGTGTCAATGATCAAGACTGTAAACATTGCAGGAAGCAAGAGTCGAAGGAGGAGGTCGTGAAAGTGACTCGAATTTGTCCATTGGATGGATGGGAAACAGAAGCTATGCAGAAGGCCCAAGAAGAAGATGAGAACCTCAGACCCATCATGAAATGGAAGAAGGAAAAACACGATCAACCGGCTTGGAGTGAAGTAGCGTCCACAGGAGTGAGTACGAAAGCTTACTGGGCGCAATGGAACAGCCTGGTTCTGATCAATGGTCTACTGTACCGGAGGTGGGAGAAACCCAACGGTAAGGAAGAGCACCTACAATTGGTCGTGCCCAGAGCCAAGGTTAAAGATGTACTGCGGGAAACACATGACGGTGTTTCGGGCGGGCATCTTGGGGTAAATCGTACGTTGCAGAAGGTTCGTGCGAAGTTTTACTGGCTTCATTGTAGGGACGACGTACAGGACTGGTGCCGGAAATGTACAACGTGTGCCGCGGTGAAAGGTCCGCAGACCCGGAGTAGAGGGGGATTACGGTTGTACAATGTGGGAGCTCCCTGGGAGAGGATTGCCGTTGATGTGGCTGGACCGTTTCCACAATCAGAGTCCGGAAATAAATATTTCATGGTGGTGATGGATTACTTCACTAAGTGGCCTGAAGTGTTTGCCATACCCAATCAAGAAGCAATAACTGTGGCTACAAAACTGGTTGAGGAAGTGATCTGTCGATTTGGCGTGCCCCTGGAGATACACTCTGACCAGGGAAGAAATTTTGAGTCACAAGTATTTCAAGAGGTGTGCAAACTACTTGGAATGCATAAAACCAGGACGACGCCATATCATCCTCAGTCAGATGGAATGGTGGAGAGGTTCAACCAAACACTGGAGAGACAGTTGGCGAAGATGGTTGAAAGACATCAGAAGGACTGGGACAAACACATTCCATTATTTTTACTGTCTTACCGGTCAGCTGTTCACGAAAGCACGAAGGAAACACCTGCTTTCGTCAATTTCGGAAGAGAGCTACGATTGCCTGTAGATTTGTTGACAGGAGGGTCACCAGATGAGCCGCAGAGTGTAACTGAATATGTAAGCGATTTGAGGGAAAGAATGCAAGATGTACATTCCCTAGTGCGTGAAAATGGTTTACATGCTAGTGAAAAGATGAAAACCAGATATGACCGTAAAGCTAACACGCCGCGTTTCGAAGAGGGTATGCTCGTCTGGTTACACAATCCAACTCGCCAGAAAGGGAAGTCCCCTAAGTTACAAAATAGGTGGGAAGGACCGTACAAGGTGGTCACTAGAATAAACGATGTAACGTACAGAATTCAACGCCAACCTAGAGGGGCTTCGAAAATAGTTCACATCGATCGACTTGCGAAGTACCATGGAAGCAATAATACTCGGGACGAGTATTAATGTAAGGAGGGGGTAATGTTACGACATCTGTTCGCAAGTAGGAGATAGGATTTGCCACTACTAGATTATACTAGATGGCGTTACTAGTATTTAATGAGTCGCCATGATATCTGTTGCTGAAGGAAGTGTCACTACTAGAGAACAGATGGCGTTACTAGTAAGTAAAAAAAGGAATTACTAGATGTTACTCGAATATCGACTTTTCGAGAATGTGGTACTAGAACTTTCTGTAATATTCGCGTATTTGAGATTTGGCATATATAAAGAGCGACGCGTGCTACGGAGTGATTCGAGTGCGAAGAACTAAAGCGAGAACAAGCGAAATACTAGAGCGGAGAAATTAAATACGACAGTGCAGTGATATACGGATTACGGAAATAAGCTTAACGGTGTGGACAGTGTTACTATAACGGAGTAAATTAGTGTTGTTAATTAGTGCGAGTATCGATAGTTAATTATCGATAGTGTTTGTTGTGTTGTGTAAAGTGCGTTATTGGTCAATAAATATAATTACACCTTATTGCACGAAAGTGTGACTGGTATTTATCAAATTAAGAACCCGGTACGTAACAATAATAAAAATGTATAACTGACGTCAATCTAAACCGGTGTAAAGTAACTTCTAAGTTAGCAATTTTCACAAAATCATAATTAGAATCGTAGGAATCATAACCAATAATGACTAACGTAGTTTATATTTGTGGTGACTGATGTATAACTTACCATTAACATTTCCTGCAACGACAAAGTGAAGCCATGACAAGTGCTCTTATCGCTATGCAAATCTAAGAAGTCTCCTTTCTCATGGTTACAGAACCCTTCTGAGCAAGCGACCTCTGACCCTTCTGGAGAGCTCATCAAAGAAGACGACCCTGATATAGTTTCACAGCATCCACCGTTATTGCCTGAAGAATATCCGCAATCGTGAGAATGGTCGTTGGGTGAAAGGTTGCCGTTTTTGGTTTTCTTGGTTGTCTTGGTTGCGGGGTGGTTGATATCGTGGAAGTCTGTCTCGCAGCAATAGTTGCGGGTAGGTTGCAAAGCTGTCGGGGTATCGCGTTCTTCTACCAGACATTCTTCGCACTCGCACTTCTCTTCTGGCTCTTCGGAGTCCACTTCCTGTAATGTAAAAAGGAATGATATAAAAATGATGTTTGTACATCCTAGGATTAGTTCTGAGACGGCCGCCACGTGGCAGGTCCCGAGGGTTACAATCGGGAATTTCCAGACATATATAATAATCTCTTTTAAAGGGTCTCTAGCCACATCGCTCAATATCGCCAGGACACTCGTGGGCGGATATTAGTTCATTTATACACAGCCATTTTAATAATAAATATTTTCAGTAGTTACTTAAAAGTATAAAAAATATTTATGAGATCCTGCAGTAATCTAAACTATAAAATATTTTACTCCATAAACTCTAATATGGAATAATCATTGTGGTGAACCTCCAATGTTTTTATAATAATCGAAAAATATATTTTTAAACACAGGAACATGAACAACAACTAAAAGATAACATATCCTAGCAAAAAAAAAACAAACCTTGCACTTATTTTCCTCCGCCTGGCGTTCCTTCTTCTTGCGCCTGCGCAGTTTTTTCTGCTCCTTCCTCTGATGTCTCGCAATTTCTTCCTGTTCAAGTTCGTCATACAACAACTGTAGTTTAGAAACTCCACTGCATTGTTCTACCGCTTGCTCAAACTTGCGATGTAAAGCTTCTACGCCAACAGCCGCTAATAGCTGGCAAGAACTCTCTTCTTCGCGTAGACGAAGTGAAATGCGCTGGAGTCTCTCGTAAATGCAAATGCCGAGGCATATCAGTACCTTAAAAGTAATTAGAGTTTGCATTTAGATTATATTCAAACCATACAATTATGTATAGGGGGTGGTACTTCTGAAGTTACCGGCCGGGAATCGTTAGGGCTCGCGGGGCAGTCGGCAAAGTTGATGCTGAGGGTGACCAATTGTGGCAGATTTTATGCCAGGATTTCAGGTTTAGCATATTCGTGGCAGAATTGCTAATTTGGAAATATTTCGCATAAGTCTAATGGATCTATTTCACTCACTATTTCAAGTCAAACTAGGTGGAGTTTATGTGATGGAAATATGTTTCACGATAGGTTTTTTTGAGAAAAGCCATCGGTTACTTATTTTAAAATTGCATCCTGCGTTCCAATTAACCTTCCTTAAAGCAGTAGGTAGTACTAGTTATAATGAAAGTAATGTAATAATATGTAATTAGTTGAATTTGTGACTGAAATTATAACTTGAAAGATCAATTAGAATCGCACAGAACACGCTAAAACAGCTGTGTTACACTTAGGGTTACCACCTTTTTTTAAGGGAAAATTGAGTATTTATTAATTTTAGGTGGACAAAAATAAAGAGCGCAGCAAAAAAAAAGAGTATTTTTCTATTTTGTTCACATAATAATCAAAATTTGTTTAAACGCATGCTTATTATTGCTTCTTGCAATATTTATTGATTTTTTACCATTTTGAATATATTAAAAGCCTTATGGCAGTCATATTTTAAGTTAAAATTAATCATAAATTTACTCATAGTCAAATTAAAGATTATTTTATTTCCTTCATCTCTCCATTTCAGTTTAAATATGAAATATTTTTTATATATTTGGAAAATCATTACTTTTATTGAAAATGAATTGCCACTTTTGAGCTGTTGCTAAATCATTGCTGTGTGGTGTCGACTTAGAATAGCACTACCCCGTTTCTTTCCGTGGGTGTACGTAAGAGGCGACTAACGGTATTGGGGCTTTTTAATGGATTTTTCCGCGATTTGGTTGAAGATCCATCACTAACAACCTTTATTTTACCATTTTTTCCCCACTTAACTACCAAAAGTGGCTGAGAAATGTCTAATTTATAGCCGTGAGTATGTATGAATGTATAAATTAGTATAAACTTTTTTCATCCACAGTATTTTTGCATGTGTTTCATTTAAAGTTGTTACTTCTAAATATAAACTTTCCATATCTATACCAAGTTTTTGTTGAATATTTATACAGTTACAGTATTTGCAACATTTTAAAATGAAATAGGTGACTTTAAATTGAAGTTATTGAGTAAGGACAAAAAAATAATTAAACAACTTCTCCAAATAGTGTCAAGCTTTGTCAATAAAAAATTTCGCGCTCAGAATTACGGTACTGATATCATAACAAGCTTTTTTTGGTTCTGTGTTAAAAAAGAGTATTTTAGCGTACTTTATTGATGTAGTACATTATCATGTTTGTTTCATGTTTTTTGATACATTTTCGATTTAATTATGACAATTTATTGCAAACTCTGATAGTTTTTACAATGTCGCTTCAGCATTGAGATGTTTTAAGTATAACATAATTACTAAGTTACACCAGAAACATGAGTTATCATAATTTCACATAATTAACGAAATCAAGATTTTCAGAAAACTGTACATCAAAATCGGCAGCTCTAACGAGATTGCTCCCATAGTATTTTTTTCTACACTAACAGGGCTTTAGAATGATATATGATTCAACTTGATTGAGCATGGGGACCAAAATGCCTTTGGCTTCTCAAGGTTTAATAAGCACTATACACTTGTCACCTTGTACAACACGCTCAGGAAGGACTGGGTTGTTGCTAATTTAAGCCGACACTACACAGCTTTGTTACATAGCATACATTTTCAATCTCAAAAACATATTATATATCTATCTGACCACTATTTACCTCTTCCTGCGCAATCTCTAAAGTCTTGGCATGTCTTTCCCTATGGTTACCAAGTAGTTCGGGTTCTGCACGAGCTATCAAATGCGCTATATACTCTGTCTTGGTTTGCAGGTGTAGATGTTTATCTAGTAAACATCTTTTGATTCCGCCATACAATGCACCCACATAGCCTTTCTCTTTGTGCGGTTCTTTCTCTTCAACCAGGAGTTGGTATGCTCTTAGGACCTGGAACAACAAAGGTTTATACATATTCTATCTACATTTTAATTGTTGAAGGCAGACCATAGACCATGGTAGAAAAGCTATTTTAAAAGTATGGATGTACCTCATGACATATATTGCACTTTTGTTACTAGCTGATGAAAAAGTGGAATTGTATATTAATTAATATAGTTGAACCCTACATCCTACAAAACAATACAATATTACTTTTGAGCCTCATTTATCTATTTTTTTGATTTATGTAAAATTCTACAATGCAACTAAGAAAATAAAGAAAAGTAGCTTACCTTAGTTTTGCAATCAGCACAAAACCTATGCTTCCTCAAATAGTTATGCAGTGTGTCATGTAGCGTGGAGAAGTGTACTAACACCACGTGATCCCTGGCCGGGGGTCTCATACTGTCCCAGGCGGCTCTCCAGGCTGCCCGAGCCCCCCACCAACCATATCTGGCCCCTCCGGCCTCTAAAGAATGGAGGGCACAGCGAGATGACTTTTTCCATCTGCCTTGACTTACGATTAGACAATCGATACCCGAACTGCAATACAGTAATGTACATCATTATGGTTAAATGAGAAGGAATATACTTAAGGCATGATTTGTTAATAGGACAATATGAGTGTGAGATCAAAATTTATGGTAATCAAAGAAAATTGTCTTATCACCCCCGTAGCTACCTACCGTACCCGTACCTATGACCCCGTAGCTGTCTACGTTTAAACGACTCATGATACCTATGACCATATGGCATTAAGACTAACATCATCTGCATTTATTAACATATCATTATTTATAGACTTATTTTAATACCATATATAGAGATGTCTAATCATTTGCTGTGTAGTGTCGGCTTAGAATAGCACTACCCCATTTCTTCTGGTGGGTGTACGTAAGAGGCGACAAACGGTATTGGGGTTTTTAAGGGATTTTTGGGCGATGCGGTTGGAGACCCATCACCAAAAACCTTTATTTTACCATCTTTTCCCCGCTTAACTTTCCAAAAGTGGCCAAGGAACTTCTAGTTCCTTAGCTCCGGCTACCCCTTCTAGGGATTTACAGCCGTGAGTATATGTATGTATATATAGAGAAGGATATCTTAGTTTATTAGCAAAGTGCTATGCAAGGACTGTAAGCACTTTCCCTTTAGAGGGTTTTTTATAATGGGCATCATTAAGACTACACATTTTAAGGTGCTTCAGTACCTCGAAAGAAAGGGAAACCTCTATTGAAAGGATTTAACCCTTGCAGTTTGGAAGGGAAACACCTTCAAAGTAACCATTCAGTAACATCCAAAGGGTTTTTAAAAGGTCTTGTCTTTAAAAACTTTAATTTTAAGCCGTCCCCTTCCGTGGACTTACCCCATAAATGGGAAATCCAAATATGAGGGTTAACCTCTGAATTTGGTTTCCCATTACATGGATTCTTTATATTAAGTGTTTTGACTTTTAGCCACTTATGTCCTTGGTGCTATGAATATAACACAACATAAAATCTAAATTAGTTTAACACAACTATTCAAAATTAAATGTACCTGTGACCATTCAGCAATGTGGCGAGGGACTGTGGTTGCGTCATTTTTTCTTCTCTTATAGTCATAGTTTCATCTGAGGTTAGAACTAGGGGATCCAAAGTGGGATGGCCTGATTTACATAACTGATAAAATAGACGCTCCACACTGAAATAAACAAAAATATAACTTAGTGTCATTTGTTACCATAAAAGTGATTTGACATGAAATTAACAAACTTATTGTATATTTTAAGCTTCGAATAGCTCTAATCCTTTAATTGTACACTATCACCTGGTGTTCAGAGTACCCACTTTTTGCTTTGACAGTGTACTCACTCGATAGGGGGCAGGCCTATTACAACCCAGCCATGTGGATTTTCTCACAATGTATTCTCTCACGACTTAGAAAAGACATATTGGTGTAGGCCCAACTCAGGGTTCAAGCTGCACCTGCTTGTACTACAGACAATAATTCCTATCCATTAAGCTATTACACTTACAACTTAATCTTTCAATTCTCTGGTAAAATTAAACCCTTAAGTGATTGTTGAGCAATATGGCTGTTGTTTTATCACCAACCATACTAAATTTTTTAATATTTTCCCAAATTAATTTCCCAAGTGTCTGGGGCTTTATCAATTCTATAATTTTATCTTTCATATTTAGGTGTTTATAGCTGGTGTGATGCTTGTTTATAGTAGTGTTGGTGGTGGTTTATAGTAGGTTTGATGTTAGTGGTTGGATTCAATGATCACACAAAATATTGTATCTCAACATACATACATATGCTCATGGCTATATATCCCTAGACGGGGTAGCCAGAGCTTTGGAAATAAAATATTCCTCAGCCACTTTTGGAAGTTAAGTGGGGAAAAGATGGTTATAATAAATAATTGTTGGTGACGGGTCTCCAGCCACATCGCCCAAAAGTTACTTAAAAAGCCCCTATACCCTTAGTCGCCTCTTACGATCACTCACAGGTAGAAATGAGGTAGTGCTATTCTAAGCAGACACTACACAGCATACAATCAAATCAATATATACAGCAAATATAAATGAGATGAGCTCTAATAAAGTGCTTTTGAACATAATATCAGAATATCTGTCAAGTTAGAAATGCTTAGTTAAAAATTTACAATAGATTAGCTTATCAATGAGTCATGTGGTACTTTCAAAAACATTTTGTCTATACCTTGAGAAGTTTTATTCTCTTTGTAAACATAGGCATTTTTCCCAATGGTTCATGGGCAAAGTTACCACAGGATATCTGGAGAGTCAGCTCTATATATTAATGATGACATTGAATCAGGTATTTGTTTCAACCTTTTCAACTGTCTCTTATACAAACAACCTAAAATATCATAAGAGCAATATAAGCAAAACATCAAATACCTTCTTCTACAGCCGACACAGGGAATGCTTTGATTTAACACATTGAAAATATCAGAGGCGTCTACTTTAAGAGCTGTCTTTAGTTCATCTGTGGTGAGGACTCTGTATTTACGTATGAATTCGTCATATTCGCGACCTTTTACTTGTGGGTTGTCACAAATTAAACCCATTGTATTTAAATCCATTACCATCTGAAACAAAACAAACAGACAAGTGTAACAACAAAGGATAGCATTTTGCTATAAATAAGGTCAGTACACCAACTTGAGACGTCACTTTTAGGAAAATCATTGAACTCTCCAAAAAGCATTAGTCTCATCATCGACACACGTACAATGGTGATACATATCTACTCTATAAATGTATTACAAATAAGAATTCAAGACATTACTGCTGAATATACGATAAACAATTTATTTTCAATTGATTTGTCAATGAATCTATGTTACGGTATTAGTAATGTCAAAGTGCAGACTTACAGTAAGATTATCATAGATATTTAATGGTAATTGGCGCCTTTTCATTACAGGATCCGTGTCGGTGTTATATATATCAACAAGTTTTGCCATTTTTTCAAACAATCACATAAAATAATGCACAAAACACCAAGTTAGCAAATTATTTTCCTTTGCAAATAACACGTCGTGTTGACTGACTTCCGCAACGTCCGTTGTTGAATGAATGAAAGAATTGAAGGAATAAATCGGATCGGATTGATAAGTGGTACCAACTTCGCAAAAATAATCCTGCTCCTCATCTTACTACATTCTGTGGAATTTTAATTTTAGCCTCTCTACAACGAATATCTTGATTTATTTTGTGGCTGCATTCTACATCAATACACTAATATGTTTGGTACGATTGATTGATTGATAAGCACTGATTGAATTGAATGATATTTATTTATTGTTTTCGTTTTCTGTTGTGTTTGGATTGGAATATATATATCGTCAATATAATAATATTACAAAGTTTCATCTTACTGTAAATACTATGTCTAAAATATTTACTCCAACTAACCAGATCCGTCTGACTAATGTTGCTATAGTGCGACTTAAAAAAGGTGGAAAAAGGTTTGAGATAGCGTGTTACCGGAACAAAGTCGTCTCATGGAGAAATAAAGTGTAAGTTCTATAAGACAGAAAAGCAGTCCTAAAATGTATTTACAAGGTGTCCATACAGCTTAAAAATTTAATTTATGCCTTGTATAAATAAATTGTCCATAATACCAACTGCCAGAATACTGTATTACCACTTATAATTTGCAGAGAAACAGACATTGATGAAGTTCTACAAACACACTCAGTTTTCACAAATGTGTCAAAAGGACAAGTGGCAAAAAAAGAGGATCTTGTCAAAGTATTTGGGAAGGATGATCAAACAGAAATATGTAAAGAAATTCTTGAAAAAGGTGAGCTTCAAGTATCAGACAAAGAGAGACATTCACAAATAGACTCACTGTTCAAGGATATTGCTACAACAGTTGCAGATAAGTGTATCAATCCGGAAACAAAGAGGCCATACCCTGTATCAATCATAGAGAAAGCCATGAAAGACATACACTTCTCAGTGAATGTGAACAGAAATGCTAAACAGCAAGCATTAGATGTCATACAGCTGTTAAAGAAAGAGATACCATTAGAAAGGGCTCAAATGCGAGTCAGAATATTATTGAGTGGAAAGGATGCACGAAAGACAAGAGATAAAGCTGTCAAGCTTACAACAAGTGTTGAGGAGGAAAGCTGGGAGGCAGGTACAGCTAGCATGGTGTGCCTGATAGATCCTGGTAACTTCCGCAGCTTAGATGATTTAGTCAGAACAGAAACTAAAGGCAGTGGTCAATTTGAACTACTGAATTTAAAAGAAATGGTTGAGGGAGAACAAGCACTGTAAAATATTTAATCATTGTTTTAATAAATGTATTTAATTTGTTAATTATTTTGTTTAATTACAAAGTTATATATTTAAGCTATTTATTATATTTACAATTTCACTGGTCAGTTTTATCATATGGATAAGGGAGAGTCAAATAAAATTTATTGTCATAATTCAACAGTACAAGTCTAAAGAAAAAGTTTTATTTGATATGAAGTTGTCATACAATTAAAATATTAAAAAAGAGACACATATAACATTTTCTTTCATAAAGTATGACTGTAAATGAGATTAACCTCAGATACGTCTTGCTATAAGTGAGAAACTGACTGAATATTTAAACAAAATCTGTCGGTCACTTCTCACGTGATATACTCTTACATGCCTCATGTTTCCTATACAGGATAAATTTTCATATTATTTGTATATAAATAATCATGCCAAATATTTGTAAAAGATCTCTGCTCGCTACATCAATCTTATGAAATTTTGTGTGTATATTCAGTCAGCATGAGAAAATCCTTGTAACAATTTTTTAATACCCTAATATGATATTAATTATCAACTCCAATTGATTTTTATTTTTAGGGTGAGACAATGTTTGTTGGGTAACCTCATCTTTTTATAGGTAATCCAGTTATGCATACAAAAATTCAGATTTGGATGAGAATATGTTGAGCAAAAAAAAAAACACATACCTAAAATAACTGGTGGAAATAGCTCCTTGAAGCCAACCACTTATGAGGATTATGCAATATGCCTAATATCTTAAATAATTGCATGAGAAGTGTGGCTAACCCATATCTTCCAGCGGGTGTTGTATGAGGCGACTATAGATTTGACTGGGGACCATTCACAAACCATTCTTCATTTTACTATCCTTTCCCCACCCAGATTCCAAACGTATCTGAAGAATGTCTCATTCTGAAGCTCTGTTTACCCTTTTTTTGGTATTTATATTAAGTATTTATGCATGTAATATAACAAGTGATTATACGGAAATCTGTGAAACACTAGGATGGCTAGATACGCATTACCAACTTTCTTCCTGATTAACTTAACTTTAACTAAGGCTATAAATCCCTAAAAGTGGTAGCCAGAACTTCGGAATCAGAAATTCTTCAGCCACTTTTGGAAGTTAAATGGGGAAAAGATTGTATAATAAATGTTATTGGTGATGGGTCTCCAACCGCATCGCTCAAAAAGCACTTAAAATACCCAATACCCTGAGTCGCCTCTTACGTACACCCGCGGGAAGAAATGGAGTAGTGCTATTCTAAGCCGGCACTACACAGCTTTAAATGTGTCTGATGGATTTATATGATTCCCAAGCTTGGGCTACATACATGTTCTGAAAATCATTGCTGTGAGTTTATGTTTGGAATTGGCACATTAATAGGTATAATGAATCTAATATAAAAAATTCACTTGCCACAGTGTTTTTCACCAAACTCCTCCAAAATAGCTGAACTGATTTCAATGAAATTTTGAATACACATTCAGTAGGTCTGAGAATAGGTTTTGAACGATTCTTTATACTTCAAGTGGTAAGGTTTGCTCACCTAATATATGTATTTTATAGACTAGAAATTTTCAAAGAAATAATTTATATGGCGAAACAACATTAAAATTTGCCGGGTCAGCTAGTATTGTATAGAATTCACGCCGAATGTCAACGAAAGAGATGGGCTTACCTTTCCATCTCCTTCTTATTTTTTCATGTATCACTGTCACGTGTTTTAAGCAATATTTTTCCAGGCCGTGGTAGGCGCATTACGTGGGCATGTGGCACAACATTATCTAAGTTGAGAGTTAACCCAAAGTGAATAGGAAGTACCCAAACAAATTGCACGTCTAGTGGAACAATGTATGTTCCAAGGTAGTACTCACAAAAGTATGTGCTTTAACAAAATATTTTTTCCCCAAATATTATAAAGCAAATTGCAGGAACACTCTATATCACACGTAGATGCTTGAACGAGTCTTAATAATATGGGATGAAGATTTAGATAGCAGTTTGGAACCCATTTTGTAAACTAAACTTTCCCGTGGCATATTTCAACAATATTTTGTCTCAGAAGCAGTTTCATCTGTGATCAGGAAAAGAAATCAATGAACACCTAAAAGTATGAAATGGAAATAAAGTGATAGATAGTTTATATAAAAGCATTTATTTTAAAACAATGTAGGTAATAATATACTTCTGATTCTTGGCAAAACAGTCTCACATTAGCAAGTCAACATTTGGCCTCTCTTAATAATAACATAGACTAACATGCATTGCCGTTACTTGCAAATTAATATAATAAAGGTTGTTTCCAATAAATGATTTTAAATATAAAAACATAAAATCTGACATCGTGATTTACATATATTGCGTCTGATTGAGCAAGTCACTAATGATCTTTACAATTAATCTACAAGGATAAAAATTATAGTAAACAACATTATTACTACAATTGACTTACATTATTTTACAAATTAATGAAAACATACAATGATCGAAATAATTAGACAGTTACGCATTCTATGTATTACTGTATCTCTAAAATAAATGCACAACAAAAACATTCTTTTATAAAATATACTGCCATTGTCTTTTACAACAAAAATTAAATAAGTTTAATATGAACAAGCAATTTGGATTATATTGCACAAGATAAATTATTAGTGTGCATTTCGAGTTAAATATAAATGTAATAACACAAATAAATTTAGATCAATTTCGTTTATCGTCGTGCGAGATTGCAGACCGGGCTGATTTGCAGATTAAAACAGACTTAAGTTTAACTTTATCATATTTTATAATTAAAGGTATTGGCACAAAAGCGGGTAACAGGAATTAGGGTATATTATTGCTGATAACCTTAGTTTAGTGCGAACATAACAGTTTTGCATTCGAATATATTTATCTTTCGAAAGTTTATTCAAATCTTCTAATTTCTTTTTATAATAACGAATTGATTGAGTATTGAGTATTTACTTATTATTTCCCTTGATATTTTTACTATAGGACAATTAACAACGATAAATGATAATTTAGTTAGGTTGCATGTGATTATATAAAATATAACAAAACTTAAAACAAGAATTGACTTTGAATGGAGAGAATATTGGATTTATTATTTGCGTATTGCATTAAGCAAAAATTTCAACTAACAAATTTTTCTTGCATAATCTTGTAATAATCCTTTTTATATAAAAAGTTGAAGAAATATCCAATCGAAAGATAATAAAAACCGAACGAAACTGTAAGCACCGGTCTACAATCATCCCACACTGATAGTGAAAATTTCACAGCACATAAAACAAACGCATTGTAGTTTAAAATAAAATCTGAAATAAATGATAACAAACGATTCTGTTCAAATAGGACTAGCACACAATTTTGGCACAACACTGCGCAGGCACAAATCTGTGCAGGCACAGCAATGCTCACATAGGGAGTATGTGGCGCTCTGAGTTTAGTTTTGAAACCATCTGACATTGGCAAAGCTTGTTTAGTTATTACGAGGGTTTCAATTCATTTGCCAAGTTATTAGAGCACCTAATTATCGGCGAGGAAGTTGTTGTTCTAAATTCAGCTGAAACATTAACAAGGGTATAAATTTTTAGTGGCACAATCTTTCCGATTTGCACCCAAAAATGCTCTCAATGACATTCGAAAACTTTATGACCTTACATAAGAAAATGCAAAATAATGTAAATATTTATATTATTAAAACATAGCTATGATCTACTAAAAACGTATTTGAGTAAAATCTTTTTGTTCAATTGCTCCGACCACACTTGCTTTTTGCTCAGAGTGTAACAATATTGAGAAAGTAATAAAAAAAGAGTTCCGAATACGCGCAGTTTATAAGTTTGTACGTCACCTTACTTTACGTTTTTTAACACGTACATAAATCGAAAAAAAAAACAAAGATATAATAATAATCATTAGAGTATTGCTTTTCTAGTACACCACAACTGTGGAACGATTGATGTAGAAAGTGACGTACAAAATTATAGATTCAGTTTCGGAACTGGTAACAGTTACACTCCGTAGACTGAGTATTTTATCTTGACTACATTCAAAATCCTCCGACCTCATCCAAATACAAACAATTAAGTCTTGTAAAAAGAAACATCTGAAGTAACCTTATAGGTCAGTAACACTACTCGAGAATTACACAAGGACATTAGTGTATGACATATTGCTACGAGTTAAATTATCATTTGGCACTAAATTAACATATTACACAACGAACGTCGTGCGCGCGCATGTATTACATACTTGCGATTTATATTTCAAGATAAACTCTTAGTTTTTTTTATCTAATTACTCTTTTAAATTTATCATTCGAATTATCTAATAGTGGTATAATTTAGGGACTCTATAAAATGATTTTTATTGAGCAGTTTGCTCATAATGACGGTGCTTATAAAAAACGCAGCGCCGCATTTGACTTTCATGCCAATATTTGACTATCACATATATCCCGCTTCTTAAATTTATAGACTATATTTAAATATCACGCGCGTTATGCCGCTGCGGCGTTTTCTACGAGCAACTCGCAACTTAGGAAACCATTTCCGAAACACTAAGACAGTAAACAATTAACGGTTTTACTCAGAAACGTAACAATCAATTTCGGCAAGTAAATTTGGCAATATTGAGCATTAAAGTTTTTAGTTGGCATCGTATATTAGTGTAGTGAGTGACTACGTACGTACAGTATACTAAATGTGGTAACTGAAACTTACAAATAGGTACACCAATAAAATTCGATGTAGTTGCAACATGGCGTCGCCCGCGCCGTCGCGAGTACAAATATACGTATATGTGTAGAAAAGTCCGTCTGTAGAAAACAACGTCGCAAAATGATATGGTTCGCACAATAGTTGCGGTGGGCACGGGGCCGCCTCATTATTTATCTACCATCTTACACAACTACCACAAATGTATTCACCTAGATAATTAAATTTAGTTATAATTAGTAACAATTTGTTTAAAATATACTTTAAAATGAGTCGATTTGATCAATTAACAGTTTATTGCTTCTCTGATATGACGCAGGCTGACCGCTTAGTACAATTGACACGGGCGTATCGCCGTCTCTACACCTATCTACTACTGTACAATCCTCCATTGTTACCTAGTTATTCTTAATTTATTAAAAATATGACTTTATATCCATCTTAATCACAGCACTCCCAAGACTCTCCACATCCAGCCAGATACAATCCAAAATAAATTCTTTCCCTTTACACTAACATATTATTAAAAGAAAATGACTACATAATATCCTATTATATGTAGTTCTAAAAATTATGCCATTTGAATATATTTACTTTGCAATTGCAACGGTCCCTCGTTACAGCACTTAAATGCCTCACATATACATAATAATATAATTTTAATATTTATTAACATAAAAAAATGACTTTTATTATTTAAAAAGGAAGCTTTCAACCGAGCGTTGTCTAAATAAACAATAATGGTATATGAAAGAAAGCGGCAGTGTTTAGATAATTCGTGCAATAGAACCTAACTAGGAGACTTGTTTGTTTAGGAACCTGGTAAATTATTGCTAGAGCATCGGACACACTCATCACCTATCTATTCGTAACACGACGCATCGCGGCCTGCCCACGATACATAACGATAGATAAAATCTTATCAGTAGCCAATAGAAAAATATCACCTAAATAAATATGATTTTTCACAAGAACAACTTGCAGCCGTCCTTACTCAATATCGTGCGATACAAATAAATATCTTTTTATGTATGTTTGTGTTTTTGAGAGGACATTGTTCATAAAAGGAATTTATAACTAGTGAGTGTGTCGTTACGACGATCGCACTGTGCAAGCTCTCAGGCAACTTTCTCCGCGATTATGTCATTTACTGCTTATTATTACTTATATACTTGCTTTACTCTGACTTTCTAATCACCACCAAAAGATGGCGAAACTGACTATTTTAAATCTTTATTTTTTTCCAAGTATATTAAATTGTATTTGACATAATCGCGGTAACAACCAACCAAATGGGTACAGTAAAATATTCAAATACCTATTCTAAAGTAATAAGAAAATTTTCAATGAGATCTTTTTTTGCATTATTCGTGTAGTTCTTTGTAGGTATATAGAATACACTTTATTTGGATCAATATAAATCGTTTGCATTAAAAGTTCGCATTTTAACATAATAGCCGTCTATAATAAGGTAAATTAATAAAATATATTGAGCATAACTATACATGTTGACTTTAAATCCAAATTTGAGTATTTATTATTTACGATACTCCCGTTAACAGGATGCTTGAACACAATAATAAAAATATGTGTCAAATCAGTAAAGCGTGCGTAATAAAATTAACATCTAAAGTACAGTCAACGACAAAGATACGTTTACACATTTCACCACACAAATGCGTAAGGTACAAAAGTGTAAAAATATCTTAAGCGTCAACTGTACATCCCATTTGGTTGCCGGCCCGTCCAAGGTGTTGTATGTGTGTGTGTGTGTGTGTGTGAAGAGGATAACGACATTGATATGCGTGTGGTATTCGCGGCGAGGTCATCAGCGCGGCGACACGTCTCCGTCGCGGTCGGGCGCCGGCCGGGACGAGCTCTCGCCGGACCCCCCGCCCTTTGATGGTTCGCTAGAATGGAAGACACACTTGTTAATTTAAATTCTTCCTGACAGTTCATTATGTCTCCACCAAGAGTCTCGAGCCTTATATCTCTATAGGGTGATTTGGCCATAGTCCACAATGTTAGATAATGACTTAAAGTGGCGTAAAGAGGGCTTAAAGTGCTCTCCGAAGTAAGAAATCTTCTTAATGTTCGGATAATCAAGTGATTCAAGACTGGGTACACATCCAACTGGGTAAAATCTTACAAATTTAATTTATGATTTTACCCCCCGGGGATCGCACCCGGGACTTACAGAATTGAAGCCAAGCGCTTAAGCAAGGCAGTCAATTATAGACAACATTATAGAACATTATAGACAAAAGCAGCACAGGAAACGTCTTTCTTATCATATTCAGGGGAGATCTATGTCCAGCAGTGGATGTCCGTTGGTGTAAAATGATGATGACTCAAATTTCAAGTGCCTTAAAGTTCAATTAGTGTTATGCTGATGATCTTGGGTTCCTGGAGGATATAAGCACAAAAAACAGACACCCTACCCCATACATATAAGGTGTCTGTTAGGACACTCATTTTCGCGTAGACACCCTAGGGGGGAAGCTGTAGGGCGGCAGATAGGCATAACTCCACTAGGCCATCTTGCTGGACTATAACCAAATCACACCATAAAGGTCAGACTGGAGCAGTAATGGTAATATTAATGGGCTGTCAATAATTAATTAATTCATAACAATAAAAAAATTCACCACACATAGTACAAGACTTATAAACACACTGAATGTCCCTGTCGGGAATAGAATACCTTCGACTATGGCTTTCCTACTCAGGGTGGAACTTAAGAATTTGCAGTGCCCATCCCAATTTCCAACCTAGGTCGGATTATTAATTACATACAAATAGACAACCACAATACATGCATAGTTTCTCAGCTGGTTTTGAAAGTTGAGATGGGAAAATATGGTGAAATAAAGGTTTTTTTTTTGGTCTAACCACAATGTCCACTACTGCTTTTTAAGCTAGCTATGATGTCTGAGTAGACAAATGATCCTATCAGTTCCTATCATTTCGGATATTAAAATATGTAATTTTAATTTCCGAACTGATAGGTTACTGTCGGCCCTGCGGCCTGTGCGACTTCACCTTGACGTTTTATGTCTCGGGCTGCTAAAGGCCGCCCTGGCAGGATAGATGTCTGTCTACGTAACTTAAAAAGAATAGATAGAGAGAGAAAAGAAGTCCTGAACAGCGACCAAGAGAGAGGCTTATGTCATACAGCGCTGGGCTCGCGTCTCTCGGGTGTCTATGCTCATGCAAAATTTACAAAACATGATGAAAGATGAAAGAGCTAATAAACTGTCGAAATCGAAATTCACTAATTTCGGAATTGCCAGAATCAATTCATTTCGTCTCAGTTTCGTGACTGTTGAACACATTTCAAACTGGAAGGGTACATTATTCATAAATAAATATGAAGGTAATGTAGGTGAAATCATTGTATTTACTGAATCCTTATGAATTTCTTTGAAGCCGGCCATGATTATTTTCCTTAAGAATGTTGCTGAAATAATGTTGTATTTCAAAATTACACGAATACTTCCGCCATGGTAAATAAGAATGAGATTGACTAATGTGGTGACAACCTTAAATTTGATATGATAGTATCTTGTCTACGTTGCTTTTTGTTTAACTAAATTTAAAAGTTAAATAATAACAGTCAATGTCCGATCCATTAATAAATAGGTCAATCTGGGAAACTCACTGGATTGAAGATAAATTTAGATTATAGAAATTGTTTTTAACCCTTCAGCGGTTGAGAGGCGCCCGGGCGCGTCTGCTTATAATTATGAAATTCCGTCAACGGTTGAAAGGCGCCCGGGCGCCTTTGTCGGAGCGCGCCACTTAAAACGTTATTTGCGATAGTTATGAGACTTGTTTTGCATGTTGTATTGTATCCGCCGGGATCGATGAATTACTTTAGCGGATATGCTAATTTAAACTTTTTAACGGTGTTCCTCTGAGGGGTTAACATTAAAAAAAACAACAGTACTTCCAAATGGCACTTGCCACTTCCAGGTGGCAATTGGCACCTGTTGCTAACTACTTTTCGTACATGCATATCTCTTGCACCTATACAGCTTCGGATATCTTTGTAGCATTCCTATCGATGAACTCACGATAAAATTACCAGCATGCTAACACCGTAGGTGTCAACGTGATAATATTCGCAAACTTTTTGTAACAAACATTACAATATAACTACCATAAACCGGATCGCGTAGATAAACTTATCTAATTATATATACCACCATTGAATGGCGGTCATTGAACTGATATATCTTTTATTTACTATTGAAAATAATTGGCACAATGCCATGGACACTCAGATAACACGTATAAGAGGTCATTCGATGGTATCTTTGAGGCCAGAACCACCGCAGGCCACTGTCTGAACGTCTCTCATATCAATGATCTTTGTGAAACGCACGTGCCAAACGTGAACGAAAGGCGTCTAGCCTAATTGAAAGATTCAAAGAGTCAAGTGTTTACCGAGAAATGCCTAAGGCGAATACAAAGAGTTTTCTGGCCGAAAATGATAACCATTAAAGAACTCTGGGGACTGACAAATCAGTAGCCTATTGGCGCAGTAATCCGCATGAAGAAATAGAGATGGCTGGGACGCATATCGAGGAGATCTGACTCATATCCACCAAAACCGGTTATTTACTGGTAATCAGTTGGTTAAAGAAGAGACGGGCGCCCGAGATCAAAGTGGCGAAGGTCAGTGACCAAAGAATCAGCTATAGTAGTCACCCATATAAGAAAGTAGGTAAGTAAAATAAAAAATATAAGGGAGCTGCCAAACAACGTTATATTTGTAATTTACATACATACATATACTCACGGCCATAAATCCCAAAAAGGGGTAGCCGAAGCTTTAGAGCTAGAAACTACCTAGCCACATTTGGAAGTTGATGGAGACAAGATGGTAGAAAGAAAGTATCGTTCGTGATGGGTCTCCAACCACATCGCCAAAAAACCACTTACAAAAGCCCATAGTGTGTCCATAGGTAGAAAGGGATAGTGACATTCTAAACCGGGTCTACACGGCAAATTTCTCTTGTTTATGGTATGATATTGATGACAATAATATATATACATTTAAATATCTACAGAGTAATTTTACGCAAAATACTAATAAAACAGCAGAATTAAAAGTTTACTTAACAACCTAAGACTGTAGTTTTTGAAAGAGAGAGGAGGGGAAGAGGAAAGTATAATAGAATGTTGATATTTCAATAGATGGTAAAAAGTGAAATATGTGAGGTAATTTGTATATCTTGAAGTTTGTTCAGAAATAAAAATACGTTTGTTATTGGTGAATGTGAAGATCGAGAGGTTAACCAGGATCGTACGAAGTGGCGATCAATAGTCACTGCCTACCCCAATAGAAACTAATGGTTTAGTATATGTATACCAATCCCATCTATGTTGATTAAGAATTATGAGTTTAAGAGACAAACAAAAAATTTTTTTCATGATCGTGTTTGACGATCGACATCTCCAATTAACTTAGTCTCGCCGTACACATAAAAATATAATATAACGTACACATAATATAAATATAAACAATTTTGTTAACACTATATTCTAATGCAGCAAACCCCTGTCCCAAGCTGTACAAAACCAACCTGGTTCGAACTTGTCCAGGTCATCCCTCCATCTCCTCCTGGGCCTTCCCCAGCGCCGGTGTCCATCTGTAGCCACCCATTCAGTTGATGTTTTAGCCCTTTTTTCCGGGTGCATTCGACAGACATGTACGGCCCACGTCAATTAGGCAGTCTGCCTCCTACACCAGCGATCCCAGTTTTTGAGCGCAGTGTGGTGTTTCACATGCGATCTGTGCGTTTGACACCCAGAATACTACGCTCCATTGCTCGCTGGCAAACCTTAATATTGGACTTTTGACGTTCAATTACCACGTTTGTGCACCGTAAGTTAGGATTGGCAGGATGCACATGTCGACAAGTTTGCGACTTGTGCATCCTGCGTCAGCTTCTTCTTGGACCAGTAGCTCTTACAGGCTTTCGAAACGCGTCGTTCGATTTCTTTGTCCTGCTTGTTTTCGAAGGACAGTATCTCGTCCAAGTAGATGTACTCATCGACGTATTGTATTTCCTGCCCATCGACCACAACCTTACGCTTTTAGCCGTTAGTAATTATTTGGGTTTTTGACCGATTTATCTTTAGTCCAACCTCAAGGCTGGCAATGCTCAGTTCTTGGAGCATTTTCTAGAGTTCCGATGGAGATGATGCAAACAGTTACCTCTTGGGTTTTTTTAAAATTATTATCCAGTTGTTTCTCTACTTAACCTCTGAAATTGGCTTAAGAATGTCTAATTCGAAACCTCGATCAATATTATAAATAGTAACCAAAGAGCTCATTTATAAAGATTTGCCAAATAATAAATCAGTTACACTTGAGCTGTCGTTTATTGTTGGGCGATGCGGTTGAAGACGCATCACCAAAAACCTTATTTTCAATATATTCCCGACTCAACTTCCATAGCGCAGGAATTCAAATTTCTGAAGCTTTGACTACCCCTTTTCGGGGCTTTATAGCCGTGAGTATATACATGTACGGATAACAGTAACCCCATCTGTTCCAACTAGTTCTCTTGATAAACATAAAAGTACTTGAACTTCGCTTATCTCAATGCGAATAAAAAGACCATAATTAATTAGCAACACACAACTAGATAGAGCAGTCCATTGACATCTTTCATCACAATTCAGCACAAGGTTCACCATTGACCTTCACCCATGTTCTAAATTAATACCATGAATCATGATAATTTCAATTTACAATAAAATCAGTATGTGCGATATTATTTTTCATTGATGAAGTGGTTTTTTTTTAGTTTATATCAGTTATAGTTCGCCACTAATGTTTGAACTTTGATGTCTGTTTTGAGTTGTAATATGACCCATTAAGGGGTTGATATAGGAATATTTTAAGTTATGTACTAAATAAAAACACACTCTTACAAAACAAAACGCTTTGGATAACGAATCTTACTTAAGAGAAGGCGTATGATAGATAGGGTGGTGAGAAAGTATTTATGGGAGGTGTTGTCCAAGTTCGGTTTGGGGAGTCAACTTGTATCACTCTATGAGGATTCCAGTGCATGTGTAAGAGTGAACGGGAAAACACAAAACACGGACTGGGATGATATCTCTAGAAGTGTCCGACCGGGATAAGTACATCACTGTGTGTCTTTTATACAGGGATGTCGGTTTAACAAAGTTACGTAAAAGTGATTATAGACTCATAATAGATGGATTCATCATTAAACGCCTCTTACACGCACGATCAAGTGCTACTGGCATCGTCGGTGGAAGTGTTGCATAAGAATGATGAATATTGCATGTACGGCTTTTGAAACAAAGGGAATGAGGATGCATGCTGATAAAACCAAAACTATGTTTTTTGAGAGAGGGAAATGTGACAGAATGCTCTTTTAAAGTTAATGGTTAGGAAAGTGGAACAAGTGAAAGAGTTCGTATATCTGGGAAGTTGGTTTACCAGGGATGGAAATTGGTGATGACGACATGTAAATAAGAGTGAAAAGGGGTAATGCGGTAAATGGAGCAATGAATAGTCTAATGACCAGCCAATCGGTATCTCAAGAGTACCGAATGGCTGTGCATGATGCTGTTCTTGTTCCTACGCTTATGTATGGCAGTGAATGATGAGTGTGGCAGAAGAAGCATGAGGGCAGAGTAAATGCAGTAGAAATGAGGTCCTTCAGAAAACTTATTAATGTTAGGCTATGTGATTGAGTAAGAAATAGCGTAATTCGTGAAAGATGCGATGTGAAAGATGATATTGTAAAATAGATATAAAGAGAAATGTTAAGATGGTTTGGGCACATAAAGAGGATGGATGATAGTGAATTGGTAAGAGATTTATGGATACGATGTGGATGGTAATTTTAGTATAGAACGACCTCGGAGGACACATTTGGACCAAATAGAGAGGTGTGCTTAAAAAAGATAGGCGTCCGAAGTATGAAGAGTAAACGAGCATGTATGAGACGATTGATAGGTGTAAACAAAGCAAGAGATGTTTGTCTCCGCCTACCCCAATGGGAACTAATTGCGTAAGTATATGTTTATATCTATGCAGTCGGAATCGTCAACCAATCAAATTATACCAAGGAACCCTCTACAATTTGACGAGTTAGTTTCTGCACCTAAAACCAAATCGATTTCAATTGTATCTTAAATTTGGTCTTAAAAAGATTTCTATTTTAAATATTGCTGCCAATGTACCTTGCTAACGATGTGCATATAAACGATTTAAATAGGAATGGGAATTCGTTTTAGACCTTTTTAGATCTGAAATCTAATTGGACAGTGGACGCTGTCTCAGAAGCCCTATTAAAGTAATCAGCTTGCAAATAATTTTTTTTTACTGTAACGGCGAAGGATCCATACAACACACATCTTACTAATACTTTTAGGGAAGATTCATCTTCAAACTAATTAGGTTCGCTGGGAGTTACCATCAATAACAAAATATAACTATTCAAGTAATCGAAATGAAACCGCCATGCCGTTTTCTAATGGGAGTATACAAATTCATAGTCCAAAGATTACCGGCTTGATTGCGCGATATCAAAAATATTACATAACTTTTATACTACTCATGAACTAATAAATTTATCAAACTTTCTTGATCTACACGTATATTCAAAGTTCCAAACATGCCCCAGTAGCATGAGGGTCGCGAGAAGTGAGAAACTGACAGATTTTGTATAAATGATCTGTCAGTTTCTCACTTCTCACATAACATACCCGCTGTCACAACCCTCATGCTACGGCGGCAGATAGCTTTAAAAATGCGGTTTTGCTTAATATTTAAGTTTACAGTTTCGGGATCCTGTAGTTTCAGCAAAATTATATATTTCACGAAGTGACCCCCACGTCTCTTTCTTTCAAAGATGTTACCGGAATTGGTGGGATTCAAGTTACATCGTTCAATAATCATCTTTTCGTCTATTTTCTTTTCCCGTCCTTACCCGTTGCTTCTTAAGTTCTAACTGCCCCATATGTACCGTAGAGTATAAATAGAATACTTACTAGTTCTGATACGAGCGGCCGGTCCCCGAGGGCAACGCGGGCTCGTCGCAGGGCGGGGGCCGCGCGCCCAGCATGTAGTTGGTGGACTCGCTGAAACAATTCGGCAGCCTACTTCAAATTGTATTACCGTCTCTAAAACACCCGCTTTGGGTTTTACATTCAACTTATATTATCAAGGGTTTAGTGCTAACCATATTTTCTGTATAAATGTAAAAGGATAAACAATATAAATCAAGAAATCCGAGGGCAGGGCGGAGGCCGCGCGTTCAGCATGTAATAGGTTGACTCGCTGAATTGGGCAGCCAACTTCAAATCGTATTATCGTTTCTAAACACCCGCTTTGGGTTTTACATTCGATTATCGAGGGTTTAGTGCTAACTATAGAGAGTTTGTCTGTATAAATGTATCAGGATATATTATATACACGAAGAATCCTTGGGCAGGACATGTAATTGGTGTTAAACTAAAAAAGCTCATATAATGAAAACACAGCACATGAACAAATTTTTCAGATAGTCATAAAATAACAAATATTAATTTAAAGCCACTGACAACTCAGTAACTCAAAAGTTCGTGATTTTACAAAAAAAATATTTGCTATTAGGAATCGAAGATTCTGTAGAGGCTTATTCATAATGTTAATTAATGTTTGTTGTTGGAACCATTGTAAATATCAAAACTATCACAACATCGTTCATTACTACTCTAAAAATTATAACCTTCAAAATGTGACGGATATTACCTGGCCGTCCTCATCCGGAGCGCCGCGCAATTCTCCTTACACTTATAAGCGAGCACTTGCTTAATACGGCTCACTTCTACATCGGGGAACTGTCGGCTCACGTACGATATCAAGGCGTGGACTCTGCGTCGATCAAGAGGCGGTTTAGTTGGCCGAGATTCTTGGCCTGCCCTGGACCAACGTTGGCCGGTCACAGAGCAGGTGGCCAACTCTATTGGCGAGAACAGAGCGGCAGCCAGTCCTCGCGTCACTTTGCGGTAGTCGCCCCATTTCACGCCGCGGAGCAACTCTTCGCGGATCTCCACGCCTTCGCCAAGTTTTATCTGGTGAGTTTCAATGTAAGGTAAGAGTTCCGAGATTCTAAGCAACATTTGTACGGGAAATACATAAGAACAAACGGGCAACTTTTGTGGGAATAGTAAGTGTGATGACAAGTCTTGATATATGATAATTGTGCCAAAAATACAAAAAAATAATGTATATCAACACCATTACATATAATCTTATCACTTATGGTTAGTTATATTCGCCAAAACAAAAATACAACATATCTGTCACGTCCAAGCGTTGATTTTGTTGAATAAACGTTTGTTTTGAATTGTAGTGAATGAACTCATTAATTAACCCAAATGTCTTTGGTAGTTACATATTAGAGAAAATAAAACTTAATACCTATTTGTTTTCTATCGCTATCAAGTTGTTTATTAAGAGTAAATTAGTCCGTAGCTGCTCTGCTCAAAACATGATAGAATAAAAAACCGAAGAAAACAGATCTGACCCAGACATGGATCGCTGTGGTCCTTTTTAGAGATAACTCTAAAAATAAAACTACATAGCCGAAACCTATCAAGGTGGCAGAAAACTTGCGAAACATTGAGCTACTTGCCAGCGACTCAGTTAAAAGTAAAACACGAAAATGTGTTTTGTCTTTTTTAATAGACTTTATAGGAGTACTGATAGACTGCACACAAACAGCGGCCTCACTCGCACATAGCAGCGTCTCTCTCATAATCCTACATCGCGATATCTAAATGTTTCTCTAGCTAAGTAACACGGCAAGGTGTACTGGCCAGTATATCTTTGTTGTTCCCACAACTTCAAAAATGATTGAAACTCGCACTACGCCTACAGTTACTGAAATTTTGAACAAAAGTCCTCCAAGTATAATTTAATCATATTAAAACAATCAAATAAGCTTCCACGTTAGAGTCAATGCCTGGTTAAACGCGATCAACGCGACTTAGTCCCGTACTTTTAGAAAACAACGAAATAAACTTTAATTCTGAGGCTCTAGCAACCCTGCTCTAGCTATGTATGTTTGATACTAGGGGTAGTCTAGGTACTAATACTTCTGTACAACACGCTACATTATCATCATCATATATGCATTTAAAGAGTAGACATATAAGTGACATACCAATCTCGGCGCCGTCGGCACCGCGGGTCCTCTCTCGCTCTCCCGCTTGTTGAGCACGAAGGGCAGCGCGCGCCGATGCTGCTCGAGCCACACCGCGTCGGGCACCGGCCGGTTGCGGCGGCCCTCCCACCGCCCCACTGCCACAACACACGCACACCACACATTTAACCATGCCTATGGCTACACAACCGTGCATCTTTAGCTATACATATATATAATATTCTCCTATTTATTTATTTGCAACTGCAATACCGCCTATCGTACAAACGATGAGGGTTCAAATCCCGGGTCAGGCCTACACCAATTTGTATTTTCTAAAGACATATGTGTGGTTAATTTATTATGATTGATAACGGCTGGGGGAAACATCATGAGGAAACCCACATGGCTGAGTTGGACTTATTCATGTGACAGTGTATTCGTACAAAACGGCGATAGGCCTGCCACCTATCACGTGAGTTATACTCTCCAAGCAAAATGTGGGTACTCTGAACACCAGGTGACAATGTTACGTGATGTTCAAAAGTATTAGTACCTCAGCCAACCCCTTCGGGGATATACGGCGTGAAAGTTTGAGTTTGAGTTGAATGTAATATCCTCCTACTCATATTTCACTGGAACGTTCATGCCATATAACACAGAAGGGTAGAGATTCTGATACTTCTAAACATCATGTGACATTTCTGCAACCTGGTGTTCAGAGTACACATGTTTATGATTAGACAGTGAACTCACGTGATAGGGGCAGTACTATCGCCCTTCACTGTCTTGTATCTATGTATTCCCTTCCTGTTTCCAAATCAACGGTTACTGGATTCAATTTCTGATAAAAGTTATCTCGCGTGAAGCGTGCTTATAACTTTACATAGACGTGATAGGTGGTTATCAACTATGACGCCTATGGAACGTTTTTCTGTATTTCTCTACTACAGTCACCTTGAATGAAGTCATTGATAAAGAAGTGTAAGTTAATCTTTGATCTGTGACATCATCGAAATACCATCGCAGAATTACGGGGGGAATATACTAATATATTATTATTTTTTTAAATATTTAGCGACTAACATATTTTGACTACAGCTATAAAGCCAATTTCATAAATTTCAATTAAAAATGAACACAAAGCAACAAAATATAAACAAAATTAATGTCACTTTCTCGCTTGCCAAATAAATTGTAACATATTTTATTGCTTTCGTGTCAATAAATCAAAACTAGTTGAGCATATTTAAAAATAATGTTTTCCTCCTGTTAATAGAGCATGCATAAAAACTGGAAGAAAGATAATATCTAAAACTAACTAGGTAAAAGGCGACAAATTAAAATTGATTAAACCAGACATAAAAGAAAGTTAAAACGACAATGGCACGACCAAAGCAGGAAACAATTAGGCGCATTAACTTAAACGGAATTAAACAAGAAATCTTGGCCGCAACATAGTAGAGTGGAAAACTTTGCAAAACCAATGCAAATATCTAAATATGCTAAACGTGAATGTCGTCATCAAGCTTACATGCATATTAATGAAACAACAGTTCGTTTTTCCAATCCTGCGCAACTCGTTGGTCGCGTTCATTCGCCGTGCTTTCCTGCGCTGTAAATTGAATAAGTGACGCGCGCATGCGTGAAATAGTACCACCGATTTAGATGTTCTAGCCATGCCACTTTTACGCGGTACTGCAAAAAATATAACACAGCGCTCTCCGCTACTTAGCGTGTACCAACTAACGAGGTTTACAGTAAAAACCATCATATTGATTCCAATAATTTATTCGTCGATATTTAGTAAAAAATTACAGTACTTTATTTACATACATATTACAATATAATGTTCAGCATGTCAATAGGAAGTTTTACTAAATACGGTGAGCAACGCGAGTGCCTCCACAAAGTAAACTCATATGAGCGTTTATGTGAAGATACTAGCGTTGCTATCGCTATTCTGTTATTTATCTGTAGAAAAATTAAACACTGGTTTGTATCTGAGTAGGTGTGTATGTAAATATAACTATTGTTCAATATCTCTGCAAACATTTTAAAAATTGTTAACAATAAACAAACAAATGTAACTATGTAAGTTCAGTCAAACAGTATTATATTGCGCTGTGTCATAAATATATATTTAACATTTATTGTAAAACCTGTATATAGTATACGGTAATAATCTATTGCTTAAACACGTTATGTAAGGCTATTTTAGTATTAGTAAAGAAATGTATTTATGGTGCCCGGAAATGTTGAAAACTTGCAAGTATTCGGTTCTAATGTAGTGAAATCAGTGTTACTTATATGAAATAATAACTTGTTATATTAATAACAGAATATAAACCTCGTGTATATAAATTATTTAAGGTTGGATGACTTTATACTGTGGGAATACGTTTTTGGCTATAATAAAGTCCGGTTGTTTTAATGTAAGGACAATGAATACTAATTTAATATGTAGGATTAGCTGTAATAGTATTAGTTGTAGAAAACCATTTAGTTTTTTTGAAAATCGGTTTCAAATTCATGGATGCCCATCAAAAAGTTTTTAAGAAACAAGCTTTATGGTAATTTATTGCAAATAATTTACTAAAGCTTTCTCTACTAGTTTAAGTATTTTGTTAAAAAGAAATGTTGTAATCCATTTAGGTGTATTTTTTTGTCTTTAATGTGACTCCAGTGATACAGTTGAACCATCCTATGCTTAGTGTACTTTTCTACTGACACTTACTAATATCATATCGAAAGGGGGTTGGCAGAGCAACAGTATTTTAGTCAATTGTGGAAGTGCACAAAGGAAAAGATTAAAAAGTAGCTTTGATGGTGGGCTTTAAATTTTCAGCCTATCGGCAAAATTTAAAAAAAGGTACTAGGTCCCTTATTTTCCTCACCAAACCCAAAATATGAGATGGAGTAGAGCTATTCTTAGCGAAATTATAAATAAAACAGGAAAAGCGACTAAACGGTTCATACAATTTTAAGAAAAGATACACATGTGTATTAGGCAACTTATTGTCAAGTCGAAGCCATAACACTGTGAATCGTATGTTTTAGAAAGTTGATATATGTATTATTTATGTCCCATGGCGATTAGCAAGTAATATAAGTAATATATTATTATAAACACCAGAACCACTACGCGAAGACACTTTGTTGACAGAATGACAGTTCATTGTCCGTAAATAACAATTTCTTTTATTGCTGGAATATATTTATGTATAAATAAGTATTAATATGCATAGACAATTATTGACTTCATATTTAAATGATGCGTTATACTACGGTAAGCTTTTACACTGTTTCAAAAGTTTTTTTACTGTCATAACATAACATAAACGTTCACGCCGAATATCCCCGAAGGGGTTGGCAGAGGTACTTATACTTCTGAACATCACGTGACTTTGTCACCTGGTGTTCAGAGTACCCACGTTTTGCATGGACAGTGTACTCACGTGATAGGGGGCAGGCCTATCGCCGTTTTGTACGAATACACTGTCACATGACTAAGTACAACTCAGCCATGTGGGTTTTCTCACGATGTTTTCCCTCACCGTTAACAACCATGATAAATTAACCACACATATGTCTTTAGAAAAGACAAATTGGTGTAGGCCCGACCCAGGATTTGAACACTAGTCGTTTGCACGATAACCGAGTGTTCTACCCACTGGGCTGTCACGGTTATTTACAGTCGTCGTTCCGAAATCAATTATTATAGTCCTTCAATATTATAACAGCAGCATCACTATTGTTAGATTTTATTTTTTACGATTTGTTTAAAATTACCATAAAGTTTGTTTCAAATTAGCGTATATTGCGAGAATAGTTAGAGAGCTGAATAATTGATCATTTTTATAAACATCAGTACTAAAGCGCTATTAGTTATTATTTAAAGTCAAAATTATCTTATCAACTAGCAAACGCAACTTGACCAAAACTTCCCAATACAATTCCGAGGGACACATTTCAGCCCGTCCACACCGTAAGGTCACGCAGTACATTGATGACCCTGCTTAATGATGATACGAACAGCCAAATATTATGATATCTTTCTTCACTCTAAGAGTTTCGACTCATATTTCATAAGCTACATGTATTTTTTTAATCTAAATAATCCCTTTGGGCACCGTATAGTTTTTTTATTATTTTAAAATATTATAAATTATAGCTTTTTACTTATTTTTCGTACTTTTTTTTTATATGAATACAAAGCACATTTTTCCTAAGTGTATCGTAATCGTAAGTTACTGTGCTTACTGCAAAATAGTACAGTCTGGCAATATTAGAAACTTTTTTTCAAAGTTCAAATTAGACACTTAGAGCTATTTACACGCGCTAAAGAAAAGCTTAAATATTTTTAAGTAATTTTTTGAATAATATTGAAAGTATTCCGAAATTTACGTATAGATGATAAATGTATAGTTTCTCAATTTGCAAGTGAATTAACTTCCTTATCTATTATTCTTTAACATCGAGTGATAAGTCTCAAATATAGCATGTTGCTATGTGAAGCCACCATGATAGATAAAGAAACTACTAATTTCAAGATATATTTCAACTGTTGCCATCAAAGATAAACATATTAATAGTTTAATTCCGCATTCACACGCGCAGACTTATATTAAATATGATTCGTACTTTTTGTTTAAATGCGTTTAATTCCGAGATCAATGAAAATAACGATATTATCGAGATCATGCCAATATAGATAATAATTAAAATTAATATTGTGATTCACAACCGTCAGCACATCGATCAAAACATTGCCTGATGCCGTATCTCGAAGCAAACTACTAGAAAATGACTAGACAATTTTACGTCATGGCAAATAACCTAATATAAGTAAATAATATATCAAAATAAACAGTCTGATAATAAGCAGTATTTAAAAAAATATTTTTCAGCAACAAGAAAAATCTATCATCGATATTTTTTATAACCATTTGTATAGTAAAATTAAATGGAATAGTGCATAATATATCATTTAGTAAAAAATGAAGTGTCCATCCAATAAATCAATGTAGATGTTTCTTGCAACTGAATTCCTATAACAAATATGACAAGTGTTATTATTAAAATGTATGTATTTAGTTCATTTGTCGCATGTGGAAGGACAAATATTCACCTGACTCGGCTACTATCAGTGCTTTTACAAACTAGGTCCCGGGAGCCGGCCATTCACTCAACAATCGACATTTGTGTAAAGTTAAAACTACTGTGTATAAAAATATACGAATAACTATCACTGGTTTGTAACTATTACTTGATTATCTCAAATATTCGAGATATATTCATAAAATTAAAACCTGTCTCTATTCCACACCTTTAGATCTCACGGACTGTTTAAGCATGTATATCTAATAAAGGATTAAAAGTACGAAAAATATATATTAAGATTAGAAGTCAGTGAGACCTAAAAGTATCGAATAAGCTTATAACGGCACGATAACAACTGTCTTTGCAATATGTAATGTATGTACAAATGTGTAACTGTAAATAAGCTATGTTATGTAAAATGAGCACCGGTAGAAAAATGCATAATAACAACGATATCAGTCTATTGTCAAAAAGTATCGAGTGAGTAGGAGTGCGTTCCCGTCGACGAGACCCCGTCGCATTCTTAATGCATATTTAAATACCGTATTCCGTAATTACGCGCTGAATTATTTATTTGTTGCGGTGTCAATAAAACTGAACTCTCGCATAGTTTACCATAAAACAATGCGCCGGCATTCGTTTAGTCGAATCATCGTCGCCCGTTTTAACATCGAGCGCCGTGGACCGAGCGCGAGAAAGCGTGAGTGGCGACGGGAGGTCGTCGAGGAGCGGAGTTAATATAGAAGGTGAAGGCACACGGCAAGCGGATAGGGTGGGCCCCCGGCGACATCCGACCACATCGGTCTCGGAGCGCTACTTGTAGAGAGCTAGAGAGTCTTGCAGCGGCCGGTGCGGCGCGTGCTGCGCGAGCGTGTGTCGGCGCAGGTACAGCGGCGTCTTGAAGTACCGGCCGCACTGGTCGCACGCCACCGGCCGCGCCTCGTGGATGAGCCGCACGTGCTGGCGCAGGTTGGACGCGTTGCTGTACCGGCGGCCGCAGCGCGCGCACACCACGCCCGCCGCCGCCGCTGCGCCTGCCACAACCAGCACCTCACGCACCGCCCCGGCAACCGCGCCTCACCCCCGCCCGAGCTCTACACACGTGTGACGGAGGTCGCCGGGGCGCGGCTGTCCGACTGGACGAGTGCGAATGATAATGACGTGCGAGTGAGATATATTAAAATGTATAGTTACCTTCCAGGCTGTCGTCCCGCAACTCCATGTTGATGCCCGTCATTGCTTCTATGTTTCCTGCGCAACAAAACGAGCGTTATAGTATCGATTTTACTCAACCTCAGTAGATTATGAGTAATATGAAGATAACATTGCACCAGGCGCTCACCTTGAATCGCGGCGAAAGGGTTAGCGAGCGGACTGCTCTCGTTGTAGTACATTTGCTGGAAGGAAGACCGCTCTTCATCGCTCGCTTCTTGTTCCATCATTTCCATCTTAGGTTCCAGTAGATCTGACGCGTTAAAATCTTGGCATCGATCTACTCTCTCTACTTCTACAGCATCCATGAGACTTTCGCTCTCTTCATTTTTAATATCTGGTGCTTCGAGATCAGTTTTAACCCTTATATTCGGGTAGTTGCTTGTTTCGCAATAGTCGTCATTATTAGGCCTCGTTTGACTAGACGTTTGGGAAGGAGCTTCATCGTTGAGATTATTTTTAGCGACTTCGGGAGAACTCCTCGCCGAACGGCGACTGCCACTTTTATCTGCTTCCTCAGCAGGATTTGACTCGACATTTTGGCTTCCGGCTTTGGAGGAGGAGGAGGTAGACTGTGACGGCTTAGCGCTGAGCAGGTTACGTAGTTGAGAAGGAGGAGATTTTCGATTGACTTTCTGCAAGAAGGGTTGCAATGAGTATGGGGAAGTTTTGAGAAGGTTCATATTTGTTAGGTGGTTTGTAGAAGACGTACTTTATCATTGTGCTGCGAGCAGTCTGTGAGGCCGCGTATCTGCAGCGCGTCGGCTGTGCGCAGGAACGCGCTAAGTTGCGCCTGAGCTATGTTCACCTGCCCCACGTACATGAACTGGAGCAGCGCGCGCACGTGCGACACCTCGCAGTCGCGCATGAAGATTATTGGGTGCGGACATGGATTGTTCTGCAACAAAGGACATTCTAGTAATCTTTGTCCAACCAGCTGAAGTTTTTATCGCCGACAAATACAAAATACAGATTCATATCCTAATTTCTTGAAGAAGTCAGAGAGGTTATATTTTTATGAACATCACGTGTCATTGTTTTTGGGTACATGGCGTTCAGGGTACCCACTTTTTATCAGGCCAGTGTTTTCACGAGCTAGAGCTGAATTAATTACCAAATTAACCCAGAATATTTAACCACGCATGACTTTTAAAAAGATTACAGGCCAAAATCAAATGTGAACCCATAACTATCATATCTGTCAGTTGACTGAAATTTTAAGGTTGTTAAAATATAGTTAAAATATGATGAAGCCTGAAGAAACATTGATTAAAGATTGTATTCTTTTATTAATTCAAGTATTATCAATATTATCATTAAATTATCAATATTTTGTACAAAACAAAGAAGAATTTAAATGAAACCACGGGCCTTCACAAAATAGTAAAATTGAAGGTTTTAAAAATAGCATATCGCGCCACCTAGCCATATAATTCAAAGCTATTTTAAGTTTTGATAATGAAGCATTTGATCTCATCAGCCTATTGTGCCGTTACGCTCATGTAACGTGTATTTTTTTCGTGCATGCAGCCCACGCATCGGTTGATACTACGTTATCATGTCAATAAATCCAGTCGGACTAATAATTATAAGACAAAGGAAAAGATTTTATAAGGCCATAAATTCGCAGTCATCGACAAAATATAAAGGTAAGAATTGGGTGCGTTTATCAATTTATTGTTAAACAATTTATAAATAAACATAGAGATAATGATACAGATTCCACAAATGAACTCGTAAGAAACTTATATTATTGCATGTATTAGTTAGGTATGTTATGTTGTTTGGACATTGATTATATCCCGGGAAAGAGCTTAGAAAGTGCGCGAAAGGCTTATATTGCATCAGAATTAGACAACTTTAAGTTATATATTTTTTCTAACTATATTCGACGTATTTAGTATAACACAAGTCATTGACCTACATGATTTTATCAATCGTCTTAGCAAAAACTATATAGAAAACAAGAAAAACATTAGTTTACTTCTTTTAAAATAGAATGTTTTACAAAATAAAAACAACGAAGATACCATATTGCCTTCACTTCAACATAATGTTGTAGCAAGAATTATTAAATAAAAAATAAGAACTCCGAAGATTCACAGACATATTGAAAACCCTTTCAAATTCACTGTGGCAGTTAAAAACAAATTAAATTGCATTAAATAAAACGGTGAGTAGGATCCTAAGGCCCGCCTATTTACTGAAAATTTATAGAACACGACACAACAAAGAAGACATACAAAAGATCGCGTCTGTCTGCGAGGTTTGCCTTTATATATTTTTAGGTTAGAACCGAGATCATTCATACATATTATATTTTATAAAAATAAATTTGTCGTTAATAGTGTTTGTAAGCACTGGAATTATGAAAATTGGCTATATGTCATAACTACTACAGCAGAGGTATCCTGCATGACCAACTTATCAGCTTATCTTAAACATTTTTACATTACTTCAAAAGGGCATAAATAAACGCTTAGTAATTTATCAAGAGATGTTCATTGATTGCTGGGAAAATATAGCAAAAAGATTTTTTTATAAACAAGAAGTTTTGAACGGGTTACATTTTAGTCACTAATCATAATCACAATCTATTTTTTATTATTTACCTTAGCTTCTTAATTATCATCTGCATACTTATAATGGTCTTGTGGATTAATATGTTTTAAACATAAAGATATATGATGTGATATTCAGTTTGGCTATTGAAAAGACGCATTATTCGATCGAGTGTGGGAATAGCCTCCGGAAAGGATGAATTTATTTCAAAAATATTTCACCGTTTGAAAGCTACATCTTTTCAGGAGAAACATAGGCTCCATAACATCACGCTAAATGTCATAGTGGTAAGCAGTGATAACAATCCATGTGAATTTGGGGCGGAATACTAGTTAATAATAATTTACCATAGAAATAAGTGCGGTGGGGTACCTCTTGGGTATAAAATGACTCAAGTTAACTATAACTGACTTCAAACTACTTGTTTATATTGATCATAACTAAAGCAGGAATTGTAAATTTAGATTGGTGTTTTAAACATTTTTATCTGCCTTCCACAATTATCCAAAAAATATTTTGAAAGTGTAACTATTTTATTAACCGTGTAGTGCCGGCTCCGAATGTCGCTACCCCTTTCTATTCCCGGGTGTCGTTAGAGGCGACTAAGGGTGTTGGGGCTTTTTATTGGATTTTTGGGCGATGCGGTTGGAGACCCATCACCAAAAACCTTTATTTTACCATCTTTTCCCCATTCAACTTCCAAAAGTGGCTGAGGAATTTATAATTCCTTAGCTCTGGCTACCCCTTCTAGGGAATTATAACCGTGAGTATATGTATGTATGTATGTATGTATGTAACAATTGAAAGGAGGCCTTAAGAAACTTGGGCAAAATATTTGCTGATGGTTATTTTGTGTAACATCTTTTGGAAAATTATATAATATTAACATCCAAGATTGGTTAGGACCATGAAGTGCAAAAATCTATTATGAATGGAATTCTTTCGATACTTCGTATCATCATACATGCCAACATATTATTAAGGGTACCACGCTTAACAGCTGTTGCACTTTCTCTTACGTCAAATTTGGTGAGAGTAATAGAGACGGAATAATCACGTGTGCAGTAATAATACACGATATTTAGATTTTATACTCCTTGGATGGATCACCGACTGTCTTTAGGGCAATAAAATGAACAGCACTTCTAGACTGTGCTGTGGTGAACATATAATATGCCCGAAAAAAGACTTAATATAATCTATCTAGTTATCCTATTAATATTATAAATTTCAAAGTTTAGATGTTTGTGTGTTTGAGGTGAAAAGGCTTCTGAATTACAGAATGTATATGAATGAAATTTAGCAGAATGCTAGAAAATGACTTTAGTTATCAAATAGAATACTTTTTATCCCGGAAAAATTTGATCATTAAAATATTCACGCCTGATTGAACTCAGAGTACTGAAAAAAACGCCTAAAGTTTGGCATAAGCAAATTTACAATACAAAGTCTGTCGGGTCAGCTAGTATTATATACATGCAATATAGTAGAGGACGACCACGGAGGACAGATTTAGATCAAACAGAAAATGGTCTCAAATCGGCAGGCGTCCGAAATTTAAAGAAATAAAGACGCTTACAATCATACAAAAAGATTGATAAATGTAAAGAAGATCGAGAGGTTTACCAGGATTGTCCACCAATGAGAACTACTGGCGTGAATATATATTCATATACTTACGCAACTTATATATGGCTTTAAAATTAAAACTTTACATTAAATTATCACAAATACGTACATAATGTGTTTATGAATGTATGTGGAACCATTGCGGTTTTTTTATAAAGGTGGCTCTCAATTCTAGTTGTATGTAGGTGGACCGAATGTCCGGTCTGGAACTGATGATGGGATTCTGGTAAAACCGAAGGAACTCCTCAAATATTACAGGCAAACCTTTGACGATTTCGGTTTTAAATATGTTTCTATTTGCCTGTTTTTAAAAATAAGATGATGAGGTGACCCTTTATCATCATAGAAACTCCACAATAATGACGGTTTCTCCTATACTCCGATGCCAGCGGACTGATTTGGATAAAATTTATAACATGAGCAGGCGTTTGACCGATGCTAGGCAGAGGAGATGGACTCGCCGTAGGCATCTCAAGGAAGATCGCTGGCTGGCCGAGTTTTAAATGTTTCGCATCATTCACATAATTACTTCTAAGATATCTTAAAATGTTGAACTAAGGAAAATAGCATTTGAAATAACCTAAACCCCAAAATATTCATATGGTTGTATACAGCTGTGATACGACCAATACTCTGCTATGGCGCTGTTGCCTGGTGGCAACGTACAGAGCTAAGTACAGTGCAAAGCAAACTACAAAGCTTTCAGAGACTGGTGTGCAGAGCGGCTACGGGATGTATGAGAAACGCCCCCACCGCCGCCCTTGAAATAATGTTAAACTTAACACCACTGCACCTGTTCATCAAGCAAGAAGCTACTGCCTCAGCTGTGAGACTAAATGCAAACAAACTATGGAAATCCAAGAAAGTCCCTCACGCCGAAATCCTTACCAGGATGTTAAAAGAGGCACCTAGACTAGAATATTAGCTGTGAACGACAGGATTCCCAAATTATACCTCTTTGACAAGAAGTACAAAATACAACTGACAGAAAATCCGAACGAAGGCCTCAATGAAAGGGAAGTGAGGATATTTACAGATGGCTCTAGAACTAAATCTGGTACAGGAGCGGGGGTATTCTCCGAAGACTTGCAGATAAAAATAGCTAGACCATTGGGCACCTGGAATTCGATATTTCAGGCAGAATGCTTCGCAATCATACTCGCCGCCCAAGCAGTAACAGCGAGAAAAATCTGAGAACTTCCAATTCGTATTCTCTCGGACAGCAAATCAGTCCTACAAGCCCTAATGAGCTACGAGTGCAAATCAGGGCTCATATATGAATGTCACAAAGCCCTAACGGCGATAGGGCAAACCAATGAAACTACCATACAATGGATCAAAGGACACAGCGGATCACGCGGCAATGATGCAGCAGACGAATTGGCCAGAAGAGGATTAGATACCCCGTTCACAGGCCCAGAACCATGTCTGCCTCTACCAAACGATCAGTTAAAAACTATAGTCCGTAAGGCTATACGAGGTAAGTGGGACGCATGTTGGTCCTCGGAGAGCGGCTGCAATCAAGCCAAAACAGCTTTACCCAAGTTCAACAAGCAACTTACTAACAAACTATTTAAACTTAACAAAAAGCAAATTAGTTGGATCACAGCCACCCTCACGGGGCATGGCCCTTTTAACAAACACTTGTTTACTTTGGGTGTTACAGATAGCCCTCTGTGCAGAGCATGCATGGAAAAGGAGGAAACAGCTGCGCACGTGCTCCTCGAGTGTACAGGTGTAGCGGAGTAGTGCCATCCCTTCATCACGCAAAACAGGCGCACAGAAGACGTCGACTTGCGGAAATTACCCGTTCAAATACAAATACAACGTAGTAAAGTTATTATTTAAATGTAATTAAGATAAATGTATATTAAAGCTGTTATTGTCAGTCAATCGTAAGAGATTCTGTAGATTTTCATAGAGTTTGAATTCCCTAGTACATTACTCAACTATATCTTAGCTAGTTTACGCGGCAATGGCGGGGAAAGCTCCCAGTTGGCGTTATTTTTTGCGACGTCTCAATATTTATCGCCGTATTTCTGGTATTTACATAAAAGTACATTAGGCACACAAGTACACAATAGTATTTACATAAACTATATACCTAAAAGGTAAAAGTATAAAAGATCGGTTGGCACTTTTTAATTCACTGCGTTCAGACAGAGATACAGATAGACGCGGTAAGAAACTTCGCTTATAAATATGTAAGACATTTTATTTCATTAATATTACCAAACTAAATTTGACATTGAAGAGTTTAAAAACAAACTAAATGAACAAATATTCACGGGGATGCTCTTAATTCTTATTAAATGACTCTGTTAGGTAATGATAATTATAAAACATTAAAACAAACATTGAAATCATTTATGTTTATACCATCTACATGATGACACTACATATTGACTATGATGTGACACATTTACATATTCTTCAGTTGTTTACAAATATATTGACTTTCAGAATGTTCAAATATCCAGGAAAAAGTTTATATTTACAAATTATTTGTGATTCAAAATATACACACGAGTAAGCAAAGCAGCCAATTCATTGTTATGCCAATGGAGACAGCATATAACAAGACTGATTATGCCAAAAACAATTGACCAATTAACACAATATTATTTAAAAAAAACATAGATCCAAGTTTGTAATATGCTAGTCAAATAAAACATGACATAAAATGTTCCAAAGGGGAAGGATATAAGTATATACTTAAATAATTTATTTCTTTTTATGCATATTATTTATTATACCCAAAACTATTTGGACCATAATCGACCATAGCAATCAAATTAAATTAAATTTGAATAATTATTTCCGTGCCAAATTAAAGATAGTAAAATGAAAAAGAAGCTGCCTATTTTATATTGTGCACTTGAACCAAAATGATGCAGATGTTTTTATGTAAAAGACACAAACACTTAGATATATAAGAGTCAAAACTATGATAAAAATGAAACATCCAAAGCATATATCAGCCTTTGTGTACTTAGTTGTAATGACCTGTACCTGTATAAAAATTGCATTTGTATGCAATAAAGTGTTCAAATAAATAAATATAGATGGCAGTGAAGACCACTCAGGGCGAAATTATCATCACAAAGTATTTTTAATAAACATACAGAGTGTATCTGTGGCATGACATGTTGAGAATACTATTTATCTCAGGCCCAATTCTTGCATGAATAGTAATTTAAGAATAGAATAGAAACTCTTTATTGTACATCACAGTTAACACAACACTCACAGTTAAGTTGTACGTTGTAAATCACATCATTATTGTATAGACAAATTCAAAGTCAAATTATATTAATTGTGTTTGACTAATTATTCCGCATACCTTTTTAAGTAAAATAATGGTAAAATTCCCCAAAGTAAGTGATTGAAGAGTGAAGAACATATTCAAGCTTTATTTTTACATAATTATAATTTTTTCTTGAACTACATAATGGATTTTAAAAAATAGTAAATAGGAACCTTTTTTAATGTACTTTTTTTCAATTATAGTGTTAAGAACCAAAATACTCCACAGATATTTCAACAAATAAATTTGTTTATGACTATATTGCAAGCACAGATTAATTGCGACCATATTACTTTGTTCAAAATGTAGGTCTTTGCCATAAAGACTATGCTCCCACAGCTAAGCTGCACCTGGTCACAAGTAATGTCCATATTCATTATATAAATAAACCAGAGACCTCTACACCCAAAAGCTATTCTTAAAACCGGAAAATAGTTATACTGATTTAATATTAAGGCTGGCGTCCCAAGTATGAAGAATAAAAGAGCATGCATGAAAAGATTGATGTAAACAAAGCTAGAGAGGTTTGTCAGGATCATACGAAGTGGCGATCAATAGTCTCTGCCTACCCCAATGGGAACTAATGGTGTGAGTATATGTATGTGATTTAATATATAGGTAAGCCTGAAACTGGGTCATTTTTTTTTATTATCTTGTTCAGAGCATGGCAGTATTTTTGTAAGATATTTTTACAGTGTTATTGGAACCAATGGAAATTTGTTTGGGAAATAATGCAAAATAGCATAGAAAATAATAACTGTGCTACAAAAAATACAGATCAGCATCTGATGCTCTGAAAAAAAAAACTAAATAAGCTAATTGACAAATGTGTATATTTTCCTGTGCAACACACTCTTTACTCTCACACACTGAGATTTATAGTAAAGTGGTAGCTGAAAACAAAGGCTTGCATTAAGAATATAGTAATATTTATGTAAATGTATTTAGGTATATTTTAGTTAAATAACACAGTAGTTAATAGTGACCCACCCCTATCTCAACACCAGCCAGTACTACCCCTTTTATTATATATCTCTCAGTGTTGTGATGAGGAGAAAGCATCTAACATTATCTGATTTTTTATTACTATTGCTTACTAGCATACCCTGGCAGCCCAAATAGGATTATTATTTATTTGTAAATATAATTTGATTATTCTTATATGATAGTTTTGTTATTTAGATTTCACAGTTGTTCTAAAGTAAGTATTAAAAAAATATCTACAATCTTTGGCTCTACTGCAAGGTAAGGGGTTTTCCCTATAACTGTTACTGCAACTACTTTAATAACTGACCACATAAACAATAATTGGCCCAAAAAGAATGATGAACTCCTTAAACAAGACTTATTAAATGCATGGTGTAAATTGGCTCAAGTAAAACATTGATGTCGGCAATGAATAATAATGTTGTTTTGGTTTTCATTCACTTTATCATAGATTATGATGTCATGTGTCAACAGAAAACCCATATTTATACAAAGAAAACATTCATTTAATCTCAAAGCATTGAACCACAAACATATGGGCTTGTTTGTTTACACACTTTTTGAGATTTAAAGGCAAGTTACAGAATTTTAACATATTTTAAAATAAAAGTGTACCAAAGTATAATTATAATATGAAACATTGGCATAAAACATTAAAATTATAAATCCATCAGAAAAGTATAATATAGTATTTATTTTATAAATTAAGCCTGTGTGTGTATAACTTTCACAATTCTCTTGGGAATGGCTCTAATTGTGTACAGACATGACACCTGTGGAGATGTACCATAAAAAATATAATTCATACAAGTATGTGAAGAATCCATTTTACACCCAAGTTGTATGACAGAATGTATGTGTAGTTAGTTAGATTAATAATTAATTCCATAGCAACAATGGTAATGAGGTGATTAGAAATTGTGAAACAGAATTTTAAATTAGGTACAAATAAATGAAATCACGAGTACTTAACCGGAACGCGAGACATGGCATTTGTAAGTAGATCAAGTGTTTTATACATAACAACTTTCACTAGACTCATTGTAATGGTGACACATCAAAGTGTGGGGAGTCAAAGATGGACTTACTTTGAATAATTCCTTGAAATAAGGGCTACAGGCAGACAGCACCACTTTGTGAGCCTCCAACCTGTGCCCCTCGCACGCCAGGGTGACATCCACGAAGTCCTCATCATCGCGCAGCGCCTCGAATTGAGAAGTTATATTTGCTTGAAAATTGTTCCATCTCAAACAGAATTGCTGGTCGCCACCCAGTTCTGTACCTTCCATTACTTATAGACATAACTCGATATCCCTGCTCATTTAATTACTTTATAATAATAGAAATGAAAAATAAATATATCACAGTAACTTGCAATTTCAGTCGCCGTCTGGCCGAAAATCCTATGAAAGAAAACAATCAATAAAATCTCGTACCAATCTAAGAAAAATAAAACTTTTTAATTTGTCATTTTGATGAGTACATTCACTTCAGTTTCGCCAACATTTTTTATTCACTTATTATTTCATTTTCACCCTTAACACTATGACGGTAAGATACTGAATGACGGCAAAAAAGTTGGCAACTTTTCACTACGTTTCATTACACCGTCAATTGAAGTGTCTCTAACGTTCCAAACTCAGTATCTCAACTTTGAACGTACGATCACGAGAGTCAAATCTTTTAAATTATTTTTTCTATTTGTTATAATATACTTTAATTCTAAATATGTAATAAGAAAATTTTGTCTAATGAATCTAAACATGTAGCAATAAGTAATGATACGAAACAATGAGCTAAACTGATAATGATAATTAATTCTGATGTTCAAAGGTCAATCTGTATATCCATGACTAGTCTGTGATACTGACTTGGGCTCTCTACGGCGAACTTCAATTAAATGCACAACCATGGAAGTACTCACTAAATAGAAATGATTACAAGCGTCCTAAAGTCTCCTTATCAAGGATGTCTAACTAGGTCGCTGCGTCTCGTTTCAAGTAGGGTTGTGAGGTGACCATCTGTTATTATTACTTATAAACATATTCCAAATTTTTTTATTATAAGAGAAGGGGTAGCCAGAGCTTAAGACCAACGTTTCTTCAGCCACATTTATGAAGTTGAGTAGAGACAGGGTAAGTAGAGATAAATGGATGATAAAATATATACTATATATGAAATTATTATTATTAGCCTCAAAACCCTAAGTTAATTCTTAAGAAACATGCGGGTATAATAAGATTTGTGCTATGTTAAACTGACATTGAGCAGCATCTTATTTCACTTCTTCCTAGTAATATATATATATACATATATATCCATATTACTAGGAAGGTTGCGATAGTTTTAAGCATAGTCATTTCACACACGAAAATATTATGATTTTCGGACATCATATTTATCTTTCTTCCAAACTTAATAAATTATTTATATTCAAGTTGTCTATCAACTTCGTCTATAATTAAAACGTTTTTTTTTAAAAAGAAACAGTTAATTACCTGCTTTATATAAAATATTCCCTAATTTTTGTGTTAGTGCACTCTTGTATTTAGTTAGTACCTCCATGTTCACAATCTATGTGTACTGATCATTATAGTAGTAGTAGTGCATACCAACACCGAAAAGTTCTTAAATTAATATTCGCCAAGAGGTATACTTACTGCTCGAAACCGAACTTGGAAAGCATAGGTAGGTACCTACTTAACGTAATGATAATCACTTCCTATTAATTCTAAAATGCCGTGTAGTGTCGGCTTAGAATAACACTACCTCATTTCTACCCGTGGGTGATCGTAAGAGGCGACTAAGGGTATAGGGGATTTTTAAGTGATTTTTGGGCGATGAGGTTGGAGACCCGTCACCAAAAACATTTATTATTAGTTACCATCTTTTCCCCAATCAACTAACAAAAGTGGCTGAGGATTTTTTTCATTCCAAAGCTCTGGCTACCCCGTTAAGGGATTTATAGTAGTGATTTATCAATCACTTCTGCTTTCTCCTCGTTGTAAATCACCTCTAGAATAAAACATACTAAAAGTCAAATACACTTAGATTTGTTTACTTGGATAATGTACACCTAGCATTAGATTCCGTGTCTAACCTGTGACTGTGACTCAATATCAAACAAACTTTCACTTAGCTCAAAAGGTCTGGAAACCAAGCCTTAAACCACCCAAAAGTTTATATTTTATTTGGGTTTATTTGTTGATTTGATTGATTTTAATTTTTATCTAATCCTATCTTATTAAATTACTTAAATTAGTGTATTCCAATAAGTTAATAAATTATATTATTGATTCTGGAACCAATGATAAGTTAAGCTATTTTAGTAAAGCAACTCTCAAGCATTGTATTAGATGGCGTTTTCCCAGCCTAACGCTCAGAGAGGTTATATATATTTTACTTTCACTATGCAATATTTATCATGAATAGTAACTTAGGCTATAATCAAAACTGCATTAACCAATGTAGGTAATAATTCCAAAATGCAGTTGTATGTTCTGATATTATTTATAGTCACTTATCCCACCGTAGGGGTTAAAGTTGGGACCTATGGTTTTAGTTTATTCTAAGGGCGTAAATATTTTATTGCATAGCAGCAATAGCTGTTTTTTAAAGTTTCTGCCAATAAAACACTATACAAGAATAAATAGGGTATTCTGTAACAAAATAGTATGTCATTTTCCACAGTATGAGTATATCTGGCACAATTATACTACAATCAACAAAATCCATGGCCTAGTTGGTAGATAACTAGCTACTGGGTCTGGTGGTCAGGAGTTCTATTTTGTAGGTTAAAGCTGCATTATAGGGACAACTTGATCTGTGCATATGTTGAGAGGTTCTACACAGAACACCCTTATAATGAGCCAACCTTGTCTCAATGTTCAAAGTTATGCAGCGGCTGTGTTTGTCTTCTAGCAACTCTTGCATTGCATATCAACTTACTGAGTGAGAGCTCTCTTACGTGCACAATAGTTGCGGTAAACTATATTGCCGAACAAATAGAACAATTTTCCTGTTCCTTGGCTCACTTTACAAGCATAGCTTTGTATTTTTTGTGTTACAGAATGTAAAATTAATTTGTGTGCATTCATTAACTCTTGTTTTTGTTTGTTCTCTGTTCTGTAAATGTATGTTCTATAAATGTAAGTCTTAAAGTGAAATATAGCCGAATTGGTTTACACAAACCTGTAATGGTTATGTTTATAAATAAATAAATAAATGTTCACTTACAAATATATGAATGGTATTAACAATTAGCCCTACCTTTGTGAAATTGTTTTAATAATAGTATAATATACTTTCAGATTTATGTGCTATTGTCTAATTTGAATCTATAACTGTTATTTATATATATTACAGAATTAGCCAACAGAAAAATCTTAGAAGAACTTCAGCTGAAAAAACAGATGTTATTGAAGCAAGGTGCAGCTACACCACTTTCTGCGACTACATTACCTCTGATCCAGTCAAATCCTGTGAGCCAGCTGCCTATGTGCTCTATTCCTCCTTTGTCTGCCACAGCAGTATGTATTATGAATAATCAAGTTATATAACAGCTTCATTTTTGATAGTTTTGTATCTAAAAAAGTTATTTAGTGAGGTAAAAGTGTTATTAAAAATGTACTTAAAGTAAATGTTGGACTGCAGGACTGTGACTTCTAGTAATGAACAACTCATGTGGAGTATAAATAAAACAAAATAAATATATAATTAGAATGTTTTGTTTATGAAAACCTCACATGGGGATCATTACTATTACATAAAGGAAAGAAAAATTTTGGCACCTGGGGGCATTTACCCGGAGGTCATGGGTTCGATTCCTACTGGTGTTGAATTTTTCTTTCCTTTATTTATTAGTTAAAAAAATATATAGTCAAAAGTTTTCCAAAGTATATATTTCTACTGTCAATTCTCATATTTAAAAAGTTGTCTACTTACATATTCAGAATTAAATTAAAGACAACCTATAGTCAATTATGTTGCCAGTGCAAGGCGCATTTTATTATAACAGCTGGAGAAACTTTGGTTTAGGAAATTTGCATAAAATTACAAAATAGATACCAAATTAAGAACCAAAAATGTTATGGACATATTAACTGATCCAACAAATTACTTGCCATTTGTTAGGTCAGTTAATATACATTAAAATAAGGTGGAGCAGATTATTTAGAGGTATAATGATGTAAATGTTCTTGTGTCAGTCTGAATAAACCATAGATAGATTTGCAAGCTTCTGATAGGCAAAATAATTGAAGTTATTTTTCTGGTAATTAATTTTAAAAAAGCCAAAAATTACACACACTAATTAGGTACCATACTTTAAATCAAATACATTTTTTTTAAAAACTGTCCAGTCCTTTAAGTGGTAATTTTACAGCCCAGTGATCATGTGACACCTTTGTGTCACATGAATTTTATATACCACAAGATCAAGATCCTTTGAATATGCATAACCATATCTAATTATATTCCAGGGTTTTCCTCAATTACCCGAAGCAAATATAGTGAATACTAGCCATAGAGCAGCTCTGCAACACGCCAACGCATCCTCTTGTGGTTATTTTGTGTCACAAGACTCTTCATTTGGTAACCAGATCCTTCCAGTTCTACCTCGCTTCGACTCCAAGTGATAAAGAGCATTGATATGGCAGCTTGTATGAAGCTGAAGACTTTAGAGGGATATTTACAAGATTTAAATGGATTCCAAAGACCCAAAATTGAGTTGGAGCAATATGAAACACCAGCTCACATTGCCGCAGTTGCTCTTTACACAATTCAGGTAATTTAGATTTTTCATTAACTGATGTTAGTTGTAAGTCTAAGGAATGCAGCATCCGAGATGTCAAAAAAAAATGACCGCTCCCCACTCTTTCCGCAGTTAGGGCTAAGGGCGGGGTATTACGATATGCCCTGATGTACCTACTAACTAGCCTTAACAAAGTTACAAAGGCAAAAATTGTGATAAAGCATTTCCGCCTGTACCCTTGACTGGCCTAGTTTCCGTTTGCAATTACCTAACTTAAAATTAAGTAGGCTTTCTTGGACTGTTGCCTTTTTATTACATTACATTTTGACAAACATTAGATAAATTTTTCACGGCTAAAACCCTAACAAGGGGTAGCTAGAGCCATATCATCTATGGCTAGAGCTTGAGCCTTTTTTTGAGAAATTCCAAAATTCCTCAACAACTTATGCATGTTTAGTTGGGTAAATGCCCATTCGAGGCTCCGGGCGCCTGCCCATTTGAGCACATTCGCTATTTCATCAAAATGTGTCCTTTTTGGCTCTCCTCTACTGACTTAACCATACATCTCGCATCTCTTTTACCAATTTACTTTCATAAATCCCCTCTACGTGCCTAAACCTTCCTTTTCCTTTCTTTAGTAGAATATTATCATTCACACCTCACCTTCACAGATCTCACTATTTCTCACGCGACCACACAATATAACTTCGTCTCAAAATAAAAAAAGTTTTAATTTCAGACCCAATATGAATCCATAGAAGACAAACTAGTGCTAGACGCAGGCTGTGGTGCCGGAATGTTGAGTGTTGGAGCATCTCTACTCGGTGCAGGGTCGGTAGTAGCAATGGACATTGACGAGGACATACTCAGTGTTTTAGGAGAAAATGTGGCCGATATGGAAATTTGTAATGTTGATGCTGTGTTGGCCGATTTTCTGGGGCCTTCTATTTTGAGGTGAGAAGGAATTTTTAGTTGATCTTTTGGAATAAAAAAATCTTTGTAAAAGGTTGTTGGTTTTTCACCAACTAGAACGTTTATTTGCAGCTTAGTATAACATTATCCTATTGCTCCCATTATATTCTGAGGCTGATATTGTTGAAGACTTACCATAAACCATCTTTTATTTTACAATATTTTATCTTAATACCAGATAGTGGCTAATGAACTTAGCTTAGCAAAATTTAAACTGATGTTTCAATGTACTAGGACTCCATCCTTCAAAGAGTTTACTAAACTGCACTAACCCATCGTGGTGGAGGCAAAATAACTCTAATTTGCTCGATTTGAGCCTTCTGGTAAGGACAAATATGGGCTGTGATGAAGAAGTTTTGTTATCAAAGTGTTTAGATTAAAACTAAGACATAAATTTTGTCCAGTTGTAAGATTTAATAGTATTTAATATTTTTTCAGATGGAATAACTGTTTCGACACTGTCGTCATGAATCCCCCATTTGGAACAAAAAATAATGCTGGTGTGGATATGAAATTTTTAAAAATGGGTTTGGAGTTAAGTTCTGACAGTGTGTATTCCTTACATAAGTCATCAACTAGGTTAGTTTATATTCAATGTTTTTTTTATATTTATTTAGATACTAGTGGATCGGCCCAGCTTCGCACGGGTAGAGTTGTTTTTTAAAAATCTGAGGTTACTTTTTTCAGTCACTGCTCAAGCATTGTGAAATTTAGCGCAATGTTTTCAATTTATTAAATTTATAGCACTCCCTAAACAGTGTAGTTTGGTGATTTTAATGCACTTTAATGAACGGTTCAGTATTTCCGTTTAATAGCAAATTTTGGAATAAAACGCCATGAAGTATTTATAACAATCTAAAAAAGAAATCATTACGTGATGAGGATGCAACTGCTGGCGCCATCTAGTATGTTATATGTAAATTAGTAAAGATTTGGTATTGGTCACGGGCGCGATGGCTTATTTTATGTATAATTTCGGTGTTTCGCTACCAATTTCTATGATTCTTTTTTTATTGAATAGGTAATAATGTTACCTTTTTTAAATTAGGGATGAGTGAGAGTTTTACAAACGTAAGAGTAAATAAATATAACCAGAATGTTCCGAACTGCTAAGCTATCAGGAATTACACGTGTTATTGTGAGTCAACCATAAAAGATAGACATATACTGTTGCGGATTTTTTTTTAGATAATTTTATGAAGAATATTTCCGTCATACATGATTTCTATGTAAGTTTAACCATTAAGGCTGCATACGCGACGGAAGCTTAAAAAATGGAGTAACTTTTCCCGTTTTCCCAAAATTTCCCCAAATTCCCCTTCACTACTCTGCTGAAAAGTATACTATAACCTGCCCAGGAGTATGGAGAATAATTGTGCCAAGTTTCGTTAAAATCCGTCGAGTAGTTTTTGTTTCCATAAGGAACATACAAACCGACAGACAGACAGACAAAAATTTTACTGATTGCATTTTTGGCATCAGTATCGATTCCTAATCACCCCCTGATAGTTATTTTGAAAATATATTTCATGTACAGAATTGACCTCTCTACAGATTTATTATAAGTATAGATTATTTGTTGGTTTTATAATTAGTATTTATAATTAAAAGTGATTAGTGGGTGATGAGGCTGGAGACCAATCACTGACCATCCTTTATTTTACCATTTTTTCTCACTCAACATTCAAAAGTGATAACTGTGAGCTAACCGTGATAACCGTGACTCAATGTATGTATATTATTAATTTTAGTTAAGTTTATTACTGTAGCCTTAAAACATTTTACAGAGATTATGTTTTTAAAGATCTCTATCAGACACACTATAGATGGTCGGATCCGTAAATTAACGGTAATAATAAATGTACAAGGCGTAGAGGAATGGTAGCAATAATGATTTGACACGACATTAAACAAAAACTTAATTAACTTTTCTACAATAATGAGTATAATTAGTATAATCTGTGGTATGCCAAATTATATTCTACCTTATTAAATTTTGTTGCAGATCACATATAACTAAAAAGGTAAAGGAGTGGAGAGTGAAAGGGGAGGTCATAGCGGAACTCAGATACAATTTGCCAGCTTCATATAAGTTTCATAAACAGCAGACCAAAGACATTGCTGTTGATCTGTGGAGATTGGTTCATTGATGTGTGTGTTCTGTGTGTGTTGTGTCTTATCTTTAGTTATAATACTTGGAGAATAGAGAGCTAGGAGTCATTCAAATTTTTACTGGTAATAGCCTGTCTTCCAACTTACTAGATGAAAATCTACAGTTTAGTCAATTGACATCTTCATCTATTCAATGTCACACACGCTATGGCCATACTCACGCCGTTAGTTCCCATTGGGGTAGGTAGAGACTATCGATCGCCACTTGTACAATCTGGCAAACTCTCTAGTTTCGTTCACATTCATTCATCTTTTCATACATGCCATTTTATTCTTCATACTTCGCAAACCTGCCTTCGTAAATCGTATTTGATGTATTGTAATCGTATTCGGTTTAGGGTGAGGTAGACGGGTTGTGAGCCTATGCTATGTAGGTATTTATCACGATAATGAAATTATATAGTTTACTGCTTGTTGCTATCCAACATTTCTAGTATATATATTTATAGATTGATTTTCATAGCCAAAATTGAATCAACCAACCAAACCACTGTCCCTATTTATTGTTTTAAAATATTCATTGTTTGTAAAAAAAGGATGAACCTTAGTTTAGTTTTTTATACCACTTTATCAGAAACATCACATGTTCAAATCAAGCATGGGGTTAGTTACCCACGTTTTGCTTGGACAGTGTACTTAAGTGATAGAGGGCAGTTCTATCGCCGTTTTGTACGAATACATACATATACTCACGGCTATAAATCCCTTGAAGGGGTAGCCAGAGCTAGGGAATGAGACATTCCTCAGCCACCAGCTTTGGAAGTTGCGTGGGGAAAATAAAGGTTGTTGGTGATGGGTCTCCAACCGCATCGCCCAAAAATCCCTTAAAAGCCCCAATACCGTTAGTCGTCTCTTACGTACACCCACCGGATGAAATGGGGTAGTGCTATTCTAAGCCGACACTACACAGCAAACGAATACACTCACATTACACACATCACACATAAAAACCAAAAACAGCATTTATAACCTGTAGCAAGAGACTTGTGAGACTGAGTTGGTCACAACTGAACATTAAAAGCTCGCTAACAAGCTTTTCTTACATACAAATGACATCTGGTTCTTACATGCATCAAACCAAGACTAAAGTTTAGCTTAATTAACAGTTATACCTTATACAACTTTTGTACGTTTTTATGAGGAATGACGGTGAAAATCTGAACATTATAAATAGTATTGTTTATATAGCTTGTGATGCAATAACTACAATATTTATACTGTGACATAATTCTTAGCTATTTGAAATGATTTTGTATAAAATAAATATTATGGTAATATTTTTTATTGTTATATTCAGTCTCTCCAAACTTGTGAATATACCAATCGTTAGGTTTAAATATTTAAATTTCAAATAACTGTAGTTCAGTAAAACAAAATTTAAAGTGAAAACACTATTTCAAGTGAAAACACTATTTCATTCTTGTTAGTTACTTATCTTTCAAATGTTAATGAAATGTGTTATTAATTTAATTGAATGAGAGTGTTAAAGTGAATTCTCGTGAAGTATAGAATATGTTATCGACAGTTGATTATTGTATAAAATTATACAAATTGTAGATAAGTTGAAAATGAACTAAATGGAGCATTTGTTTCTTTAAATATACTAAGTTTTTATAATTTATATTTTTGTTTAATTTCTTGCCAAGGTACATAGTATAGCTCATATAAAAGTTTTCTTAATCAATTTAGCTACATATACTCAGCTTTTATTCTGGGATTAAAAACAATTCGTCACGCACTGTCAAATATGAGGGGAAAGATAGGTATCCTTCCTACACAAACTTTCCAATCCTTAAGATAGTTTTTAGAGTGAAAACTATATTTTTTACTGAATACCAAATTGCACCTAAATTTATTCAGATTAATTATCCATACAAACTATAACCCCTGTATAGATGTTTTTGTTCGAAGAGACTAAAACTATGTGATATCAGTACTTTTTCAGCGTTAAGACTTAAGATTTATTTTTTATTTGCCAAGTAACAGATTACACCATTTGTACTTAAACTAACGATCATTGTTTTACAAATTGTAATTTATAATGCAGCTATTCTTTAGCTTTTTATGACATATTAAGAGGTCGAGTAGAAAAACAAAAGAATATTTTTTCCTTGTGGCTTGTAGTACAAAACAAAACAATAAAACTCTAGTACCTAAACTAGGCCGGGCCTGTATCTTAGGTACTAGTTTTTTTCCCATGTATTTCATTAATTATTACATTTCAATTTAGATAACTTATATATTTTAAGGAGCTAGGTAAGGTAGGAGCAGAGCGTTATTTTAAAGTTGGGTAGTTATCTATACTTATAATAAATCTGTAGAGAGGTCAATTCTGTACATGAAATATATTTTCAAAATAACTATCAGGTGGTGATTAGGGATCGATACTGATGCCAAAAATGCAATCAGTAAAATTTTTGTCTGTCTGTCTGTCTGTCTGTCTGTCTGTCTGTCTGTCTGTCTGTCTGTCTGTCTGTCTGTCTGTCTGTCTGTCTGTCGGTTTGTATGTTCCTTATGGAAACAAAAACTACTCGACGGATTTTAACGAAACTTGGTACATTTATTCTCCACACTCCTGGGCAGGTTTTTGTATACTTTCCAGCAGAGTAGTAAAGGGGAATTTTGGGAAATTTTGGGAAAACGGGAGAAGTTACTACATTTTTTAGGCTTCCGTCGCGTGTGCAGCCTTAATGGTTAAACTTACATAGAAATCATGTATGACGGAAATATTCTTCATAAAGTTATCTAAAAAAAAATCCTCAACAGTTTATGTCTATCTTTTACGGATGACTCACAATAACACGTGTAATTCCTGATAGCTTAGCAGTTCGGAACATTCTGTTTATATTTGTTTACTCTTACGTTTGTAAACCTCTCACTCATCCCTAATTTAAAAAAGGTAACATTATTACCTATTCAATATAAAAAGAATCATAGAAATCGGTAGAGAAACACCGAAATTATACATAAAATAAGCCATGGCGCCCGTGACCAAAACCGAATCGTTACTAATTTATTTATTTATTTATTTGGATAAACAACAGCGATATACTACAATAATCTTAAATATAATATTACTAATACTAGGTAAGCATACCGCCTTAAACGTTCATCACTAAGACACAATGAAATATTTAAAAAGTGAAACATTAAAAAGGTACAATAAAAAAGCTATACATAAAAAAATCTTAATACAATAAAAGTAGTAAGTCTTATGTAATTTCATTTAAAATTTACATATAACATACTAGATGGCGCCAGTAGTTGCATCGTACAACACGTAATGATTTATTTTTTAGATTGTTATAAATACTTCACAGCGTTTTATTCCAAAATTTACTATTAAACGGAAATACTGAACCGTTCATTAAAGCGCATTAAAAATCACCAAACTATACTGTTTAGGGAGTGCTATAAATTTAATAAATTGAAAACATTGCGCTGAATTTCACAATTCTTGAGCAGTGACTAAAGAAAGAAACCTCAGATATTTAAAAAACAACGCTACCCGTGCGAAGCTGGGACGATCCACTAGGGAATAATAATTTGGTTTTCTACAATAGTATTGTGGTCCAATGAAATAGCGCGCGAGAGCGTGCGCGTCATAAAAATATGACGTGATAGTTAGACTACTTTGACTATGATGTGTTACAATTTTGTTTTTTGTCCTATTTTTATATTTTAAAACAAAATGATAATTTTTATGCAAACTAAATGTTAACAAAAATATACATTTTATGATAAAAAATTGTTTTTATCAAAATGAGTAAAACGTACACAAGCGGTTACATTATGGCGTTACTTTATGATTCTAAGATTAATCGGAAACATTTACATACGCATACTAATGCAAACAAACACACATACTTACACACACACACACACACACATATATATACTTACAATACACACAGCCACACCACATAAACGCACACTAACACATATACACACACATACAAACACACACACACACACATACATTTAATTATTTAGATGACTTAAACAAGCTTTCTATTTCTTCATATTTTTTTGTTTTTAGCCATGAGATTATTACTTTTTTACATTCAAAATAGTTCATAGGATAAATGTTCAGTATAGCATTTAATTTATTATAAATAAAAGGTCCAATATAACAATGAAATTTTGTGATAAAATTAGATTTAAGATCGACAGTGGGACAAACCCTATTCCTGTGTCTAATGCTAGTATCACGTGTTTTGTCGTAGTCTATTTTTTTATGTTGCAGCATGATAGTTTCCTTAATAAATAGCTGTCTAACTGTAAGGACATCACATTCGTTGTAGAGATCTGCAGTTGGGTAGCGGAACGGTTTAAACCTCATTACCTTTAAAAGAGCTCTTTGAGCTCTCTCCAAGGTTAAAATATGGGTTTTACGTGCTCCACCCCAGGAAGTTATACAATAACCCAGAATCGATTGTGCTAGAGCAACATAAACGTTCTTTAATAAGGGATAGTCCGCAACGTGTCTTAACTTCTTAAAAATTGATATAAGTCTTCTAACTCTATCACTTAACATTTTTATATAAGGGCACCATGATAGTTTTTCATCCAAAATAATGCCCAAATATTTTATTGTACTAGCTCTTTCTAAAGAGCACATATTGGGTTGCATCAAATAATAACTATCTTGTCTACAAATATTAATGTTAAAATTTTTATGAGTGATCGAGCGATTGCTGTTGACGAACACCATAAATTTTGTTTTTGATGTATTAAGAGTTAAAAAATTTTTCGAAAGCCAATCAGCTGTTTTTTGAAGCCCAAGTTCAGTAAATATTTTAGCTTCGTCCCATGTTTTACCAAAGAATATCAGAGCAGTATCGTCAGCAAATGTAATTAATTTACCATTAACTATTTCTAGATTGCATAGGTCATTAAGATATATTAAAAACAATGTAGGCCCAAGTACACTGCCTTGTGGTACACCGTATTCGCTGCAGCATAATTCTTCACTTAGAAGACCATCTATTGTTACTTTTTGCTTCCTATTTGTAAGATAATCTTTAAACATTTCTAATGGTAATCCTCTAATACCTATTGCCTCCATCTTTTTTAGCAATATTTTGACAGAAACTGTGTCGAATGCTTTGGCCAAATCCAGGAATACCCCTATACATTTCATCTTATTATCGACGTGTTTAGCAACAAAGTCTGTTAAATTAGATACAGCTTGAGCGGTTGATTTGCCACTTCTAAACCCAAACTGATTTTTTGAAAGCACGTTTTCTTTTTCTAGGTAGCATGTTAGCCTGTTGTTCATAATCTTTTCGAATACTTTAGATAGAGCTGGTAAAACTGAAATTGGCCGGTAATTCGAAATACAGTTTCTGTCACCAACTTTGTGAATTGGATGAATGAGTGAAACTTTTAGTGAGTTTGGAAATTTTCCTGATGATATAGATAAATTTATTATGTAGGTTAGAAAAGGGACTAATATTTTTCTGCTCAATTTTAACAGTTTTGTAGAAATGTCGTCATATCCAATAGCACTGTCTGATTTTAAATTCATCAGAACAGATTCAACTTCATCATCAGTTGTTTCCAACACTATCAATTATCATAGATTTTACTGGGTGGTGTTTTATGATTTGATTAGGAGTAATAATATTATTTGAAGCGTTTCGTGTTTGTATTTTGTTTGCTAAATCTTTTCCGATACCTTGAAAATATTGATTAACCTTAACTTAAGAGGATATATTTTTAACAGGTGAACATATTATATTAATATTAAGTATTAATGGATGTATGTATGAAACAAAACAATCTACAAGAATCAGTCTTTAATAAATTACGCATTAAACATCGATTTCTGTTAACACAGTACTCTTTCTATTCAATAGCATTCCCAACTCTCTTAAAACAAAACAATATTTCACTCGTCGCCAAACTTGATGTTTTGCGCCAATTTAATAGTTCCGGAGTAGTTGATGGTGACAGTGGATCGTCGCATATAGTTCTTCCAGGAATCGGAGCCGCTTTCCCGCCCCCCTCCCGTGGCCTTCTCGCCGCCGAACGCCCCGCCCACTTCCGCGCCATTGGTCGGAATGTTCACGTTCACTATACCGCAGTCTGAGCCGTGGGGACCGATCCACTGGAAATTTGAGTGGGTTTTGGTGAAGTGAAAATTATCACATAGCTTAGTGAAAGATACGGCTGGGGAATAGTCCGATCTTATGAAATTACTAATCAATTATGTGAAGGTGCTGTGCTGTCTTATGAATTATAGTAGAACTGATATCTTTATAAAATGCTAAGAAAAATTAGGGGTTAGATATTGAACAAACAAGAAATATTGGTAAGCACAAACTAAGATGCAGAATAACTAGTTTATTTGTGAATTTTAAAGTTATTAACCATGAAAGGGGGGAGACCTGTCTAAAAATCTGAATCGCATAATTACCTTGAATACATCTCCAAGGTTCTCAGTAAAGAGACTAGAGGACAGTCCCTGGTCGACCTCGTTGTTGTAAGCGATCCCGGTGTCGAGATCTGGCACCTCTATGCAGTACACGATGGGCGCGAAACACTCGGTCTTGACCAGTGGGGAGTCGTGGGGCAGGCCTGTCACTATGGTGGGTTCTACGAAGTATCCTTCGCGGTTTATCACCTGGCGGGGTTTTGAATATAATTAAGTTAATCATGATATGAACAATATGAATAATTACAGACTTTTCTTAAAACAAATGGATCCATTGATATGAAATGCAGAGAAATCTATTTGCGCTTGAAAAAAATAATGACACACATCCAAACTCTAAAATACTCTTATAAACTTTACACAACTAATAATGAGGTTTTATGGCACTAGAACTTCCTGTTTGTACGTCAATGATGATATTTGTTAGATTATATTAAGTATAAACTGATAAATATTACCTTTCCTCCAAATTCAATTTTGCCTCCCTGTTTGACGATTTCTTCAACAGTTTTTTTGTAAGCCTCGACTGCGTTGGGAGTGTGGAGAGGACCAATGAGTGTTTCCGATAACAACGGGTCTCCAATTTTACTAACTACGCCGGCGAATGCTTTCTTCAAACGTGATACTACTTCGCTGTAGACCTGCAACATATATTTTTTAATGAGGATTTTTCCTACTGGATCATTACCGCTGATCTATAGTTCCCATAACTTTTGTAAATATAAATCGTATGAAAATTCCGTGGTTTTTTATTATTAGAAATATCCTTAAATTAATTAAAGCTAATCACTTCACAAACTAAGCTTAAAAAAACGAGGAGATCACAAGAAGAACCCAGGTGACGGATGTAGGTCAAGGCAGAAAAACTTAAGTGGCAAGGGGCGCATTGCACTTTTAACTGTTACAACAGCCGTCTGTTAGGACGCTGTTCACCACATCCCGGCTTATCCACATACTTATACAGCGTGGATAAGCCTCCTACAATTTGCCCAATAGTTTTTCGATCAGCTTCTAGTGACCTTCTTTAAATCGGCGTCGCGGAGTTTGTCGAGTTAGCACAGCGTTCTATTGGCTGAGATCATGATAAGGAATAAAAGGGGAGAAGAATACTACGTTTTAGGCGATGGCATTCTAAAATGAGCTATCCCAAGATACATATTTATTACCTTCTTATGAATCAATAATCTCCTAGTGGTAGTGCACCGCTGGCCCGCCGTTCCCGCGCACGCGAACAAAGCTGCGTTGAGAAGCAAGTCAAGATTAGCGTCCTCGTTCACAATAATAGCGTTGTTGCCGCCCAGCTCCAGAAGATGGCGCCCAAATCTACGTTGCACTTCTACGCCAACCTACAAGAAATTCAAACATAAGCAATCTTAATAGCGAAACCCATGCCAATTTTATTAAAATCATTCATACGACTATTAGTTTATTTCCAAAAAAAATATTAAATGTTTCTATGTGTTCTAATAAATAATCCCCACATGAGGTTTTCATGAACAAAAAAATTTAACTTAATACTTCTTTTAGAATATGTGAAAGTTTTATTGTTTCTGTGAACGAGCCAGTTAGCTCCGTTGTGTATCGAGAGATTTTAAGGGGCCAAACTGCATATTCAAAATTTTTTAAGACTTATGGAAGCTGGGTCAGTTATTTACAAAAGGTGAATCAGTAGTTTTTCTTGTAAATTTAGTTAACATTACTACATATAATTATTTTAAAATAAAGTCTTACCTGTTGACCAACAGCTGTACTTCCAGTGAATGAAACTAATTTCATTCGCTTATCTTGGACTAGTTTCTGTCCAACGTCTTTTCCTCCGACACACAGAGAGGCAATGGCCGGTGAGATATTGTTCTTTTGTAGGACTCCCTCTACTATCTTAGTCACAGCTACAGATATCAACGGTGTTGTTTCTGATGGTTTCCACACACTCGCGTCACCGCATACCTAGATATATAAATAGTTTTCGTTATTTGTTGTTGCTTACAAGGGACAAGAGGGAGCAACATAACATCACTGCAAGTATTATCTTTATATTCGGCTCCTAACAACCTACCTAGGAAGCTTAGTGGAAAATTTTAAGACCTAGATGCAAATGGAATGGGCAATAATTCAAAGCCTTAATAGACACACCTCCAGTTATTCTTATGAGTCATTTGTTCTTTAATTTATAATGTAAACCCTATTAAACATACCATAGCAATAGCACTGTTCCATCCAAACACTGCAACTGGGAAATTGAAAGCAGTGATGATACCGATGACTCCCAGTGGGTTCCACTTCTCGATGAGGACGTGTCCAGGCCGCTCTGATGGGAAGATGGTCCCTGGCAGCGTTCGTGACAAACCTAAAGCGAGGTCACACACGTGGATGTATTCTACCACCTCGCCGATAGCTTCAGGAAGAATTTTACCTAAAATAAAAGTTAGATTCGTTAAAAGTGTGCTTTGAAAGATGATATTGTAATTAAGAGAGAAAATGGTATGTTAATGTGATTTCGACGATCAATTTCAACTTGTTCTTGTTTAACTAATTAATCATTTAAATCAACTAAGAATTGTAAGAATATTTATACCCATTTCTAAAGACACCAGTTGTCCCAGAGGTTGCAGTTTATCTCTGAGAGCATCTCCAATTTGTCTGACCACCTCTCCTCTGGCCGGTGCCGGCATCTCTGCCCAAGAGTGCCAGGCCTTCTCAGCTTCCGCAGCACATTGGTCGTAATCAGCCGCACTTCCGGCTTGAACCTCGGCTATTATTTTGCCATTAGCAGGACTGTATGATTGGATTATCTGCAATGTATTGCAAGTTAATTAGTTACGTAGTGTCAGCTTAGAATAGATCTGACCCATTTGTTTCCAAGGGTGTCATAAGGCCTTATCGTAATTTTCGCAAGTGGTGACTAAGGATTTTGTGGTTTTAAAGTGATTGTTGGGCGATGTGGCTGGGGAGCCATCACCAGCGATACTTTACTTTTAATATCTTATCCCAATCAATTTCTTAGTGCCTGAGTCATTGCAAAGGACTGGCTACCCCGTTTTGGCCTTTATAGCCGTGAGCATATCAAACGTGTGAATCAAATCCATATTTTTTTGAAGTATGAAGGTAAATAAATATTGAGGCAAATCAAGACGTTATCTCTGCTCATCTCTCCGGAATATTGATGTGATTTTATAGATAGAAAAGTAACCATAAATGAGACGTAAGCCGGTTTTTAATTTATTGCAATCTGCGGTTTGCAAGATCTAGTGCAAAGTAATTTAGAATCACGTAACACCTGATAAAACAATAAAATTATCACGCAAAATGAAACTGTATTGATTTAATATTTGATAACTTTATCGCAGGTGGTAACATTAATTTGTGCAAACACTAACCTTGCACTAACCGCTCTTTAATTTCTCTGTGGTGTGGACTGATGTGTTGAATTTGAATTAAGTACACTATACTAAATAATATTATGTTCCTATTTTGATTTAATAATTTCTCATGTAGTGTCAGCTATTCCCTATCGCTTTCCGTTATAAGCGTTTATGAACTTGTTGGGATTGGTGGTACCTTTATTTCACAATATTTCCCCATACTTGTTTTCTATACTAAGAACCTTTTTGAGATTAGAGCCATGAATACAACAAAAGTAAAGGTACTAACATAACAAATATCACTAGAGAGTATGATACTAACCAATGGAAGAGAGTATTAAAAATATTTTGTGTTTCCATATGAATTAGATATATTGCTACCATAATTTCAACAGTATTGCGCTGGAATAGAGTTTATATTAGAAGTATAATAAACCATAGAACCATATTTATATATGTCGCAGGAAAATCGTCAAACTCGTTAACTTATAAGTTTCCTAGGAAACTTGTAAGTTGACGGTAATCCGTCAAACAGCATGTGAATTTACACCTTACCTGATAGTTTTTAGGAAACTTGTAAAATAACGGACTCGCCTCAGGAAACTTGTCAATGAAGCGCTGACGGCGCGAAGAGAGGGGAGTTAGTCAATGCTCATTGGCCGGCGGCGGTCACGTGACGTGACGCATTCGCGCGTTCTATCAACTCGACAATCAACACTAATATATTTTTTACTTTACTTATGCTAATCTATTAATTTGCTATTATTTGCTGTCACTGACATGAAGTTAAAACTTTTTAAGAGTATTAATTAAATATATTTTTGCTGCTGTGCAGTCTCGGCTTAGAATAGCACTACCCCATTTCTTCCGGTGGGTGTACGTAAGAGTCGACTAACGGTATTGGGGCTTTTGAGGGATTTTTGGGCGATGCGGTTGGAGACCCATGACCAACAACCTTAATCTCATCATCTTTTCCCCACTCACGTTTCCAAAAGTGGCTGAGGAATTTCTAATTCCTTAGCTCTGGCTACCTCTTCTAGGGATTTATAGCCGTGAGTATATGTATGTATGTATGTAATTTGTTTAAGTATATATCGTAATACTTTTTAGTTGTATAGTATGAATACCACCTAGATAATTTTTAATGCCGTTTTAATTTCAAGAGCGTTTTAATACCGATACATACATACCTACACTTTCGGCAATAACTCCCTAGAAGGGGTAGCTTTAGTGTCGGAGTTGAGCTACTTCTTGAAGTTAAATGGGAAAAGTTTATTATATAAACAATCATGGTGATAGGTCTCCAACCGCATCGCCAAAACAACACTAAAAAAGCCCCAAAGTCCTTAGTCACCTCCAATGACATCCGTTCGTATAGGTTACCGCCAGAAATATGTTAGTGCTATTCTTAACCGATAATTGTTAGATTTTAAACTCTTCATAATTTACTGCACTCATAATATTTTGTCCCGCGGTTGTCGCCAGAGGAAACCAAAGGCTTTTTAAGTGATTGTTGGGTGAAGTGGCTGCATACCCACCGCCACCTCCTAATTCTGTAGCTCAAGATACATCATATTGTGATTCGCTACTGTGATGTGAGTGAGTGAAAAGCAAGTCAGAAGGTTGGTTGATTAGCGAATAGAAACTATTGTAAAAATCCGTTATTCGTAGTTTTTGTTTATTATTACTTAAGATTATGGGCTAGGAAACTTTTCTTTGAAACACTCTTAGGCCAGTTCCTCATTTATATTTGAAAATATTAAAACATTGTCATTACTTTAAATCATGCTTTTTACTCAACTCACTTCTTAACCAATCAGCATAAGTAACTGGTTCTGTTAACAATGTCACTAGCAGCCATTAGGAAGCTTACAAATTTCCTAAATTATAAATTCAAAACTCGGAAACTTGTCAAAAATGATTCCCAATTACAAGTTTCCTGAGTTAAATACGTTATTTTACAAGTTTCCTAAAAACTATCAGGTAAGATGTAAATTCGCTTGCTGTTTGACGGTTTTCCGTCAACTTACAAGTTTCCTAGGAAACTTATAAGTTAACGAGTTTGACGATTTTCCTGCGACATATACATAACTAATATAAAACTTATAATTAAAAACCTGTTGTATGCAAAAATGAAGGGATTGTAAATTGTATTGAAATATACGACTTTAACGATGTAAACAAGTCTGTCTTAAACTAGCTGTGATTTGTAATTGCCAACGCGACTAGTATTTTGAGGCCTGAATTTCTTTTAGGTATTTGTGTTTTCTTGTTATCGAGCATCAAATGCGCGTATGAACAAAAGACAAAAGAGTATAATATGCATATAATAATAGCACATGATTTCTTTTTTAACACAAAAACATACGCCCATGCCATAGGCATTTATGTACGATTTAATCCTTGAACCTGCTAAAACTTACATAATCATAGACGAACTATATGTTTAAGAAGAAACAAAAAAGAAGAAGAAGAAAAACGTTTATTCGCCATTTGTAGGCACAAGAAGAACAAGTAACATAAATTTTTACAACTCAATTTAAACACTTACTTCTCCTGTAGCTTTCCATTGTCCATTAAAAACACCGCAATTTTTCTTCTCGAGCCCAAGATCCTTCAAGAAGGAATATTTAGGGTCATCGATGAGATAACTAGATGCGTTTCGTGTCGACATTCTTGCTCTCTTCAACTGAACAACGACAGCCCTAAACAATAACCGACTCATCTGCGTTCTGCGTAGTGCGAGTACGCCGCTAAACAATAAACTAACCACGTTTATCTTATTTGTGAACAATTAAGACGCAAACATCGATAACACGCTGATAATGTTGTCGTTAGGTCAACTGACTTCATTTGTGTTTAATTTGATAATACATGTATTATTAAATCGGTATGTCTGTTGCGTTATCTGTAAGGTATGATAAGTTTTGAACGAAAATAGATAATGAGCTCGATCACGGTTATTATTGAACGTTATGGTTATATTGGTTGAATTTAGATTCCGTACAAAATAGGTAGTACTAGAATGGCTGCTATCATAAGTAGCTTTAGCAGTTATTTATTCATTTGAGGACGCGTAGGTAAAGTTATTTGGTACAATAATAACAAGATGTATGTGATAGAAAATCGCAAGAATTATGAATCTAATTAAAAATTGCGATAGTCAGTCAAACTTTTTCCCTCAATGCTGGGTAGGTTATAAGCAAGTATCTTTGGTTACTTCCGACAACATAATACCTTAATCCTACGTCCTAACGCCCGATTTCTGAATTGAGTTTTCCAACTGAGAACAACTTAAGTATCGTTCTGTCGCATTGAAATCTTAACAACTGAATGAGACATGCCGTGTAGTGTCGGCTTAGAATAACACTACCCCATTTCTACCCGTGGGTGATCGTAAGAGACGACTAAGGGTATAGGGGCTTTTTATTATGATTTTGGGCGATGTGGTTGGAGACCCATCACCAAAAACATTTATGATTACCATCGTTTCCCCAATCAACTTCCAAAAGTGGCTTAAGGAATTTCTCATTCCTAAGCTCTGGCTACCCCGTTAAGGGATTTATAGCCGTGAGTATATGTATGTATGAATGAGACAAAACGATACTTAAGTCGTTCTCAGTTTGATTAATCAATTCAGAAATCGGGCGTAAGAGAAAAGAATCTGATAGGAAAACTTACCTTTATCGCAAACCAAGTCATATTAGGAATAATTCATGCGGATTAAAATGGCAATTTGTAACTCTTCAAACATACATACTACTAACACCATACGTGCCTATTGGGGTATGTAGATCTAGAGTAATCGGTAGCCACTTTGTACGATCTTGGCATACCTCTCAATAACGATAATATTGGAAGTGACGTTAAACATTTGCGTTCTTTACTTGCAAATTCCTTATTTGGTTGATCTAACTTGTCACTGAAACGTAAGATTTGCGGGTAAGGAGATCGGGGAAGAAATGGAGGGTAGATGTAGCAAATCATTAATTATTCTTGGGCGATGGTTCGATCCTTGAAATGTATCTACATAACATTTATGTCTACATACATCTACATACATTACATACATTTTTGTCAAGTAAACTCCTAAACTCTAAGGACATCCACAAGACTCAGTTCGGTGATAGAGCGATCTCTAATCATAAGACATTGTCCAGCAGAGGGCGTGCGAGTTTCAATCGAAATTTCATTTATAACAGAGTAAAAACAATATATATTCGTAATTCTTTCACTCCTTAGCCTTGCTTTAATTCCACGTAATAAAAATGAAAAGATTTGTATAAACTCGCACTCTCAGCACAAGAATAAAAATTAAATAATTTGAACATCAGCCGTAACCAGGTAATAAAACCCCGTAGGCCAACAGCATATATTTATATGTATACTGGGATTTGAAATAAACAATATCTATGTCTTTGTGGTAAAGTTTTACATATGTGTTGTACATATGTAAAACTTTACCATCTAAATTACCAAAACTGAATTCCAAAGTCATTTTTAAATAAAACAAACAAATACTATAACATAACAACATTATCTATATTAATTACTAAAACTATTAATACATCATGAAATGCAACAAAAATCTTTCTTAGCAACTTCCTCCGGCAATCCCTCTCTAATTTCCCTGGCTCTTCCTGCTAGGTATGAGTTCTCATCTCTCTTCACCATCCATTCTGGCAACGGCTTGTCCCAGTCCTCGGGCGGAGAGTCTCTTTTCTTCCAAACATTATTCCTATAGTGAGCACTGTATCGTTCAAAACGGCGCGCTTTGTCACTTGCTATTACAGCTTCCTGGAAATAAGAAATACTCGTAATTAGAATTAATATTTAAAACGGGTTTATAGTAACAAAATATAGACACCTAAAAAAACGCTCAAATAAACACGTCTTTAAAACCATACTTAAATTTAAAATAGTTTAAAACCCGGCTTCTCATGGATGGCACGCATGATATATACGCAGATAATATGGTATACTAAAATAAAATAGCATATGCCACTTGGGTTAATCGGTGAAATATAAAGATCGATATGTTATTTCATATAAACATAAACTTTACTCCTTTATTGGGGTTCCATGCAGTGGCGATCGATGGTCTCTGCCTACCCCAATGGCAATAAAAGACGTGAGAATAAGTAATAATAATAATTTATTATTACCATCTTTTCCCCAATCAACTTCCAAAAGTGGCTGAGGAATTTCTCATTCCAAAGCTCTGGCTACCCCGTTAAGGGATTTATAGCCGTGAGTATATGTATGTATGTAGAATAAGTAAGTAACACCTCAGTTGACAAGAATCTCAACTCAACGATCACTCCATGTATCGCCAAAGAGATATCAGAGAACTAATATTTCTGAACATCACATGACATTAATGTTACCTGTCCTTAACTAAAAAAATATTTACCACAACTTTAAAAATACATTTTATTAGTAAATGTTATTACAATATTAAGGAGTTTTTTGAAGATCAAAACAATAAATAGAGTGCCTCGATTGCTCTACAACTAGTCTACCACTCAACAATCTTTGCCATGCCCTTACAGGGCGTCACCTGTACTTTTACTGTATTTTTACAATTTGTAGCATCCTATCAACTTGTGACATGCAAATAAAATGAATTGAATTGGCTGCTACAATTCGAAGCACTAATTCCTATATCTCTGATGGATTGACAGAAGGATTAATTTCCCTAATCTTAATTTTTTTAAAGATAAGAAAAAAATATCATGTAGTATTCAGAGTATTGATGTCTGGAAAATACCAACACCTAGTAGACAAACACCTTACACAATAATAGACAGAGAAAAAACGTAACAATGAAAATGTCATTTAATGCACCGCCGGACGGGCGACCGCTGCCTCGGGAAGTCGCGCGCTCTCCGGAGTCGCAAGACACGCGACCCGGGGACCGCCCCTTCCACTGCCCACCGCTCCGACATCGGTCCTGAGGGTGAGGTGCGTAACACGTATTCTCACCCTCTCACCCTCCTTAGTGGCTAATCTCCAGAAATGGGGAAAGCCACCCCACCCCTCCATCGCCTGGGGAGGTGCCCAATGACCGGGGGGGACGTTCCCCCCCGTGATGAAGCTGGGCCATGGGAGCAATCCCGACGCTCATCCGCGCGTGCCGAGCCTGATCTTAGAGCCGCGTGGATGCTCTTCCTCATTTAATGCAAAATCTTCAATAATTGAAATCATGCTACATCATTTGTTGCAAGTGCATCTAAAGAAAGCCATAGAATATCACTTGTAAATAAAAAACAACTTACTGCCGCTTTTAAATCCTTTTTGTCTTTCCATTTACAGCAATTGTCATAATCTTTTTTCCACTGGTTACAATTTAATGTTTCTCCATATATAAAGTACTGGTGAAAGCGGCCTCTGAAACTTGTGCATTCTTTGTACTCATCGTGATATACTTCACAGTCTCTTATCTGCAATATAATATATAATTTATTGCTTTAAACACTAATTAATTTCTATAAGTATACAGTATGGTGTGTAGTGTCGGTTTAGAAGAGCACTACCCCATTTCTTCCCGTGGGTGTACTTAAGAGGCGACTAACGGTATTGGGGCTTTTTGGGCGATGAGGTTGGAGACCCATCACCAACAACCTTGATGGGTTCATGTCAATCTATCTTTTCCCCACCTAACTTTCCAAAAGTGGCTTGAGGAATTTCTTATTCCTAAGCTCTGTCTACCCCGTTAAGGGATTTATAGCCGTGAGTATATGTATGTATACAGGATGGCCAAAATTTAACAATAAATAAAAGAATAAAATTAAATGCAAAATATATTTCTGGGTTACTTCTCATCAATATTAAAGACAACATATGTACATTGACAATGATTTAACCTTAATATGGGAAATGTAATACTCAGCTGTGTAGTATATAAAACTATAAATATAGTTATAATAAAAAAAATAGTCTTCATTTAAAAGCTTATTACAGTTTAAATTATAATATGATAAATGAAACTGCTTGGTGTCACCGTGGCTCTCTATTTCCAGACATACACCAACATTTACCATACGGGTGTTGCTAGAGGCAACTAATGTTATGGGCTTTTTTAAGAGGTTTTAGGGTGATGCAGTTGGTCACCAACAACACTTTATTTCTGCCATCTTGTCCCCTATCAACTTCCAAATGTGGCTGAAGAGTTTCTAGCTTTGAAGTTCTGGCTACCCCATTTTAGGATTTATGGCCGTGAGTATATGTATGTATGTACTTTAACATTGTAATATGACTAAGAAAAGATTTGTGTTATGAGTTTCTTACGAGTTCTTGCTGTGTAGTGTTGGCTTAGAATAGCGCTAGCACTACCCCGTTTCTTCCGGCGGGTTGGTACTTAAGAGGCCATTAGTCACCTATTAGGTGGAGTTTTAAGGGATTTTTGGGCGATGAGGTTGGAGACCCATCACCAACAACCTTTATTTTACCATCTTTTCCCCATTTGACTTCCAAAAGTGGCCGAGGAATTTCTAATTCCTTAGCTCTGGCTACCCCATCTAGGGATTTATAGCCATGAGTATATGTATGAACGAGTTCTGTTCACAATAATTTACCTTCCAAATCCAAAGTAGAGTTAGATTTAACCTTTAATTAAACTTATACATTAGTTATTCAAGAAACAGAGAAACTTTTTATTTTGAAATAAATTATTTTTATCTTCTATGTAGTTGCTGGGCTACGACATTAGAGGCTCTTCACTAACCATAATTTTTTATCATACAATCCTTTCACAAGTCAGATTTTAAAAGTTGCTGAGTTATTTCCCATTCCAAAGGTCTGGCTACCCCTCTTTGAGACTTACATAAACGTAACATAAACGTTCACGCCGTTTATCCCCGAAGGGGTTGGCAGAGGTACCAATACTCCTGAATTCACATGGCAAGAGCCATCTATTTTCCAGAGAAGGTACCCACGTTTTGCTTAGACAGTGTACTCACGTGATAGGGGGCAGGCCTATCGCCGTTTTGTACGAATACACTGTCACATGACTAAGTACAACTCAGCCATGTGGGTTTCCTCACGATGTTTTCCCTCACCGTTAGCAACCATGATAAATTAACCACACATATGACTTTAGAAAAGACAAATTGGTGTAGGCCCCGTCCCAGGATTGGAACTCACGCCCTTCTGTTTTTCGGGCGGGTGTTCTACCCACTGGACTATCATGTCGCTTTGAGACTTATAGCCATATTTGTATTTAGCAATATACCATGATAGCTTAGTGGAGTGAGTCATGCAGAGAGGCATGGGTTCAAATCCCAGGTCAGGCCTACTCCAATTTTTTAAAGACATATGTGTGGTTAATTCATTATAATTTAGGTGACATTGTCACATGATATTAAGAAGTATAAGTGTGTACATGTGTGAACATTGAAGTTGAAGTATAAATTAGTAATACCTATATAAGCTTACAAACTAAATAATAATAAAACTGAGAGAGAAATATTTTTATAAATAACGCCTATCTATCAAAAGTTTTGGAAGTTTTGTGGGGAAAAGATGGTATGTGTAAAAAGCTCTAATTCCCTTGGCCTTCTCTTACGAACACCCACGGGCAGAATTGGGTTAGTGCTGTTTTAAGCCGACACTTTACAGCTAGTAGGTAATGTATAATAGAATAGATCGCAATTTTTAATGAAACTTATCGTACCAATACTATTTCGTCTTTGTCAATAGATTCTCCAGTCTGTTCAGGATTGTTATCGTCAGTTTTATTCTCAACGGTATCGTTTTTACTCATTGCAAATTATATTTTAACCTTATAGTGTTACATAAGACATTTATCACGTATTTACACTGCTTATTTTACGGAATCCGGGCACAATGAACTTTCATTAATAAGTTCAGCTTGGTATATATATTGTACCATGATCGTTATAATTTCGTGTTTAAATGCAATTGCTATTCTTACAAAAAATTAAAATATTTAGGTTATGTTATGATCTGATCACAGACTAATGCCATATTTAATAATATATGTCAAGTCAAACGAAAATCTTAATGCAGTGTTTAAAATTCATGTTATAAATTTTATTTTATTAAATTAACGTTATAAATTTAGAAATATTTGATCTGAGGCAGATGATAAGTCTCTTTATGCCTTTAAGTTTAAAACATGAAGTAAATTTATGAGCTACAACTACAAACAATAAGTAAAAGTTAAGTCGGATACTAGGTACGTAACCAAGATATCAAAATGTCAATAACTTCTATTTGGTAACAACAATAAAGCCATGCGTGAGTAGAATAAACTCTAATTGTTAATGCTGCAAAATAAAAACGACTAAATCTATTATCTACTAAATTGTCTTGTCGGAACTTTAATCATCAACATGGAAAAACATAAATTTAGTTAGACCCATATTTATATAAGTTTTGTTTGAAGTTATACCTCTCATGACATGACATGCATGACTGACATTGGCAGACACAAGATCTTTGCATAATCATAACAGATAGTCGAGTCATCTATGTAATCTGTGGTTGAGTCCAGTCGATTCGAACACGGTAGGGATGATCGATGTTACGAAAACATCGATGTAGACATCGATGTTAACATCGAATCAAAAGTATCAATGTGCGATAAATATATCGATCGTGAGCTATTGATATTTTTGGAAACAAATAAAATTGTCTAATATCTTTATGTTTATATATTATTGTTTATATAAAAGTTTATTATTATTTAAAAGTAACAAATTAAAAAAATATCACTCCCAGTATTTTTTAGGGATACTTTGTAAAAAAGAAAACTTATATGTTTTTTTCCTTTCAGTCTGTTCTGTTGCTGGTGCAGAAGTTGACCAGCTTTAGAAAATAGCCTTTCTGAGGCTGTGTATGTTGCCGTGCAACACAAATATATGAGGGCATTTTTTTTTTAAATCAGGGCTGGTGGATTCTTGTACATTCCATAAATGTAAAGGGTCTTGTTTTAGGTCAGCCAAAGCACTTTTTAAATAAATTTGCAACTCCAAAGGCATGCTTGTGTTAATCTCTTTGGAAATTAAAACAAACTTATCCGTACGGCTGTGAGCTTACTCCGATTATTTTGATCAGGATTATGCAATATTTATACTTGAAGCTAGTACAGTTACTGCACGATAGACTGCGCCGAAAAGAATAAATGACGTTTCGATATTTTATTCAGTTAACATCGATGTTTCGATGATATCGAAGTCAACTCATCGATGTTTTATAGTTAAACATCGATGTTTATTCTACATCGATCACCCCTAGAACACGGTCGAACAACATAACATAACATCATCGAATTCATCGAACATTTCAATAGATTTCCATGTTTATCATATTTTATCTTTCTTTACATTTTATTTCATGATAATTTGGAGTTAAAATCACTTGAAGGTAGTTACAGTCGCAGCACAGTAGAAGGAAAGAAGATTCTAAGTGTCGCATGAACTGCAGAATTAATAGTTATCACAGTGTCTAATAAATAAGATGTCATTAAATAAGCTAATTGGAGGTGATTGTGGTGGGAATAATAATCTTGTCAATTTGTCATCTATCGTAGCTCGTGATGCTGGAATATCTCAACTTTCCCAAGCCGATAGATTCGTCAATGAGTTTGTGGCGCAAAATTCACAACAAGCACAGACATTTAACATGAATGCTTTACTAAATAACATACCTCAAGTAGATTCAAGTAAAAGTGTTTCAAAGCCCATGATTGAGCAAGCAAACCTTGGACAAACTAGTTCAGTAACTATGCCTTGGAATGTAGGACCCACTACTTCTTTTATGCCGCAGCCAATGATGATGGGACCCTTTTATATGTCACAGCAACCTATGATGAGACCACAGGGGCCATCTAATGTCCAAATAGAATACTTAGATGAACAAGACACTAATGTGCAAGCCAAAGCTCAAGATTATGTAAATTCTGTGAAACCTGATGATGAACTAGCCTATAACCAATTCATGTCATTCATGAAAAGAATAAGCGCAGGAGAGCTCAATTTAGGAGATAATGTAGCTAATGATCAAGCTCAAGCAGGAAAAGATCAAATACTTGATGAAATGGCTGAAAAATATAAAGATGAATGGGCAAAGTTAAGTGATGTCACGGACTACTGGAATACAGAACAGGCAAATGGCATTCCTCAGGAATATTCTTTCACTGAAGGTAATGTTATGTTGGAAAATAAGAGTGCTCTAGAAATTGGAAAAGAAAAATTGAAGATGGGGGATATACCAGGAGCTGTGCTTTGTTTTGAAGCAGCAGCTCAACAGCAACCAGACTCTGCAGAAGTATGGTTTTTATTAGGAACTACTCAGGCTGAGAATGAGCAGGATCCTCTTGCTATTACTGCATTAAAAAAGGCACTAGAAATAGACCCAAAACAACTTGAAGCATACATAACACTTGCTGCTGCTTACACCAATGAAAATATGCCAAAATTTGCATACATGGCATTAATAGATTGGTTAAAATCTAGTCCTAAGTATGGCGACTTAGTACCACAGGATGTTGATCCCAATTCCTTGGATATGAAAGGTTTGGAAAATTATGTTAAAGATCTTTATATAAGAGCAGCACAATTAAACCCAACACTAATAGATCCTGATGTTCAGAATGCACTAGGAGTTGTGTTCAACATTCGTCAAGAATATGACAAAGCTGTAGACTGTTTTAAAGCAGCTCTTATGGTGGCCAATGAAGATTCCAAGCTATGGAATAGGCTTGGTGCTACCTTGGCTAATAGTGATCGCTCAGAAGAGGCTGTTGATGCTTACCACGAGGCTTTAAACTTGGAACCAGGATTCATTCGAGCAAGATATAATGTTGGTATAACATGTATGAATCTAGGAGCTCATAAACAAGCTGCTGAACATTTCCTAGTTGCTTTAAACCAGCAGAATAAAGCAAAAGGAATGTATCCTCAATCTTCTAGTGCAGATACTAGTTCATCAACTATCTGGACAACTTTAAGAATGGTGTGTTCATTTATGGGTGAACATGATGTTGCAAAGATGGTAGATGACAGGAATTTAAATGAATTAAACAATTTTTTTGGTGTTGAATAATTGGAATTATAGTTAATTAAATTAAGTGTTGGATGGAAATATTGTACCATATTTGGGAATATTTATGGATTTTAATGGGTTAAGAATAAGGAACTGAGTCATTTATTAATTATTCTAATTAAATGATGAATATATTTTGTTATATTTTTTTAATTTTATTTACTTGTATGTAAAAAGCTACAGTTATTATCTAGCAGTGGACAACCTTGTGGATGATTGTTGTAAAACCAACAGGGCCTTTGATGAATTTTCACATTTTTGTTTTTTGATACTTTCATTTCTGCTTGAACATCTTGTACACTTCTAGGATGTCTAAGTTGTACTTTGCCACCTTGGACTTTAAAAATATGATGATTATTTTTCATTAATGTCTGTAATCCACCACATTCTGACTTTAAGGACTTCAACATATCCTGGGGTATAATGGAAACTATTTCACTTATATCTACACATTTACCTAGTGACCATACTATATTGGATATACTGTCTTTCAAAAGATGTTTCGTAACAATATCAACAATGGACTGAACTAAAGATTTCTCAATTTTTGTGCAGTTTCGTACTTTTTCAACCAAATCTCTCGGCTTGAAATTTTCAATCCAATTTTGTTGATTATTTAATTTTATGGGTGAATTACTATGGGTTTCTGTACTGAACAAATTTTGTATGTTATCACAATTACTTTGGTGGTTATCTTGGGGATAGTTTCTGCCACATCCAACTATACATATTCGTTTAGTACTTGGTATTTTTAAACGATCAGTTGCAGTTATGAATCCACATTTTTCTGATAAATCCTTAACATATTCCAGATATTCAGAGTATTGGCTTTTAGATGAGTTTTGTCTCTGATATTTTGTTCCATCAAAGTTGTAAGCGCAACAGGGCAGTAGAAAGAAATTACATTTAAATGAGCTTCTAGCTGCTACTACTGGAATCCAGGGAGTTAACTCGTCAGAATGATTACCAATTATCCAGTCTATATTAGGAAAAAGACTTAGATCAGATGGAGTTATTGTTCTTTCCTGCAAACAAAAAAGGTAAAATGTTTTATTAATAAATTGAATATAAAGCTTATGATGTCTGGATGGTGGGGCAAATTTGAAACAAGTATGTGGCATACAGGATATTAGGATAAAATTGTGGTTGGTGATGGGTCTCCACCCCAGTGACACACCCCAAAATCACTTTCTTTTATATATTGTCTATTCAACCTTGCAAGGAAACATTATTGCTGTTCTAAGTGAACAGTACAAAGCAATTTAGGATTTATTATAATATAAGTATATCTACACTATAATTATATCTAAAGATAAAGTTTGTAACTTTGATCATAAGGGCTAATCTTTACACAAAAAAAAAAAACAATAATGAACTTTCCTTCACAATGAAAAAGCTACATGATTCTGGAGTGGTTTTAAGTGTATATTATCATGTTAAATTTGATAAGAGGTGAGCCTACTCTAGGAACTAGGTATTTAAAAAATAATGCTATCCATACAAAGTTGGGAAATTCTTCTAATAATTTAATTCAATATAACAAATACCTAAGGAAGCTCCCACACAACAAAACATTTTACAAAACAAAACACTTACTTCCAATATAACAACATCAGGATATAAATCCCATATTTGCCTCCTCCGAACATCCACTCCATAACCTTTGTAACCTTCCATAGCTAATATGTATACTAGCAGGCCATTACCACATCCAAGATCAACAAATGATTGTAACACAGTTGATTTAGATTTTTTCCTCTCCTCCTCCCATAGCAGTATTAAATAGGTGGCAATCGCAATATCTTCATAAACAAATTTAGATGGATCAGTACATTCTGGCCATATCTGAAGCATAGTAGTGAATTTTGAAAGATGGAAAAAATGTGTTTACTCTGTTTAAACTATTAACCTTATAATTTCAAAAAATAATAAGCTAGTGCTGTAATTTCGAGGCTGTGGCACATGAGAATATTGGAGATTCTAAACCCAAAAGATTGCTGTAGAGAAATTAATATTTAATCATTCATACCTTGACCATTTCTTTTCCATATTTCTCTTTGAGTTGGTTATACTTGGTATAGTAACCATCACCAGAGACTAGTGCCAAAGATTGCAAATTTGTTTGTCCATCAATCATAACTTCTTCACCCCATTTTATGATTTGCGGAAGAACTGATCCAAATAGCCATTGCAATGACTTTGAATCTTGATCTGTACAAAGAATTTATAATTAGTGAAGAAACACACAAACTTACTGATACTCACATATATCTAACTCAAATGTTCATGCCAACTATCCACGATCAGGGTTTGTAAAGGTAGACTGTGTACTCACATGATAGGGAGCAGGCCTATTGCCATTTTATAACAAGTACAACTCAGCCATGACTTATATAAATATATATAAATCCCAAAAAAGGAACCCTTGCTTAGAAATGTGCAATTGCACTGAATCTTGGAGAAGTTGGGTCAAGAAAAGATATTTAAATTAAGTCTTGTCAGTAATTAATTTCTAGCTACAAGACAACACCCACATGGACAAGTAGGGTATTTCTATTGAAAGCAGACAATGCACTCATATATGAATACTGTATCAAGTCATATTCACAAAGGCTTAATAAAGGGCAGGAACACTCCATATCCCTATACCATACAACCTGCAAGTTTCTGCGAGGTAGGTAAAACACCATAGATTGCAATAAAATTCCTCATCTTTCATAGCAAGACATTATATTGCCAAGGTAGTGTCAGAATTACTTTAGAAGTGTGAGCTACATCATCTTATATATTCAAATTCATTTATTCATACATATTGGACCAATGTTATCAAACCTCATACTAAACCTCTTAATACTCTGGCTCACAGATAAAACTACTCAAGTCATTACTATATGTCTTAAAGCTATTTAGTAATCAATACTAACCACATAAAGCTTTCATACTAATTTCGCCATTGTTATGTTGAAGTAGATAAGGAAAATTAGGTGTTAATCTCTGAGAGTCAACACTGACATCATATATAATGAGTGTTAATTGTTTTAAAGATAGAAATATTAGTTGAAAAGCATGTTTTTCATTGAAACATTTAGGAAGTAATTCCATTAGGAGACATTTGCAATTATAATCAGTATTGATAAGACCCATGTCTAATAATGATAACATTATGGTGCTTTGGTCTAAGTTATCTTTGATAGAATTCAGTTTTTCAGACCCAAGTGTTAAGTTGGTTGGCATGAGTCCATTGTATTCAAATTCTAAGATGTTTTTTTGACCCCATAACCTTTTATTAATCACATGAGGTTTATTTATTAGTATGTGTATAGCTCTCCAGTAGGAGTCTATTGTCATAGATGAAAATATTGTTTTTTCACTGATCATTTCTAAAGTTAAAAAACAAAGCTGTTTCTTTTGTTGAGTTAATAAAACCAAACGCGTATCCACTTGCAATACCAATCATGTGACCAATCATAAATTTTTAAACTGATGATGATGCAAAGATATTAAACTATACTTACTAGAACATAGATGGGACACTTCGTACTAAACCTGTAATCTTGGAAAGAAAAACGCCATCTAACGTCCACTGGAATAACTTATGCATTTTTGCATTTTTCCAATATATGAAATAATTCAGCTTTTGTATGTTCGATGGCGTTAGTTGTATTAAGGTACTAGAAATGCTAGTGATGTCCATGGTTATCTAATTTTTTTAAAGAACTTGTTAAATGTGGTAAAAAAAAAGTTTTTTTTTATATTTTTATTTTAACTTTACATTAACACTAATTTTACCAAATTAAACTTACTAATAAAATAAAATAAAACGATGGCAAAGAAATTTAACAAAACTTTTTTTAAGGGACTTGATTCAATGCAATCAAGTCCCTTGAAAGAAAATAAGTTTTGTTAATTTTTGTCTTTTGGACTGGATGTGAACACCAGGGTCCAACTTTGCTATATAACGAAGTTTAATATTTGCGTACGATTCAATGACCGCTCGTATCAAATGTAATCTGTGATTGAGCATGGCAGGACTTTCGAGTGAATAAACAATAAGACCTTCGAAAAATTTCGAATTAATAAATTCTTACAACACTTAATTCATTATAAATTGAATATTGTGCTTTGAAGAAATTCCTTTTCCATCAGTTTCATTACAAAGTTTTCTTATTAACATTTCCGTTGCTTAGCACAATTCAAAAACACTTTTAGTGGAAAAACAGAGTCCACCCATATCCTTTATACTGATCAGTTTATGAAAATCAATTTTTTTATCGGAAAACAAACTTGAAACACAAATTTCACATTTAATTTTTTTGCTCTATAGTCGTGATACGTAACCAGATATGTACCCTACAATTTGTTGTGCACCAACGGATAACGAAGATTCGTTTAAAATAGTACTAAGTAATTGGCAATTTTCAATTACAACGAAATCTGTTTGAAATTCTTTTTGAAGGGTTTCATCTAGGTAACTATCATCAACGTCCATTAATTTACAAGTATGATTAATTGTGTCTATTGAAGAACATGTCAATATTGAAAAATTATCCATTGATGCACAGTTTCCAGAAAAAGAATCGCGTAATTCCAAATTGGTTAAAATTTTCTTGTATGCTGCTTTAAATAGCTTTACGTTTGGATTATTATTGTAGCCACCCTGTCTTCTAATGCAGCCAAAAATTAATTCAATATGATCTTGACTCAATCGGTATGTTGATAAATATCTAATAGTGTTAGATTTCACAACTTCATCAAATAAAATCTGAACACTTATAATGTTTATTAGAAATCCCAGAAAGCCTATTTTTTTTAAAGAGTTGTTGTTAATTCATTATTCATTACAAATTAAATTCGTCCCACAAAATTCTATGTGTAAATAAATTCGTCACAACTATAATTTTAAGGAGTGGAATATTTTGGTTTCAGGTTTCATTTTTAACATCAATTCAGTAATATAAACTTATACCTAAATTTTAAATTACATTGCTAATTTTAAAACACAGTAGAAATGCAACAACCCAAATTAAATAATATTCCCATCCCTATTCTTACACTGCTGAGCAGGGGTAGTAAACATTTGGCTGGTTTATCAAAATGCAAGTAGGTATACTAAATACATCTATACTACCATATTAAACAAATTTCTTTATGAAACCTACAAGAATTAGCTTTTTAAGTATAGCGACACGCGGAACAAGCAACGCGGATCGTTCAGTTTAAAACGATCGTAGTGTTTATCAGTCATTCGAAATTGCGTTGCTCTGAAAATCGCATTCAACCAAACGACACGCTGTAAATACCGCTACAATAATACATAGTTTACTTGAAAAAATGACGAACTTTGGAACAACTGACTTTTTTACATTTACGGGAGTTAAGTTAGATTGATTCACGAACTGAACAAGTTTAAAAATGTTTAAGTCACAGGTTTTTTTTAATATGAAAAAGTGTTAGCTTGGCGTCGCTCGCTCGACTCTCGCTTGACCACAGTAGCTAAAGGTTTGACACCTCTGAATTAACTTTAACGAATTAGTGAATCTACTCAACAATAGATGGCGCTGTTTTAAATTACAAAATATATTCTAGTAATTTCTAAGAAATATAAAATGAAACACTTAAAATAAATGATTAAAAATATAAATAGTTACGAAAATAAACTGATTTGTTCTTCTGCTTGCACTCCATATTTGGATTTACAACGACGTAACGCGCACTTCGGCATATTCGTTTTTCTTTCGACAATTTAATTGATGTTGCCTATGACGTACTTCCTCGCGGACGACTTACCACAAACTAAACGACTTGTTACCTAAATGTAACAAGTCTTAGCGTACAAACTAAGTGTAATATGTCCGGTCTATGAATATATAAGTTTAAAGTCTTTGTGATGATGCTAAGAGAGATAAGATAACGAATAATATAATGTTTCGAAGCGGGTTAATGATAACATCACATTTGAATATATTCAATACGAGGAGTTGCATTGCATGCTCTCTATTTGATTAACTTAACACTTAAATCATTTAAAATATTGAATGTATGTATGCTGGAAAAGCAAAATTGCAAAATAATAAAATATTTTGTTTTCTTTGTCTTTGGCATTAATCAACGGATATTGATTTGGTTGATTTGCCACTTTCTATTTAGGGAAGGAAACTTGCAATGTTTTTAAGTATCCTACCTAACTCGAATCTCGAAACATTAATTTTAAGAAAATCAGAAATGTTAAGAAACATTCATTACAATTTGATTCTATTATCTATAATGAACAAACTAATTATTAAATAAATGTTCAAATTCAAAGTATACAAAAGATAAGAAAAAAAATTGTGATATTACCTACATCTAATCGACAGCTACATATGTTACTTTTTACAATACTTAATTCATAAAGATGTGCTGGGTGGGATAGAAACATGTCCCAATCATATCCGAATGATAAAAGAAGTTATTATTTTATTAAATGATCAAATTTTAAACCAAGGTTTTGATGGAATTTTAGGTTGAATCCTTGCATAAAAACAACCTTAACTTGTGAAGTCTCAGATCAACTCGAGCTCCATGACCGCTGTAACGATGATTTTCCATTCCATTTTGCCATGAACATCGTGAAAGTAATTCTTAAAATGACTAACATCACCCTTACTAACACACTTACATTAATGATGTAATGATTGAAGAGCCCTCAAACTGTCACTGAAAATAGTGGGTTTTAGTGACATCGTCACGCATGCACGTGGTTTCAGAGTAGCCACATTTTCCCTCGCTGTTAACAATCATGATAAATTAACCACACATATGACTTAAGACAAGACAAATTGGTAGGTAGGACTGACGTGGAATTTAAACCATCATCGTCTGCGCGACAAGCGGTGTTCATATTCATTCCCAATGAGCTGCGCTATCATGGTTGAGAAAATTCTTGAGGAAATTTCATTCATTCATATACTCACGGCTGTAATTCCCTAGAAGGGGTAGCCAGAGCCAAGGAATTATAAATTCCTCAGCCACTTTTGGAAGTTGTGTGGGGAAAAGATGGTGAAATAAATGTTTTTGGTGACGGGTCTCCAACCACATCGCCCAAAAATCACTTAAAAAGCCCCTATACCCTTAGTCGCCTCTCTTTAGAAATGGGGTAGTGTTATTCTAAGCCGACACTACACGGCAATTCTTGAGGAAATAAATAATAAATATACGGCCGTCCTCTGGATGGTATACTTAGTAGAGGACGGCCTCGTAAAACGTTTCTAGACCAGATGGAAAATCTATACTAATATTATAAAGCTAAAGAGTTTGTTTGTTTGAACGCTAGGATCTCAGGAACTACCCAAATCAAATTGAAAAATTCCTTTTGTGTTGGATAGTACATTTATTGAGGAAGGTTTTAGGCTATATATCATCACGCTGCGACCAACAGGAGCCAACTATCAGCAAATAATGTTGCAAAAACGGGGATAATTATTCATACTAAGGCTTCCGTTGTGTGCGCTGCGTAAACGGTTTAAGTTACCCAAAAAAAAATGTATTAAAGAATTATTTCTCTTTAAATGATCTTAAAAAATGCCTACGACAGTATATGTCTAACTTTTAAGTTTCACTTACTATAACCATTTTTGTGGTAAATAAATTTGGTCGAATTTAATGCATAATTGCCATAATGTTTTATCAACATAATATTAATCTTTATCCAAATAAATATGTTGTTGATTGAGAGTATTTAACTGAGAACAAAATTGTCCTTGACATCACTTAATTTAAATAAACATCTTAGAAGATAATACATTTTTTTAATTACTCCGTAACAAAATTTACACGCGTGCATGAAGCGCAAGACAAGACGCTGCGCTGGCCGGCGAGCGAGGTCACCTGCGCGAGAAGCTTATGCTTAAGCCTAATCCTATCTATACTAATATTATAAAGCTGAAGAGTTTGTTTGTTTGAACGCTAGGATCTCAGGAACTACCCAATCAAATTGAAAAATTCCTTTTGTGTTGGATAGTACATTTATTGAGGAAGGTTTTAGGCTATATATCATCACGCTGCGACCAACAGGAGCCAACTATCAGCGAATAATGTTGCAAAAAAGGGGATAATTATTCATACTAAGGCTTCCGTTGTGTGCGCTGCGTAAACGGTTTAAGTTACCAAAAAAAAAAAATGTATTAAAGAATTATTTCTCTTTAAATGATCTTAAAAAATGCCTACGACAGTATATGTCTAACTTTTAAGTTTCACTTACTATAACCATTTTTGTGGTAAATAAATTTGGTCGAATTTAATGCATAATTGCCATAATGTTTTATCAACATAATATTAATCTTTATCCAAATAAATATGTTGTTGATTGAGAGTATTTAACTGAGAACAAAATTGTCCTTGACATCACTTAATTTAAATAAACATCTTAGAAGATAATACATTTTTTTAATTACTCCGTAACAAAATTTACACGCGTGCATGAAGCGCAAGACAAGACGCTGCGCTGGCCGGCGAGCGAGGTCACCTGCGCGAGAAGCTTATGCTTAAGCCTAATCCTATTAATATTATAAATGTGAAAGTTTAGATGTTTGTGTGTTTGTAGCTAAATGATGACTTATTCACAGAACGCATTTAAAATAAAATTTACAGGAAGCCAGATAATGATCTAATTAACACAATAGGACACTTTTTATCCCAGAAAAATTAAGAGATCAATAAATTTTCTTATAAAAAGGTTAAATAGACTAACTGACTAAGAATCAATGCTCAGCCGAAACTACTATACTTATAAAATTAAAACTTATGAAGTGAAAAAATTGTGAGGACGCTATGAAAAACACCTTTTTTCTCATCGCACGACAGAGACCCTCAACAGGTCAGTTAAATATTTCAGTTTGACGACGTGAAAGTCTACACTTTTGACAGTACGAAGTCTGTGGGGTCAGCTAGTGTTATTATAAAGGTGGAGTTCAGAAGTGAGAAGAATAAAAGAGCATGTATGAGAAGAACAATTAATGTAAGGGAAACAAGAGAGAGAAATTTGTCATGATTAGTGGTCGGAGTAGGTATATTGATTTTAGATACTTGCGTCATGATATCATAACATGGACATGCATTTCTTCCGGAATGTACCGGAGTTTCCAAAAATTTGGTAAATAGAGTAATAAAATAAAAAACCATATGTAAGCAAACAAAATTGTTTATTATTAATACAAATAATCATTATTACAGTTTTATTAAAAAATAATTATTTTTAATCCTCATCGGTTACAAGTTCTACATTTTGATTTTCTGTCTCTATACAATTAAAATAATTAACTATAATTTTTTCAATATTTTCTAATTTTAAGCTATTTTTTTTAACATCTAAGATCCATTTGTAAGTGGAAAATGATCGTTCAACATCTCATAAATAAAAGATGTTATTAAAGGAAAGAAAAAATTCGACACTGGCGGGGTTCGAACCCGCGACCTTCGGGTATACGCCCCCGTCGCTCTGCCAACTGAGCTACAGTGTCAGTTGGCATCCAGCGCGAAATTTCTCTATCCTTTGTTTCTTTTTTACACGTTCAAGTAGTGTTTGCGTTTCCTACCTCCGAATTTTCAACTAATTCGGACGGCCACTTGTCTACCTTTTCAGATAGAATGCAAATGTTGGAAACGCCTAACTATCACATAATTTAATGTTTTTTGACATGAATTCCTCATGTGGGGATTATTACTCATAAATAAAAGATGTTATTAAAGGAAAGAAAAATTTCGACACTGGCGGGGTTCGAACCCGCGACCTTCGGGTATACGCCCCCGTCGCTCTGCCAACTGAGCTACAGTGTCAGTTGGCATCTAGCGCGAAATTTCTCTATCCTTTGTTTTTTTTTTTACACGTTCAAGTAGTGTTTGCGTTTCCTACCTCCGAATTTTAACTAATTCAGACGGCCACTTGTCTACCTTTTCAGATAGAATGCAAATGTTGGAAACGCCTAACTATCACATAATTTAATGTTTTTTGACATGAATTCCTCATGTGGGGATTATTACTCATAAATAAAAGATGTTATTAAAGGAAAGAAAAATTTCGACACTGGCGGGGTTCGAACCCGCGACATAAAAGATGTTATTAAATACCCGAAAATAATACCCGAAGGTCGCGGGTTCAAACCCCGCCAGTGTCGAAATTTTTCTTTCCTTTAATAACATCTTTTATTTATGAGTTATAATCCCCACCTGAGGAATTCATGTCAAAAAACATTAAATTACGTTCAACATCTGTAGATGTCAATGGAGCGAATTTGAAATAAAGTTTCTGATTAATTGCTACGCCTTTTTAAATACTCTCGCTGTATTCTCTAATTGTATCTAAATCTGGATTTCGTTCCATAACTGATTCTATTTTATTTTTTATATTCTCATTATTGCTTTCGTTAAGCGTAGCCCTTACTTGATCAAATACTAAAAGTGAATCAGCTAGGGATAAATTTTGTTTTTGTAACTCTTTTAGGGCTAGTAGTATAATAGAGTAATTTTCTTCAATATATTTTAAATCATTTTCTAAATTTTGTTTTTCCAAAATGTTTTTTTTGCGTTCCGTATGGCTATAGCATCAGAACTGCTCAAGCAGGATAAAACTTCTTTTATTTTATCTAAATATTGAGCGTAGTAAGATGCTGCCTGTAACCAAGTACCCCATCTGGTAATGACTGGTTGCGGAGGCAACGGTAAGTCAGGATATTTTTCTTTTAAAATGTTTACCCTACTAGGAGCCTTTAAAAATACTTTTTTAACATTTGATATAAGAATATCAACATCGTTGTATTCTGACCTTATCTGCTCACTTACACGATGAAGAGCGTGCGCCAAACATGTCACATGCTTCATTTCAGGTTAGTAATGTTTCAAATTTCGCCCTGCAGATAGCATGTACGCTACACTGTCAGTGCAAAGCATTAAAATATTGTCAACTTTCGCTTCAAAAGTGTTTTGCCATAAATTTTCTAGACATTGCAGTACAAATTGTGTTATTGTTTGTTCATTTACTGCTGTTAGCATTTTACAAGCAATCAAATAAGGCCAGCCTCTTTGGCTATGAACACTATAGACAGAGTCATAATGCAACGGGAGAGTACCTCTTTTAGATAGCAATATTTTTCCCTGTAATGTTGCGATCACTAGAAAACAATTACCCCAAAATACTATAATCACCATTCTAAAGCTACTTTTTAATTTAAAATTGATTACGTTAATTTATTGTTACGTCGTTTTATTTATTGTAAAGGTTTACTGTTTACTATATTATTTCCTGCAATCATATAATTATACATACTTGCTCCTAGTATTATACAATCTTTTTTGTTTAATTTTACCATTTATACTGATGTTTAATACACCGTGAAATCTAAAGCATTGTACTAACTATCAGGGATGAATCTTCCTATGATTACGAATAAATTTTTGTACGGGACTAACTTTGTTACTGGACAAAAAAAACAGCTGTTCCATAAGTGCAAGTTATGTAAATATCATACGGGTCATCATGGGTATAGTGGGGTCTATGTTTGTATTTTGAAAAATAAAAGACAGCACTATTTTGTACATGAGTTTTAGAATAGAATAGAATAGAATAACTCTTTATTGTACATCAAACACAAATTTACAAAAGAAATTATCATACAGTTTACAGTGAGGTACAATCGGCGGTCTTATCGCTAAAAGCGATCTCTTCCAGACAACCTTTGGAAGGTGAGATCGGTAAACTAGTTATCTAGGTAGATGCACAAAACAAGCTTACTTTAAAACTAACTTATTTAATTGAAATAATAACATAAATATTAATTACACAAAATAATATAGGTACATATTACACACATATGAACACACATACATACATAACTACATACTTTTATATATACAAGTAATACAAATACCTAAATAAAATACACAAATACGTTTTAGAAATATAATTAATACATATAATTTAAAAAGCAACAGTATTACAGCGCTTCAGTGAGATAGTGTTGTTTCACCAGATCCTTGAACACATTAAGGGATTTAGCCAGTCGCACCTCCACAGGAAGTGCGTTCCACAATTGCACAGCGTGTACAGAAAAAGAGGAGCCATAGAAATTGGTTGAATGAGAGGGAATGGTTAATTGAAGATTATGGTCTGAACGTAAATTAAGGTTATGGGAAGAAGATAGAAATTGAAAACGTTCTTTTAGATAGAAAGGGGTGGCAGGATTGAACAAGATAGAGTAAAGAAGAGACAAAGTATGCGCATTTCGGCGGAGGCGAATAGGAAGCCACTTAAGTTTAGAACGATAAACAGACACGTGATCATATTTACGCAATCCAAAAACAAACCTTATGCATAAGTTTTGGAGACGCTCTAATTTATTTAGCTGTTCTTCCGTTAAATCAAGATAACAGGTATCAGCGTAATCCAAAATTGGAAGGAGTAGAGATTGAGCTAACGCAGTTTTGGTAGCAGTAGGTAGAAAATTACGCAGTCTCCTGAGGGAGCCCGCTGACGCGAACATCCTTCGGCTTACCGATTCTAATTGGGGTACCCAAGATAAATTGCAATCGATCATAATGCCTAAGTTCCTTACCACGGGGCTAAAAGAGATTGATTTTCCATCAAATAACACAGGTGGCAGTGATTTGTAATCAATCCTAGAAATCATTCGAGAACTACCGACTATTATTATTTGAGATTTATTTGGATTGACTGCTAGCCCATATGCCTCACTCCAACGCAAAATGCGCTCCAGATCACCATTAATCAGGCCAATGGACATATTCAATTGATCAAGATTTGCTTGTGTGTAAATTTGAAGATCATCTGCATAAAGGTGGTAGGAAGAAGTGAGTTGATGAGAAATACTATTAATAAATATAGCAAATAAGAGAGGAGACAACACACCACCCTGTGGAACACCGGCAATTAAATCACACCACGGAGAATAAGAATCTTCGATGCGAATGCGCTGCCGACGCCCCTGTAGATAACTACGAAACCAGTCAATCACCGTTGGAGATATGTTAATAGAACGAAGCAAAGCCAATAATATATCAAAGTCAACAGAATTAAATGCGCTACTAAAGTCAAGCAGTGATAGAACAGTCAGTAATCCCTTGTCCATCCCCAAACGTATGTCATCAGTAATTTTATTTTATTGCATTATTTACTATTGACCTTCAAACAAAATCAGTTTCGTGTGAATATTTCGAATTCATTCGTCTATTTCAGTCACATTTTTCAAAAGATGATGTATTCGTACATCTAAGTATTTTAAAGCTATAGCCTTTATTAACAGCACAAGGTGGTTTTCGAACGGATTTTGCTCTCTGATGTGGTCGTTTAATGTCGGAAATATTCTTTTACCTAAATTCTTTTTCAAAACAACAGCGACCATTTGAGCCAAAGCTTAGTCATTGGACAAAAACGAGGTGCCTTTCAATTTTATAGTATGCCTCAGAACTTTGGTTGATTTCCAATTGCATCTTCCAGTGGCCGCAATCCATTTTTCTCGTAGATTCGGGTCTTTAGGAAAACTGTAATGAATACGAAGAAATTAAATAAATATAACAAATTTATTACTTACTAATTCCGTAGATAACAATTGGAAGTCATTCAGCGTCGCTATAGCGCGACGAAATTCATAATATACTCACTCATTAACATCAGTTTACTAATTTGAAAATTTTACCCTAACGACAGGGTAGGATGAAAACGTGAACTATGGCAACACTGAGATACTGCATATTTTTAGGTTATACTATTAAAAAATTGCTCAAAATAACTAAAGAAAATGCTAGTAATCTAGTTCAACGTAATTAACATTTGAATCACTTTTTTTCTGATCGCGCAATGTATTTATTATGTATTTATCTTTAGAAAAACATTAAAAAACTCACTCACTTGTGGAAAGTCAATCCTTCGATGTGTTTTTCGCTGTGGCTTCCGCAGCCAAGCACGCTACACCCAACCATACCTCACTAAATAATAACTTAATTAATGGAGTCTCTTTTGTCACAATAACAATATACAAATGAATAAAATCTTTCTCAAAATCAAAAGAAAACCAAAATCGCTCACAAGTCGACGCTTTGTTTGTCACAATTTAAAAGTGTGACATCAACAAAACGGGTTACGCGATAGAGATGACAATAAAGATTTGTGTCTCTTTTTAACATATAAGAACTTAAATAAGGGCTTCTCGTTTTAAAATGGATGACGTAACATCGCTCTGTCTATAGTGTTCATAGTCAAAGGCCGGCCTGCACTATTACTAGGATGCAATGGTTTTATTAGGAAATTGACTATGTATCGACCAAAAATGTCTGTTGTCTCATCCAGCGATATCCATAGTTTCTCATTTTTATTAATTTCATAAACGAATTGATTTTATTCCTATAAAACCTCTCCAAATAAACTTTTCGTAACTGTGATTCGTCAACCACTTTACGATTGGTACAAACGCAACAACAAGTACTGCACATATATTTCTGAAAAAACTCTTTGAACGCTGGATTTTTCATTTGCGACCAAGGAATATTGCATAGAATCAGGAACTTAATGAGGTCGAAGTAAAATTCCTCTTGCGGTCTCTTAAATTTTCCTTGATGTACAGCGCCTTCAATGTGTTTGGTAATGTTGCCTCTATTCACAGCTTTCAAATGACTTTCACACTTTGTACAGTATATAGTGCCACTAGCGTTATCGTAAAGTAGCTCAGGATAGTGCAATAACCACTTTTGCACTGTTTCAGCCTTGACCTTTGCCATATTTATTTATATCTCACCTAAAACAATGATTTAAATTTACAATATATACATACACAACTGTAAAGTCGATAATGAAATCCTGTTTGCCGTGTAGTGCCGGCTTAGAATGTCGCTACCCCTTTCTACCCACGGGTGTCGTAAGAGGCGACAAAGGGTATTAGGGCTTTTTATTGGATTTTTGAGCGATGCGGTTGGAGACCCATCACCAAAAACCTTTATTTTTACCATCTTTTCCCCACTCAACTTCCAAAAGTGGCTGAGGAATTTATAATTCCTTAGCTCTGGCTACCCCATCTAGGGAAATATAGCCGTGAGTATATGTATGTATGTTTCATATAAAGAGTTTTTTTAACTGAAGCGGTGATAGCCCTGCGGTGTGCGTACCGGACTCTCATGCGCTGTGATGATTGCTATAAAGTGTTTTTTTAACTGTTTCCAAGTTCTAAAACCTTCTTAAATAGTGAAAATAATTAAAACTTACCCGTACAAAAACAACTTCAAATGGGCCCAATCCAAGAGTAATAAATCGATGTCCGTAGTTATAAGCCAAATTCGTCGTTTTAAGTAGATTTCAGAAGACAGTAAACAAGCCAGGGTCAAGTCAAGATATTCACAACACATAAAATAAGCGCACTCCCGCTCCCGAAATAAGTGAGTGAGCCACTTGGTCTGGATGTCGGTGCGAGCGCATTGTTCGAACAAACAGTCAATCAGTCATCCTTGATACTTGATTCTAATTGGTCAGATTTACTCCAACACTTTTACTGCAACAAGGTTTTTACACACCAGTCATCTTTTACTATTAAATTCTGGTCATCTACGCCACTAGCAGCATAGCGTTGAGAGTATTGATACATTTTTAACTAGTTTCATGTAATAATCTCGATGTTTCGGTATTTTATCATAATAATCCGGAAACTCGGAGGCGTATCCATATTAACATATACGTTTGATGTCAGTGACCTTAATTCAATATACCTACTACGACCACATGCAGTGGCGACCGGTAGTCTTTTTCTGCCTATCCCATTGGAAATAATAGTGAGTTTGAGTAATTAAATTAATATACAGTCATATATACATACTGGGTACCCCTGAGTATATGTATGTATGTATTAGATCAAATATACATAGATCAAATTAGCCCTAAACTAAGTTATGCTTGTATTATAGCATGGCATACTAACTCAACGATATATCTAATATTATGTAATACACATTAAAATAAATATCATAGACTAAGAATTGATGCTCATCACTTAAATGTTCCTCTCAGCAGTATTCGAACCTATAACGTCCGCTCTGAGAAGCTAGTCTACCTATCCACTTGGCCACGGACATCGTCGAAATATCGACACTTTTAACGCTACACTTGTATTGTACGCTACATTTGCTGTGGACATTGATTACAAACAACAATACATACAACAAAACATACCAACAACAACAACAAAAAAACATACCAGGGGATCTACTTGGATAATGTAAACGCAGCTACAATGTAATCATGGCACACGGCATGTCAATATCAATCAAGTCAAACCTGTCAAATGTCAAAGTCAAAAGCGACAACGAAACGACAATCATAATCATCTGTTTCTGTTCTGTTACGACGAACTGTGCTGCATTTGCCTTTTAATTTATATTGTATTGAATATAATATAAAAATAAGCATCTACAGACATTAATAATAAACAGGTTAATAATAAATGTAAATTAATAAAGAAAGAAATATCAATGCGGTAGGTAATGTCATACACTGAGCTAGAACATGGCTATCAAGGCTTGCGGCAAGCAACTCGGCAACCGCACTTTTATGTGGGGAATGACGGAAATCTGGTGCCAATAAGGCCTCCCGTAAGTATATTTCTGTCTAAAATAGCCCATGAGTAATCAGTTCGGTGGCTGAGAGCCAACTAATTGTACTTTGTTTACACAAAGGATGATGACCTGACCTATGATGTGTGTTGATATTTATTGTAGAAACGAATCGATACTATTAAATGATTAGGCAGTTGTCAGTTGTGAAAGCAACTTAGGTACGATTGTAGTTTCGAATGGATTATGTTAGTTGGGTGAGTATGCTACAATTTGTATTAGGTCATTTAGATTCATATTCAAATTTACTGCATAATGTAATTCAATAGTGAAAACTATATATGTAATCAATAGGTAGTCTGAATCCAATAGTAAATATATTAGCACATTTGCTAGAGATAATCTCTAAGTTCAACACAGTCTTAATCCAGATAAATACAGTTGATCTAAACACACACAATACTATTCTATTAATACAAGCCCAACACATTACTATTCTCATTCTTTCCACAAGGCTGAAAGCCACAGACTAGTTTATATAACTGTATAATATTGGGTAAAACTGCTCTATGCTGGATTGTGTGGTATGTGCATACTAATTAATGTCAAGTTTACTATGTTATCTCTTGTTTCATAGCCAATCATGATTGTGTTCATTATCTTATTATCAGTGCACATAATTTGTAAGAATACTGAAATTTTATATGTATAGTTTTGAAGTATGGAATGGCAATGGTTAAAAGATTGGTGGCGGCTTAAAAAGTGGAGAAGTAAGAAGAAGAAGCAAAGTGAAGATGATGTTTGTTACTGTGATGAATGTTTTCCAGATGTAAGTGTGTTATGTCATTTTTCAAAACATTTACTTAAGATCTTTTACCACTTTAACTGAGGTGAAGTTCAGTTATATTCATTTCATCATTTATTATTAATAAATATACATAGACAAACGGACAGCTGTAATCCTAATAAGGGATAGCCAGAGCTTCAGAATTATTTAGGAGTTGAATGGGGAATAAATTGGAAAACATGGGATGGTTGGTGATGGGTCTCCATTCACATCACCTAATAATAACCCATGGAAAGAAAAGGGTCAGCTCAAGGATTCAAATGTGCATGCTGTATATCTACAAATATACAGAATGTCTCATTGAAATGGGTCAGTATGGGAAAGTCTGAAACTATAAGACATTTCAATGAGACACCCTGTATGAGGGCTGGCATTGGCACTGACACTAATAATTTGGAGTATCATATGAAATTATTGTCACCTGGCATTCATAGTACCCACACTACTTGAACAGTGTACTCATCTGATAAGGGGCAGTCCTATCAACATTTAAAGGTGAAGAAAGGGGTTAGTTCTATTTTAAGTTAATAATACACAGCTATTTTATCAGAGATAAATCACACCACAGATAAATCCTATTTTAATTTATAAATTAAGTTGCCTTCCATGTCATGAACAAAATAAGTATACGCGCACCTAGAGGCTCTAATCATGTATTTAATAATATAGTTTTGAATATGTGTATGCTCATTCCCATTTTGTTCCCACTAGGATTGGAAAATAGAATCAGTTGCCACATTGTAGATTCTTGGAAATTCACTGAAGAATCAATTAAGTTTCAGTATTAACAATCACATCAACTTTCTTCGTCAGGGCTTAACTTTGACACAAGTTGACAATAAAGTCATAAATTGTGGTATGCTTAAACCGACCAATTGGTGCATTTTTACCATACTCTCTTTATACATACATACATATACTCACGGCTATAAATCCCAAGAAAGGGGTAGCCAGAGCTAAGGAATTAGAAATTCCTCAGCCACTTTTGGAAGGTGCGTGGGGAATAGATGGTGAAATAAAGGTTCTTGGTGATGGGTCTCCAACCGCATCGCCCAAAAATCCCTTAAAAGCCCCAATACCGTTAGTCGCCTTTTACGTACACCCACCGGAAGAAATGGGGTAGTGCTATTCTAAGCCGACACTACACAGCAACTCTCTTTATAATCTTAATAATATAACTTGCGTATTCGTGAAGGCGGAATAATTCTTCAGTGAGGTTGAAAAACATGTTATCATTGTCTAATTAAATATTCTAACATCCGTTCTACTTATTAGTTACTATGTAATTAAACATAGATTTCACATGTAACTTGTTAAGGATTGAAATAACTTAATTGTTATTATATTAACTTATATTTGAACTTATGTATCTGTTGATAAAGACTTGTTTGGTAACTGGAGCAGTTTGTAAGCTGTGTTCTTGACTAAACCAACGTATACTGACGTGTCGTTTATGATCTCAAAAAGATGAAGTCATAACTCACCACCTTTTGAAAATTGAGAACAGAAAAGATAAGGGATCCAAATCCCAGTCATTAATCCAAGAGAAGTTAGTGTTTTTGAAATACTTGAACATTCCACTCCAGACTCCGACCTCGCCGTCGCCGGTGAGGTCGAAGAACCCTAAATTAGAACCTCCCTTGTCTGCCACTGGCCTATGCCTCCCGAAGAGCACGCGAATGCGCACTGAATGACATAAGCTTCCCGTTTGCAGCTACCAATCATTCCGAAAATAAAACTATATTACAATCAGCTATATTATGATTATTATTCAATAATGTCTTAATAAATTATTAGAAAGTAAAGATTGAAAATGACATATAATATTCTAGCTGGTTATACACGGATTACTTTTAAACGTTCATGCAAAAATTTATAAAAAACGACGTGATAGCTCAATGGGTAGAACACCGGTTAACGTGCAAGCGACTAGTGTTCAAATCCTGGGTCGGGCCTACACCAATTTGTCTTTTCTAAAGACATATGTGTGGTTAATTTATCATGGTTGTTAACGGTGAGGGAAAACATCGTGAGGAAACCCACATGACTGAGTTGTACTTAGTCATGTGACAGTGTATTCGTACAAAACGGCGATAAGCCTGCCCCCTATCACGTGAGTACACTGTCCACGCAAAACGTGGGTACTCTGAACACCAGGTGACAAAGTAACGTGACGTTCAGAAGTATTAGTACCTCTTCCAACCCCTTCGGGGATATTCGGTGTGAACGTTTATGTCATTATGTTATGTTTGTGTTATGCATATTTAAATGTTACAGCTCGAGCATGTGTATGAGCGATTCGTGTATGGCTGTCTTGAAAAATATGCACCATTGGTAATGCCTCCTGAGATTAATCCAGGAATCCCAAAACCACGTAATAAATGCATAAATATACTCACGGCTACAAATCCCTAGAAGGGGTCCAATCCAGAGCTTCGGAATAAGAAATTCCTTAGCCACTTTTGGAAGTTGAGTGGGGAATATATTGTAAAGTAAAGGTTACTGGTAATGGGGCTCAAACCGCATCGCCCAAAATTTACTATAAAATCCCTTAGTAAAAACACCCTTAGTCATCTCTTAAGAACACCAAAAAATAACTATAAAGCCCTTAGTAAAAACACTCTTAGTCGCCTCTTAAGAACAGCCACGGGAGGAAATGGGAAACAAATAGGCATGCAAAATCCATGTCAAAATGTATTTTTAATTGTTTGCAGGGCGAGTTGGATCTGTGCGAGTCGATCGACCCCCAGTACGATGGCGGGGGTAAGAAGGTGGTGGTGGGGGTGTGCGCCATGGCCAAGAAATCGCAGTCGAAACCGATGAAGGAGATCCTTACCCGACTCGATGAGTTCGAGTACATTAAAATGCTGGTCTTCCCTGAGGAGGTTATCTTGAAGGTTCTCACTTTCCTAACATCTTAGTGGAACAAAGTAATGTCGGAATTTTGGCAGTTCTCGTTACAAAAACATATTCTTGACTTAGCTTAATATTGTTCACGAGTCAATATTAGTAAGCAAACTTGATAGCTTAATATGCTGTTGTCTTGCCATTACAAACATACTTTACGATGTATTTTAGTTTTATTGTAAATTGTATTAGCAACTAAGTGCCGTTTGCTATTATGGAGTCCACGTTAGTATTTTCTTTCGCTTACCATAACGTTATATAATAAGAAGAGAATTCTCTTAAATATTTATTAATACAAACGTAGCATTATGTAATTTAACTTTATTATATTTGTAGCAACCGTGACAGCTCAGTGGGTAGAACACTGCTTATAGTGCAGACGAGGAGGGTTCTAATCCCGGGGCGGGCCTACACCAATAAATCTTTTCTAAAGACATATTTGTGGTTAATTAGTCATGGTTGTTAACGGTGAAGGAAAACATCGTGAGGAAACTATACTAAACATGGCTAAGTTGTATGTACAGTCTATTCGTACAAAACGGCGATAGGCCTGCCTACACTGTCCAAGCCAAACGCGGGTATTTTGAACAACAGGTGACAATGTCACGTGATGTTCAGAGGTATTAGTACCTCTGCCATCCCTTTCGGGGATATACGGCGGGAACGTTTGAGTTGAGTATATTTGTATCATATTTATGATATTATATTTTTTAATATATTTGGTAGCACACTTCTCTTGCAATCACTTTTCAATTACTGAAATTGAACATAATAAAGATTAAGAAAATTTAATCTCGTTTGCAATTATGAAGTGACCCTTTTTTATTTTGTTCCACTATAAATTGGTTTGCTTGATAATTAACATTATGTTAAAAGTATATATTTTATTATTCCTAGAAATATCTATGTACATGTTTAGCTTTTAACCCACTAGGAGTTTTCTAGAAACGAGATTGTGTTGTGTTTGTCTTCTTCATTGAGTAAGAAAAAGACAGTGCGAGTTTCGAGTCGAGTTACTACCTAGTGTTAAGCAGTATTGTTTGGCAGGTACACATAAGGATTGTTAACTAACAAACCATGTAAACGTGATCACGAAAATCGCATCTATGGTGTTTGCATTACGGGCTTGAATAGTGTGTTGAATCGTAAAATTCCAATGAATGGATACACGATTATTCCGAGCTCATGTTATGCTATAAACAAGTATCGAATTCGTACTTGCCGCTTTCCTCAGTATATTTCACGACTCTGGTTGCAGACAACCTTGTCGTATAACATGTGTTTTTTTATATCATACTTCTGATTTAGCGATATTCTTTTAAAAATATCTTTTATTCCAGCAACCAGTCGAAGAGTGGCCAATTTGCGATTGTCTGATATCCTTCCATTCTAAAGGGTTTCCACTTGACAAGGCGATACAGTACGAAAAACTTAGGAAGCCATATGTAATTAATAATCTTCATATGCAGTATGATATACAGGTATATTTCTTACTTACTAGGTACATAATAGTTTATAATTTGTCAAACCTACCAGTCTCCGCAGCGTGTAGTGAAAGAGCAAGTTTGCCACATGAAAAGGCAGATACTGATAGATTATTCATACAAAATCTATAGGTGTCTCACGTCTCACACTCACGTTGACAAAATCGCTCACACAAGCCCCATGCTACGGGGCCTTATTTGCATACCTCAATAAACTCTTATGGTGTGAAAAAATATATGTATGTTTGTAAGAAAAACAGAAGGTTTTTATATTGATAACTAGCTTTTATTAGCACTTGCGTCATAAGGGAATTAATGAACAAAACTTTCGTTTACTCAGTGACTGCACACACAAGAGCAAAGTAGCCATAATTACTAATTCGGTATGCAAAGTTTTTTTTTGGTATTTATTAAATATTTTTATTCGATAGCAAACATGAAAATAAAAGACTAATTTGAATATTTTTCATTTAAAATGAGTAATTGCAAAGTTATGATTTTTTAAAGATTGTTCAACTTTTGTACCTAATGACGTCATCGATCGAAAATATCACGTAGCGACATGCAAATAAAGCGAAATGTTTAATAAAAATGTTGCTGATTGCATTACATTTCACGACTTTGGGATCTCAAATGAAATTATTACGATAATATACTAAAGAAACCTATGATTTTCGATATTTTATTAATGAACTGCAAAAACAAATGTCTTTGAAATAACACTGAAGGTCAAATACTGTTGCAGTTTTTTGACAAAATAACGGTCATCTTAGCTATGTTTGATTTAATTTCAAGAAAATATTGTTTAAAAACATAATATCTCGAAATGGTTTCCCAATCAGCACCACTTTTGTAAAACTTTGCATACCGAATTATGTACATTATTTCTTTGTATGCTTATCAATACAACCGAGCTGATTTAAAAGAATACCATTAATCTCATGCTTTTCCCAACAGGATCGAAGACGAGTGTATGCTATTCTAGAAGGTGAAGGTATAGAAATTCCGAGATACGCTGTTCTTGACAGAGACTCGCCGGACCCAAAACGTAAGTTCTAATTGAATCATTCATATATCCGGTGTATTTTAACTATACTAATTATGAAATCTAGATTAAATGGGGCACGGTGCTATGAGCATTCGAAAATGGAACATTTATGTATCTGACTGTCAATCCAAGATGTGTTTCTGTCTATTTTAGCCATATGTATTATTACACCGATGTATGTTTAATATTAAAATAGCTGTGTAGTGTTGACTTGCCAATGATCCAAATCCATTTATTTCCCGGGCGCGGGCGTCGTATGAGCCGAATTATTAATAGGGTCTTTTTTTAGGAATTTCTAATTTTGAAACTTTGGCTACCCTTTTTGGTATTTATCGCCGTGAGATGGCCGTGAGTATATTTTTGTGTATTTTAAAATCTATACGTATATGCTTCCAAAGTGTTACATTTCAATTCTTGGAATGGTTATTGTTGCACCACTTTAAGGACAGTGACTGTGTCTACAAACATACATTTACTCTCGTGGGGTAGGCAGATACTATGGATCGCTATTTTGTACGATCCTGGCAAAACTCTCTTACTTCGTTTATATCCATCAATCTTTTCATACATGCTCGTTTATTGTGTCTCTTTGTATATGATCGAAGACGAAACAATGTACTTTCGGGTCTATCCGATTTAGCTTATGTACACCTATGCCCTCAGCTACCCGGCATACATAAAATCATAGTAAAGCCGCACAGACGACAGGGCCAAAAGCAACGAATCATTTTAAATATAATAAACTAGAAACTTCGAACGGAAGTAAGTTAGGAAGCCTCGAAGAGTGTGGTCTGCTCTCATTCCTGGTATTTTCAATTTATTGAACCATTTCAGCAGCAGTAGTCATTTACTTAATTCAGAATTCATCGAAAATACTAAATTACATTTTCTATTTTGCGTTTACATTAAGCGCTTGCTAATTTGCTTATTAAAATAGTTGAAAGAATTGTGCTAAATTTACTATTAATATTTACTACTAGTGGTTCGGCCCAGCTTCGCACGGGTAGCGTTGTTTTTTAAATATTTGAGGTTTCTTCAATCATTGCTCTAGCTTTGTGAAATTAAGCGTAATAATGATTGAAATATAAAGCTCTCCTGAACAGTGTAGCTTGGTGATTTTTAATGCGATTTTATTAACGGTTCAATATCTCCGTATCCGTTAATAAGCAAATTTTCAGGTTGAGGTGAAATCGAGTAAAACGCTATGAAGTGTATTTATAACAATCTTAAAAAAGAAACTACTGGAGCCATCTAGTATGAAATATGTAATTTAGTAAGAATTTGGTTTTGGTCACGGGCGCGATGGCTTATTTCATGTGTAATTTCGGTGTTTCTCTACCGATTTCTATGATTCTTTTTTTATCGAATAGGTTATAATGTTAACTTTTTTTAAATAAAGGATGAGTGAGAGTATTTTAAACGTAAGGGTTAACAAATATAATGAGAATGCTCCGAACTGCTAAGCTATCAGGAGTCACACGTGTTATTGTGAGTCAACCATGAGTCAAAAGTCAAAAAGTTTATTTTTCAAAATAAGTTAACAACTAACATTATTTGAACGTCAATTTTTTTTTAAATCTTTTTGTTCATGAAAACCTTATGTGGGGATTATTACTAATAAATAAAGAATTAATAAAGGAAAGAAAAATTTCGACACAGGCGGGGATCGAACCCGCGACCTCGGGTAAACGCCCCGGACGCTCTGCCAACTGAGCTACCGTGTCAGTTGGCTGCCAGTGCGAAATTCTTCTATCCTTTATTTCTTTTTACACGTTTAAGTAGTGTTTGCGTTTCCTACCTCCGAATTTTTTACTAATTCGGAAGGCCACTTGTCTACCTTTTCAGATAGAATGCAAATGTTGAAAACGCCTAACTATCACATAATTTAAATCTTTTTGTTCATGAAAACCTCATGTGGGGATTATTACTAATAAATAAAGAATAAATAAAGGAAAGAAAAATTTCGACACAGGCGGGGATCGAACCCGCGACCTCGGGTAAACGCCCCGGACGCTCTGCCAACTGAGCTACCGTGTCAGTTGGCTGCCAGTGCGAAATTCTTCTATCCTTTATTTCTTTTTACACGTTTAAGTAATAATTACAGTTTATTTTTTTTTAATTTATCATTAGTCCGAGTCATAGTATTAGTAATAAAAGATAGGCATATACTGTTGAATGATTTTTTTTAAAGCAATTTTATGAAGATTTTTTCCGTCATACATGACTTCTATGTAACTTTTACCATTAAGGCTGCACACGCGACGGAAGCTTTAAAAATGGAGAAACTTCTCCCGTTTTCCCAAAATTCTCCTTCATACTCCGCTGAAAAGTATACTATAACCTGCCTAGGAGTATGAAGAATAATTGTGCCAAGTTTCGTTAAAATCCGTCGAGTAGTTTTTGTTTCCATTATATAAACATACAAACCGACAGACAGACAGACAAAAATTTTACTGATCGCATTTTTGGTATCACTATCGATCACTAATCACCCCCTGATAGTTATTTTGAAAATATATTTCATGCACAGAATTGACCTCTCTACAGATTTATTATAAGTATAGATTTCATTACCAGCCTATACAGCTGTTAATGACAATCGTTTGGGTTACTATCACTTAAGCACATATACTTAACCTAAATAGATATCTGTGTGTGCTATTGTATTATGCACAAGTGAATCAAAACGTTATTGTATTGCCATATTTACTCTTAAAGGACAATAACGTATCATGATAGTATTTTAATAATACAATGCTTACATAGAGCCAGCTTCTGTAATAAATCCATGATATTATATCCTAGAGTTATTCCATTGCAGTTATTTTTATTAAAACATTCAAATACGACTCAAACGTTTACGCCGAATATCCCCGAATTAGTTAGCAGAGGTGCTAATACTTCTGAACATCACGTGACATTGTCACCTGTTGGTCAGAGTAGCTACGTTTTGCTTGGACAGTATACTCACGTGATAGGGGGCAGATCTTATTTATTTTTAAACATGTTCACAAATATATTAAACATTTTACTTTTTATTCAAGGGAACACTCGAATCTGTTCTTTTAAAAGCAATCCTTACTGCTTGGACATAATGTAAAAACAGCTGGCAAGTTGTCAATTCGACAGCTTGAACGGCCCGCATGTGTATTATCGTTTCCAATATTGCTCATTAGTGAATTTTTTTGTACTATTTCTTTAACTCAAGAATCAAGACTCAAACTTTCACGCTGTATATCTCCGAAGGGGTTGGCAGAGGTACAAATACTTCCAAACATCACGTGACATTGTCACCTGGTGTTCAAAGTACCCACGTTTTGCTTGGATAGTGTACTCACGTGACAGTGTCTATCGCCGTTTTGTACAATTACACTGCCACATGACTTAGTACAACTAAGCCATGTGAGTTTCCTCACGGTGTTTTCCCGCACCGTTAACACCCATGATAAATTGTCCAACCATATGACTTAGGAAGAGACGAATTGGTAAAGGCTCGTCCCGGGATTTGAACCCTCATCGTGTGTCCGATAAGCGGTGTGCTACCGACTGAGCTATCACGGCTGCCATTTTTTTCAATTCCCTTTAATCCAATGGTACAGCTGAAATTGAACAATGTTGTTTACAATGTTGTTTGCTGTGTAGTGTCGGCTTAGAATAACACTACCCCATTTCTGCCGGTGGGTGTACGTGAGAGCCGACTAACGGTATTGGGGCTTTTAAGGGATTTTTGGGCGATGTGGTTGGAGACCCATCACCAACAACCTTTATCTTGCCATCTTTTCCCCACTCAACTTTCCAAAAGTGGCTGAGGAACTTCTAGTTCCTTAGCTCTGGCGACCCCTTCTTGGGATTTATAGCAGTGAGTATATGTATGTATGTGTGTTGTTTACAGATCACGAGCTAGTAGAATCGGAAGATCACGTGGAAGTAAACGGAGTCGTGTTCAACAAACCGTTTGTTGAGAAACCCGTGTCGGCCGAAGACCATAACATTTACATATACTACCCCACCTCTGCAGGCGGGGGTAGCCAGAGACTCTTTAGAAAGGTAATTATCATAACTAGAATTTAAGTCATTATATCACTAATATTCATCATCATGTGCCGTGTAGTGTCGGCTTAGAATAACACTACCCCATTACTACCCGTGGGTGATCGTAAGAGGCGACTAAGGGTATAGGCGCTTTTTAAGTGATTTTTGGGCGATGTGGTTGGAGACCCGTCACCAAAAACATTTATTATTACCATCTTTTCCTAATCAACTTCCAAAAGTGGCTGAGGAATTTTTCATTCCAAAGCTCTGGCTACCCCGCTACGGGATTTATAGCCGTGAGTATATGTATGTATATGTCATCACATCAGTCATTATATTATTAACTAGTGGATCGTCCCAGCTTCGCACGGGTAGCGTTGTTTTTTTAAATATCTGAGGTTTCTTTCTTCAGTCACTGCTCAAGCATTGTGAAATTCAGCGTAATGTTTTCAATTTATTAAATTTATAGCACTCCCTTAGAGTTGTTTGGTGATTTTGAATGCGCTTTAATGAACGGTTCAGTATTTCCGTTTAATAGCAAATTTTGGAATAAAACGCCATGAAGTATTATAACAATCTAAATAATAAATCATTACGTTATGTAGGATGCAACTACTGGCGCCATCTAGTATGTTATATGTAAATTAGTAAAGATTTAGTTTCGATCACGGGCGCGATGGCTTATTTTATGTATAATTTCGGTGTTTGTCTACCGATTTCTATGATTCTTTTTTTATTGAATAGGTAATAATGTTACCTTTTTTAAATTAGGGATGAATGAGAGGTTTACAAACGTAAGAGTATACAAATATAATCAGGATGTTTCGAACTGCTAAGCTATCAGGAATTACACGCGTTATTGTGAGTAAACCATAAAAGATAGACATATACTGTTGAGGATTTTTTTTTAGATAATTTTATGAAAAATATTTCCGTTACACATGATTTCTATGTAAGTTTAACCGTTGAGGCTGCACACGCGACGGAAGCTTAAAAAATGGAGTAACTTCTCCCGTTTTCCCCAAATTTCCCAAAATCCCCCTTTACTTCTCTGCTGGAAAGTATACAAAAACCTGCGCAGGAGTATGAAGAATAATTGTACCAAGTTTCGTTAAAATCCGTCGAGTAGTTTTTGTTTCCATAAGGAACATACAAACCGACAGACAGACAGACAGACAGACAGACAGACAGACAGACAGACAGACAGACAGACAGACAGACAAAAATTTTACTGATTGCATTTTTGGCATCAGTATCGATCCCTAATCACCACCTGATAGTTATTTTGAAAATATATTTCATGTACAGAATTGACCTCTCTACAGATTTATTATAAGTATAGATATAAATTAAAGTAAGAGTCTTAATTTCTGTTATCTTAAGGTTCGTCCGCTTATGATAAGCGACTTTCACATTCTGTAGTTCTGAGAATATGTTTATTTTTTACACTCCTAGGTGTTAGGGGTTGTACATAACATTTTTATTTAACAACTAGAAATTGTTTATATGCCAAACAACGTTTGCCGGGTCAGATAGTATATATTGTATACTTGAAACAACTATTGATTTTCGGATATTTTATCGCGTGTTATTACATTATTTTTAAAGCCCGACGTTTCGAAAACTTTTCAGTTATCATGGTCACGGGAAGACTCTTCCCGTGACCATGTTTTACACTCCTAGGTGTTAGGGGTTGTACATAACATTTTTATTTAACAACTAGAAATTGTTTATATGCCAAACAACGTTTGCCGGGTCAGATAGTATATATTGTATACTTGAAACAACTATTGATTTTCGGATATTTTATCGCGTGTTATTACATTATTTTTAAAGCCCGACGTTTCGAAAACTTTTCAGTTATCATGGTCACGGGAAGAGTCTTCCCGTGACCATGATAACTGAAAAGTTTTCGAAACGTCGGGCTTTAAAAATAATGTAATAACACGCGATAAAATATCCGAAAATCAATAGTTGTTTCAAGTATAATGTGCAATCGTGAAAATCTTAGAAAATACTATATATTGTATACTATTGGTCTGACCCGGCTACGCACGGTGGTGATAAGTATTTCTCTCTGCTGAGACCCTATGATATTTAGCGTGATAATGTATCGCCTATCCCAGTTCTAAAAGTTTTCGTTTCCCATTTGTTAATGGGAATCGGCTGAGCCGTTTCTGAGCCAATTCGTTACCGTAGAACCAACACACATTAAAATCTTTCCTATTTATAATATTATAGAAAGTATCGTATGTCCTTTTCCCGGTTCCATTCTACCTCCCCATCAATTTTAAGCTTAATCTGTTTAGTCGTTCGTGAGTTATAAATAGTGTATCAAACATGACATTAATAAGAAAGATTTCTATTGAGATTTAAGTTATAAGCAAAACTAAACTATTAAAAAATATGCACATTATCAAATAGATTTGCATTAAATTATGTTTAATATTATCTACACATTTAATTATATGAAAATTCAAATGATAAATATCATATTCGTTTCTATTATTTCAGATAGGAAGTCGAAGTAGTATTTATTCACCCGAATCTAGAGTGAGGAAAACAGGATCTTTTATTTATGAAGATTTTATGCCTACAGATGGTGAGTAAAGATTTAAATTCATTTCAAGCTATTAATATTTGCATACCTCAACTAACATTACTATCTACGCAGGCTCTATATATCTTTCACCAATTTTATTACATAAACCATCTTGACATTACGTTCACTATCTTTTTACAATATAATATCATCCTTAACACCGCACTTTTCACGAAACACACTATTTGACACTCTATCATATAAGCAGTCTTTTTGTGTCGTACATTTTGTACATACATACATACATATACTCGCAGCTATAAATCCCTAGAAGGGGTAGCCAGAGCTAAAGAATTAAAAATTTCTCAACCACTTTTGGAAGTTGCGTGGGGAAACGATGGTATCTCTTTAGACATATTTATAACATAACATAACATATACTCACGGCTATAAATCCCTAGTAGGGGTAGCCAGAGCTAAGGAATTAGAAATTCCTCAGCCACTTTTGGAAATGTGAGTGGGGAAAAGATGGTAAAAGTAAAGGTTGTTGGTGATGGGTCTCCAACCGCATCGCCCAAAAATCCCTTAAAAGCCTCAATACCGTTAGTCGCCTCTTACGTACACCCATAGGTAGAAACGGGGTAGTGCTATTCTAAGCCGACACTACACGGTACATATTTATAGAGGTATTTAATCTTTCTCATACCTAATCTTCATAGTATACACTTTTATGCAAATAATTTATTGTTCATCACTTCTTCAGACTATAACCTAACCTACAAAGTTTTTTTGTCACAGGTACGGACGTAAAAGTATACACGGTAGGTCCTGACTACGCGCATGCTGAGGCCCGCAAAAGCCCGGCATTAGATGGTAAGGTGGAAAGAGATTCCGAGGGCAAGGAGATTCGGTACCCGGTTATTTTGTCTAATGTCGAGAAACTGATATCTAGAAAAGTGTGTTTGGCTTTCAAGCAGACTGTCTGTGGATTTGATTTGTTGAGGTAAGTTTAGCAGTGTCTTATAACGGTCTTGTGAACTGTCCTTTTAAATACAGACATATACTCACGGCTATAAATCCCAAAAAGGGGTAGCCAGAGCTTCAGAGATAGAAAACTCCTCAGCCACATTTGGAAGTTGATAGGGGAGAAGGTGGTAGAAATAAAGTGTCGTTGGTGATGGGTCTCCAACCGCATTGCCCAAATACCAATTTAAAAGACCCTTATCCTTAGTCGCTTCTTACGACACCCGTGGGTAGAAAGGGGTAATCACATTCTAAACCGGCACTACACGTAAGATTAAAAACAATATTAGCTTGATTCCTTATTTGTGTGCCCGTTTTTAGTCAAAAGTTTTGTTTTAGAATATCTGTTTCAAGTTGTCATTTTCCGATTCATCACTTTGTATATAGTACTAAAGTAAGAATTTACAAGTAATAGTCTTACTTGTGAGATTTTGTAGAAAATAATAAAATACCTAATATTCTCAAACTCATTTAACTCTTCCACTTATCTGCTAAATCGCGAAACTCACCTGACCATCACCCCGACAGAGCCAACGGCAAATCATTCGTGTGCGACGTTAACGGCTTCTCCTTCGTCAAGAACTCCAACAAATACTACGATGACTGCGCCAAGATCCTCGGCAACATGATCCTCCGGGAGCTGGCTCCCACTCTTCACATCCCATGGTCTGTGCCCTTTCAACTGGATGACCCTCCCATTGTGCCTACCACTTTCGGGAAAATGATGGAGCTTAGATGCGTTGTGGGGGTTATAAGACATGGCGATAGAACGCCTAAACAGAAGATGAAGGTGGAAGTTAGGCATCCTAGGTATGTATGTGATACTTTAGAATAGAGTTTATTTCTCTTGGTAACTATGTAAATGATTGTAATGGATGACAGATCTTTCAATATACTGTTGGTAATTTTTCGATGAGAAGTTTGTTGAATATGAAAAATGTATCCCAACGATTTTGCTGATTCTGTTATTTTTATTCCTCACTATTTTTTATTATAAGATTTAACTTTATCGCACATTTCATATTTATTTTTAACATTCCGATATTGAGTTCATATATTAAATACACTCAATATCGAGGAATACTTTAAATACAATTTTCTGTTTTTTAGGTTCTTCGAAATATTTGAGAAATATGACGGGTTTAAACGCGGTCATGTGAAACTAAAGAAGCCCAAACAACTCCAAGAAATTTTGGATATATCGCGTGCTCTTTTAGCTGATATTCATACCCGACATGCGGACCCTGAAATTGAGGAAAAACAGGGGAAATTAGAGCAACTCAAAAGTGTTTTGGAAATGTAAGTAAAATATCTTAGGTCAATTTAATATTTTTTTAACGTATAAAGGCATGAAGAGTTAAAATAAATTTGTGGGTGATGTGGTTGGTTTCCCATCACTAAAGATACTTAATTAATCAATCGCTTTCTTTGCCCCTTCTATATGTAACTAATATCTCATCAATTCATAATTATATAAGCAATAAATGTATATACCCTTTTAGGTAAAAGTCTTATTTAAACTGCGTTTAAACACTCAAACTTTTTAAAATTACTTTATCGTCATCAGCCGATACACGTCCACTGTCTGACATAAACCTCCCAAAAGATCTCCACAACTCCACAAAAAGTGGGCCAGAGCTGTCCTTATTCATTTGCTTCCCGCTCGCTGTGTTCAAATATAAGCGAGAGAAGTGCAGTGTCTTAGAATATCACTAAACGAGGTTGACGTAAGGCGTCTCAGAGTTTTGAGGATTTTTAAGTGATTGTTGGACGGTGTGGCAGGAGATCTATCTCCAATCATTTTTTATTTTATATTCTATATACTTTTTCCCATATAACTTCCAAAGTGTCTGAGGAATTCCCAATTATGTATAGGTATAGCTACGAATATATGCACCTATGTAGATAGATTAATACTTCAACAAATGGAAAATAAATATAGATAAAATCTCATGAACGATGAACGATGTGATTCGTGAAAGGTGTGGTATAAAAGATGATATTGTAAGTAAGATAGAAAAAGGAATGTTGAGATGGTTTGGGCACATCGAGAGGATGGATGATAGGAAATTGGTAAAAGGTATCTATAGAGCTAATGTGGAAGGTAATGTTAGTAGAGGACGGCCACGAAAGACACACTTGGACCAAATTGAAAGTGTGCTCAAAAAGGCAGGCGTCCGAAGTATGAAGAATAAAAGAGCATGTATGAAAAGATTGATGGATGTAGACGAAGCAAGAGAGGTTTGCCAGGATCGTACAAAGTGGCGATCGATAGTCTCTGCCTACCCCAATGGGAATTAACGGCGTGAGTATATGTATGTATGTATGTATGTATAAAATGTCATAAGTACCACTTGTTTTGCCGGACTAGTTAACCATATCTAACTTAGCTCCAAATCACATTATATTAATACAAACATGCATATCTCAGGTACGGGCACTTCTCGGGCATCAACCGCAAGGTACAAATGAAGTACCAGCCCCGCGGGCGGCCGCGCGGCTCCTCCTCCGACGACGGTAACGCGCCCGCCGCACACGGTCACCAGCTTTTGTACCTTTACCACACACTACATCACACTTGCTATTTGGTTTTAGGGGGCTAAGTCTAAAAGACTCGCTTTTAGGGGTTATCGTTAAAGGGATTTGAACATATCAACGGCGAAGCCATTAAGAATTGGTTCTAAGCGTCAAGGATTACTTAAAAGATTGCTATCTTCTGGTATTTTTCGAACTCTTTAATGCACTATTATTTTGTTTCTTTATCTTTTTTTGCAGTCACTTTAATTATAATATTCAGCTTCCAAATTAAGGGTCAAACGAAGGCTCTAATTTACAACGCTTCTTCCAATAAATGTACTATTCTTATCACAGTTAAATAAAATCAACAAGGGTATTCCGAAAACCTTCGTTATAAATTTATTATGTTCTGAATACTATGACCATGCGAATTACAGATGAATGTAAATTCGCTACTGCTTAGTTTATTTAATCGATGTAGTATTATGTCAAGAGACCAAGAAAGCTTGACGATAATTTGCATTGTGATACGAAAGGGACACCATAATTTCAAAATTATACCTTTTTTTGGGATATATGGCCTTGAGTATATGTATAAAGGATGATTTGCTTAAGGACACTGCGAAACGTAGGACCACTATAAGTATAAAACTGCCAACATGATTGGTATGATGTGCGCAATTTACAGCATGCTTGTAACAGTCCTATTGTTAGTGAATATAGCTTCCAGCATGTTTATCAAGCATCTTCAATTGCAAAAAAGCTTTTTGTTTGTTGATGCGTTATATATCGGAACCTCAGTTATCGATCACTTAATTCATAAAACTGGAAACATATATACAATCCAGCACGCTTGTAGTTAGCTAGTACAAGTTCTATTTTATGGCCTACTCTTTCATGTATATACAGTATACTTGCTCAGTTTGAGGGCAAGTGATAGGGCACTTGCGATAATAATAAGTTGATTTATTCACTTTATAACATATAAATAGATTTTTTTCATATTTAACAGAGCTTTGCTATAGTGTTTTATTAAGATTGTTGTGAAAAGTGTTTATTATTTTTTTATTTAAAAACGTTTTATAAGCTTTAAAGATAAATTATTATTTCTTTACAAAATTGAAGAAACTTACTGCTCTTTGTTACTAGAAATTTTCTAGAAAAAGTTGGAATTTATAGGTAAATATGTATCGACTAAATTATGTGAAGCAGCATCACTGGCCCTAAACTGAGCAGTAATCATAAGTTACATTGATGAAGAATAAGGATATTAACTTGAATATATTGCAGTAGAGGGCACAGGCGAGCCGTCCCTGGTGTTGATACTGAAGTGGGGGGGCGAGCTGACCCCGGCCGGCAGGATCCAGGCGGAGGAGCTCGGCAGGATGTTCCGCTGCATGTACCCCGGGGGACAGGGACGGCATATACCCGGTCAGTAGCGGGAGAACAGGATACACTATCGTGTTGAATTGTATTAAGTTTTTTGTTGATGGATGGGGTAGTTTTGATTTTTGGTTTTTTTATATTAAAGTTTGCTGTGTAGTGTCGGCTCAATGACTTGATAACTAATAAATCAATAAGTGCGGACTACGCGCGGAATAAAATGTCACGTTCCTTAAAAATATAACAATACCCGTTTATTGTTTGTATATCTCTATTGAATAAAATAAACTCTGGTTGCACTGTCGGCAAATCGATACGCATTCGATTGTCTCAGTAGCTGTGGCTAGCAGACAGTTTGTTTAAGTAAAAGTAGATAGGCCTGCCCCCTATCACGTGAGTACAGTACACTGTCTAAGCAAAACGTGGGTACCTACTTTGGACACTAGGTGGCGCTGTCACGTTCATAAGTATTGGTACCTCTGCCAACCTCTTCGGGGATAAACGGCGTGAACGTTTATGTTTATGTATACGAGCAAATAAAAATCAATTAGATTTTTAAGACGCACTTTCATTATTTACTAGAAACAATTAGCCGAAATTCAACTATCTGTTGACATTTATTCAAACTTGGACAATTCATTGCAAACTTTGTCTAGGTGAAGGCGGTACTCAGGGGTTAGGATTACTTCGTCTCCATTCCACATTCCGTCATGATCTGAAGATCTACGCGTCCGACGAAGGTCGGGTGCAAATGACCGCAGCTGCCTTCGCTAAAGGCTTACTTGCTTTGGAGGGCGAATTGACACCCATATTGGTGCAGATGGTGAAATCTGCTAACACAAATGGCTTGTTGGATAATGATTGCGACTCGTCCAAAGTTCAAAATATGTAAGTATGTATTTTTATTTTGTATATAGCTCCCACCCAAACTATAATACACAGAAAATAAAAATAACTAACTTAAACTCTTCACTAAATAATAATTTGCTAAATTGTAGCTAGGGATGAGTAGTTTCGAATTTTCGCGAATATTTAATTGATTTGCGAAAACGCGTATAGTTAGACGAAGGTTATAACTTTTTTAAACAGGGCGTAAAGCTGCCAAGAGATTATGACTTAAAAACTGATGGTTAATGGCTTGTCTTTCAACTTGTATTGTAATTGTTGTTATGCGCAAAAAGACTATAACGCTCTGGACACTCTAGAATACTTCTATAACCCTCTGGACCTGCCCAAACACCCTGTCTAACACTCTCGCTCCATCACTAGGGCGAAATCCCGTCTCCACGAAGCCATGCAAGTAGACCGCGAATTCTCCGCCGAACAACGCTCCCTGGTGAACCCTTGCCACTCGCTGAGCATCGCCGCCGCCATGGACTACGTCAAGAACCCCGTTCGATGCTGTGCCCATGTTCACGGTCTCATACAGCATTTAGTGGCTATTGTGCTTGCTAAGAAGGATGACCCGAAAACCAAAGGTATTGATAGCTATAAGTGCCAAACAGAGGTAGGCCCGGAGCTCCAGAATTAAAATGTTCCTCAGCCACTTTTGCAAGTTTCATACAGCATCTTGTGGCTATTGTGCTTGCTAAAAAAGATGACCCGAAAACTACAGGTAATTATAACTATAAGTCCCAAACAGCAAGCAAAAAAACCTCAGCCACTTTTGTAAGTTTTTTGGGGAACCCTGCTCACTGGTGACCTCGTGCCACTCGCTGAGCATCGCCGCTGCCATGGACTACATCAAGAACCCAGTTCGATGCTGTGCCCATGTACATGGACTTATACAGCATTTTGTGGCTATTGTGCTTGCTAAAAAGGATGATCTGAAGACGAAAGGAATATACGGGTATAAATCCCAAATAAGGTTAGCTCCAGAGCTCCAGAATTAAAATGATCCTCAGCCACTTTGGCATGTTTCTTGATAAAATCGGGTACACTAGTGAACCCGTGCCACTTGCTGAGCATCGCCGTCGCTATAGACTGCGTCCAGAACCCGATGCTGCGCCCACGCGCATTTACTTATACAGCACCTTGTGGCTATTATGTTGGCTAAGAAGGATGACCCGAAAACTAAAGGTATTTATAGCTAAAAGTCCCAAACAGAGGAGGAAGTGCACCGAACCTCCAGAATTCGAATGTTTCCAGCCACTTTTGCAAGTTTCTGGGTAAAATCCGGTGCGCTAGTGAACCCGTGCCACTTGCTTTGCATCGCTGCCGCCATGGACTTACATAAAAACCCAGTTCGATGCTGAGCCCATGTTCACGGTCTCATACATACATACATTTAGTTGCCATTGTGCTTGGTAAGAAAGATGATCCCAAGACAAAAGATGTGTTTTACAGGATAAGGTAAATTGAGCAATATATAGCAATCAGTTAGGTTTAGGCAGTGGTCCTTTAGTCCTTTACATGCAAAGCTCTAGCAATCGCTGTAAGGGCCATTGCGTACCATGATTTCTACTAGTCGTGTGTTGACGGCGAATAATTTGCGCAACAAAATGTTATGACCACTAGTTGCAGTATATGAAAACTTACCATATTTAGGGGTAGTGACTTAAGCAGGGATCTCCCACTTGACCATCTTTTTTTTATAACAGAATATTTAGAGATCAATTACTGCATTAGCATTCCCCATTACAGTCAATTTCAACTCACTTATTCAGTAACGGTTAAGTTTAATATTTAATAATTATTTTCAGACACAACTCTATACCACGGAGAAACATGGGAGCTAATGGGTCGCCGGTGGAGCAAGATCGAGAAAGACTTCTGCACCAAAAACCAGACGTACGACATTTCCAAGATCCCCGATATTTACGACTGTATCAAATATGACTTGCAACACAATCAGCATACACTCCAGTTTGATATGGCCGAAGAGCTGTATATTTATGCCAAGTATTTGGCTGATATAGTTATTCCACAGGTAAGTTACCGAATGCGATACATTGATTTGCAGCCACTTCTATACTTCGTATATATCGACAGCGCACACTTCAAATTTTATCTACATTTGACTTGTGATAAATAACGAGTAGTGGCTTAATGAGTGGGCTTATTGGAAACCCATCAACACGAATCGTCGTAATGTTAATGTATGCAATGTATTTTTTTTTATTTAACATTATTAAAATTTAAATTATGTAAAACGCTTATCGCACGTGCTTTATGTAACATATAAGTAAACAATTTTTTTCTGCGTTTACGCATTTTTCTTAAGATGTTTTCCGAACTGTTCAATTCTAGAGATTAAACCAAGTTTTGTGCAAACCCTTAACATAACTAAAGCTGTATTCTTCATTTGCAGGAATATGGATTAACAATGCAAGAGAAGCTAACTATAGGGCAAGGTATATGCACGCCTTTGCTAAAAAAGATAAAGGCAGATTTACAACGAAACATTGAAGAGTTTGGTGAAGAGACTGTTAATAGATTGAATCCAAGGTATGTTTTTATTTATATTTTTTTAGACATTATAATGACATAAAAAGGTGTGTAGTAATAATTGTTTCTTATCGCTTCATTTTCTGAAGAATTAATACCTCTACTACACTTTGGGTATATACAGTATATGTAAAAGTCGTTTAATTATTTTTTTCCATTAAAAAAATATAGTAATTAACTTTATTTTGAAAATCTAAACCCGGCTTGAATGTTAAATATTTTGATTTGGTCCTCAGTTTTTTGTCGTATTCTTCTCTTTACAATACACCTAGGCGAATATGAATTCGATTTAGTTTAATAACCGTTGACGTATTTTTTAAATAATGATTTGTTTTAATTCTATTTCAGATACAGCCACGGCGTGTCAAGCCCAGGCCGTCATGTCCGCACACGTTTATACTTCACCAGCGAGAGCCACGTGCACTCGCTGCTCACCGTGCTGCGGTTCGGAGGACTGGTCGACGTTAGTACTAGCACTACTACCTGACACCTACTCTATACCACATAACACCTACTATACTTCACCAGCGAGAGCCACGTGCACTCGCTGCTCACCGTGCTGCGGTTCGGAGGACTGGTCGACGTTAGTACTAGCACTACCACCTAACACCTACTCTATACCACATAACACCTACTATACTTCACCAGCGAGAGCCACGTGCACTCGCTGCTCACCGTGCTGCGGTTCGGAGGACTGGTCGACGTTAGTACTAGCACTACCACCTAACACCTACTCTATACCACATAACACCTACTATACTTCACCAGCGAGAGCCACGTGCACTCGCTGCTCACCGTGCTGCGGTTCGGAGGACTGGTCGACGTTAGTACTAGCACTACCACCTAACACCTACTCTATACCACATAACACCTACTATACTTCACCAGCGAGAGCCACGTGCACTCGCTGCTCACCGTGCTGCGGTTCGGAGGACTGGTCGACGTTAGTACTAGCACTACCACCTAACACCTACTCTATACCACATAACACCTACTATACTTCACCAGCGAGAGCCACGTGCACTCGCTGCTCACCGTGCTGCGGTTCGGAGGACTGGTCGACGTTAGTACTAGCACTACCACCTAACACCTACTCTATACCACATAACACCTACTATACTTCACCAGCGAGAGCCACGTGCACTCGCTGCTCACCGTGCTGCGGTTCGGAGGACTGGTCGACGTTAGTACTAGCACTACCACCTAACACCTACTCTATACCACATAACACCTACTATACTTCACCAGCGAGAGCCACGTGCACTCGCTGCTCACCGTGCTGCGGTTCGGAGGACTGGTCGACGTTAGTACTAGCACTACCACCTAACACCTACTCTATACCACATAACACCTACTATACTTCACCAGCGAGAGCCACGTGCACTCGCTGCTCACCGTGCTGCGGTTCGGAGGACTGGTCGACGTTAGTACTAGCACTACCACCTAACACCTACTCTATACCACATAACACCTACTATACTTCACCAGCGAGAGCCACGTGCACTCGCTGCTCACCGTGCTGCGGTTCGGAGGACTGGTCGACGTTAGTACTAGCACTACCACCTAACACCTACTCTATACCACATAACACCTACTATACTTCACCAGCGAGAGCCACGTGCACTCGCTGCTCACCGTGCTGCGGTTCGGAGGACTGGTCGACGTTAGTACTAGCACTACCACCTAACACCTACTCTATACCACATAACACCTACTATACTTCACCAGCGAGAGCCACGTGCACTCGCTGCTCACCGTGCTGCGGTTCGGAGGACTGGTCGACGTTAGTACTAGCACTACTACCTGACACCTACTATATACCACATAAAACATACCATATATCATCTACTATCTACCGCTTAATACCTATCACTATACACACCACTTATAAAGTGACTTCTGGCTCTGAATTCAGGCATTTACAACACAACTTTTTACAACACAAAATTGTGCACTACACCGACACCTTTCTATTAAATCATAATTCTTCCCCACCAAAAAACAGGTTGTACAAAAAAAAAACAGTGTGTAGTGCTATCGCCATGGAATACGTGTCGATAATGTCGGAACTCAACCATGTGTCGCAGATAGTGCTTATGCTGTATGAGGATCCTACGAAATTTTATAAATCTTAATTGAATATCCTACTTTGTATAATAAAAAAAACGTACATGCATACAAACATATACACAGGGCTTTAAACCCTAGAAGGGGTAGCCAGAACTTCGAACTAAGAAATTCCTCAGCCACTATTGGAAGTTGGGTATGAGAAGGATTTTAAAAAAAAGGTTAATGTTGATTGGTCTCCAACCGCATCGCCCAAAATTCCCTTCAAAAGCCTTATACCGCATATACCTTTAGTCTCCACTTACGATCCCACGGGTAGAAATGGAGCAGTGCTATTCTACGCCAAAATTACACAGCATTAAAAAATACTATAATTTAAACAATAACGCAGGTATTAAAAGACGAGCAATGGCGCCGTGCGATGGAGTACGTGTCGATGGTGTCGGAACTCAACTATATGTCGCAGATCGTGGTCATGCTCTATGAGGATCCGACCAAGGATCCTAGCTCGGAAGAAAGGTGAATAAATTCTGGTTTTTTGTGTTGGAACATTTATGATTGTAAGTGAAAAAATAAATATTTGGTTCCCATACAATTTAGAAAGAGAAGATTTTTTTTATTTAGCACATATATACAGTATTCAATGACATAATTTAAAGAAATGGTTTCCCTAAATTGGGCCCACAATCAGTAATTTCTGATTTGTGTATGAGTATACACAAAATCGGAACTGGTTTTCATTGTGAGCCCTACTAACTGAAGAAATATTATTTGGTATTAGTTGTTGATGTTAATGCACTATGATGATGATTTTACACCTACATTCACAATAATGTTTTAATTAAACTGTAAATTTTATTAGTTATTACAGATTTCAAGATATAGAGAAAATTTATATAGGCCACTGTATGAAGATTTATCTCAGTATGATGTTTTAACGTCCCTTGCGGTAGTGGTATTAATATACGGTATGTTTCTGTGTACACTTAATAAAGTGAATGTAAAATTTCTGAAAAACAGTTTAGTAGTGAAAATATGAAGTAGTTTAATAGAAGTTAAACATTTGTATGAGAATAAATAATAGCAACCGTGATAGCCCAGTGAGTAGAACACTCGGTTATCGTGCAAACGACTAGTGTTCAAATCCTGGGTCGGGCCTACACCAATTTGTCTTTTCTAAAGACATATGTGTGGTTAATTTATCATGGTTGCTAACGGTGAGGGAAAACATCGTGAGGAAACCCACATGGCTGAGTTGTACTTAGTCATGTGACAGTGTATTCGTACAAAACGGCGATAGGCCTGCCCCCTATCACGTGAGTACACTGTCCATGCAAAACGTGGGTACTCTGAACACCAGGTGACAAAGTCACTTGATGTTCAGAAGTATTAGTACCTCTGCCAACCCCTTCGGGGATATTCGGCGTGAACGTTTATGTTATGTTATGTTAATAAATAATAATAAATATATATATACGGACATATTTTACACAGATCAAGTTAGCCCCAAACTAAGTATAACTTGTATTACGGGATACTAACTCAACGATACATTTAATATTATATAATACAAGCATAAATAACATCCAAGACTAAGAAACAATCATTTATGCTCATCACATAAATTTAAATCTTTTTGTTCATGAAAACCTCATGTGGGGATTATTACTAACTAGCGACCCGCCCCGGCTTCGCACGGGTGCAATGCAAAATATACCTACTACAGAATGTCCTTATACACAACGTTCACAGCTTTTTTGTCATTAGCCAATACAAACATGTTTTGCTTAGACGTTACTCTTGACAGCGCGACTTATAATTGGCCATGTGAAAAACACTCAACACTCAAGTTTAATCCTGCAACGTTAAAAGTTTGACCCTGCGATTTATTAACGGTCATTGCAAAAGATATCTTTACCGGAAATTGTAGGCGTTTAAATTGGAACGGTAAATCTGATGGTATCAGAGGAATTCGGGGAATTAGTACATCTTCTCCGGTACCACATCCGGTGAGTATTGTGCACTCTATTGTGAATTTTTTTAGTGATTTTACCAGCAAACGTGTGCCACTGCAGAGCTTAGGAGGATTCAGATTTCTTAATAAAATAACAGGACAACCTACTTTCACACTCTCAATAAAATTAAAAGATAATCAACAACAAAAGATACTTATTCTATTCAGTTTAATTAATTCTTGATATTTTCCTCGCTAGAGAGCTCCGATAAACGCGTGCGATCGCTGCAAATCATAAAGTGACGCGACGCCCCGCCCGGCGCAAACAACTACGACCCTGCATTTTAAATTTGTAATATCTTCGGTAATATTCACTTAAATTACATGCTGTAAAAAGCATATTGATCTATAATAAATGCACAATTTATTTAAGGTACTTAATTGGATAAGGATTAATGTTGTATTGTTTAAAATCACTTCGTAAATAACCATTTTTTAGTAAAGAATAAAAATGGTTATGCTGGGTTATCCCTAAGAGATAGACATATACCATCGTGGACTTTTTTGTTGAACTTTTTAAGGTGAACAATACTGTAGTACATTATTTTGGTCTATCTCGTAGGGTTCAGCCAGCGTTTGATATATAAGCTCAAAATAACGTGCCTATTTACGACATCACATTAGAAACCTTTAAATTTATCAGTGTTTCTCTACTATATTATGCATTTATTATACATACAAACCTTCCTTAAAAATCACTCTAGCTATTAAAAAAAACCGCGTCAAAATCCGTTGCGTAGTTTTAAAGATCTAAGCATACATACCGACATACAGCGAAAGCGACTTTGTTTTATACTATGTATTGATAAATAAAGAATAAATAAAGGAAAGAACGACACGGTGGCTCAATTGGCAGAGCGACGGGGGCGTATACCCGAAGTCGCGGGTTCGATTCCCGCCTGTGTCGAAATTTTTCTTTCCTTTATTGATTAGTCATCACATAAATGTTGCTCTCAGTGGGGATCGAAACCGCAACATCCGGACCGAGAACCTATCCACTCGACCACGGCTGTCGTCGAATGTATGTATTTTTCTTTGTATTCCAGATTCCATGTTGAGCTGCATTTCAGTCCTGGCGTTAATTGCTGTGTGCAAAAGAATTTACCTCCTGGTCCTGGGTTCAGACCCCACAGTCGAAACCATTCCACTACTAACAACTCAGTAAGTAAACTGTCCCACTGAACGACCAATGTTACTAAATAATGTTACATACATACTAATAGTACTAAAGAACAAATTAATAAATTTTTTTTAATGTTTAATATTCAGGACCATCTCAACTAAGAAATTATTTAAAGAATAAGCTATAGCCACCATTGTTTACAAGTAGGTCATACATACTAGATGTCACCTACCTTAGTCGTGCCATGTATATTCTGCCTCACATCTAAGCATTCCTAGGGTACTAAAAAGCATTGTAGTAATTTAATGTTTTTTGACATGAATTCCTCATGTGGGGATTATTACTCATAAATAAAAGATGATGTAAACATTATGACATCTATCCAGTCTGGGCATAAGATCTATCTTTATTAATTTTAAATAGTTTTTATTTTACATACATGCATTTTATAGTATACTACAATGCTCATAAATAAAAGATGTTATTAAAGGAAACAAAAATTTCGACACTGGCGGGGTTCGAACCCGCGACCTTCGGGTATACGCCCCCGTAAGGTCGCGGGTTCGAACCCCGCCAGTGTCGAAATTTTTCTTTCCTTTAATAATGTTTACATCATTTTTGCTGTGTAGTGTCGGCTTATAATAGCATTACCCCAATTCTTCCGGCGGGTGTACATAAGAGGCGACTAACGGTATTGGGGCTTTAAAGGGATTTTTGGGCGATGCAGTTGGAGACCCATCACCAACAACCTTTATTTTACCATCTTTTCCCCACTTAACTTTCCAAAAGTGGCTGAGGAATTTCGAATTCCTTAGCTCTGGCTACCCCATCTAGGGATTTATAGCTGTGAGTATATGTTTGTATGTATGTATGTATTTTTTTAACTTACAAATGGAGTCATCTAAACCATCTTATAATAAATAACTAATACTTTCGCAGTGCGTGTAATTTAAGGACAATATCCTTAAAAGAGGATTAAGAGAAAATAAATTTATAAAATTTCAACATTTAGCAACTTTTACATTAGTTTCGGCACAGATAATATAATACTATACTAGTACAGATACCCAATCCCATACAACGAAATGTGATGTGCTTAAATACCCTTATTCGGCGGGCTATTTTTTAGTTCCTTATTGTTCGCTAGATGGCGATAAAAACAAAAACCAAATGATAACAAAGCCCGGTATCTTACTCGGCTAATATTAGGAAATGGCGGCTGCGGGGCGCGCGGGGCGGGGGCGCCTCGGTAACACGACACAAGCGAGACAGATTTTATTACTTTATGACTTTCTTTCACTAAATGTTTATTTGCAAATTTGCAAATATGGTCAAGGACAAAGACTAGGTCAAGGACAAAATCGTCGAAAAGGCCAATTGCGTACGAGTATTACATCCGTTTGTAGATATTTTTGCTTGTAATGTTAACAGTGTCGTTGTCGATATTCTTCTCTGCTATGTGTCGGCTTAGAATAGCACTATCCCATTTCTTACCGTAATGGTTCGTAATAGACGGCTAAAGGTATTGGGGCTTTTGGGTGATTTTAAGGCGATTCTGTTGGGGACCCACCATCAAAAATCTTTGTTTTATAATCTTATCCCAACACAAGTTCCAAAGTGGCGAACGAAATTTTTATTCCTAGGCTCTGGTTCCCCCTTCTAGGGATTTATAGCCGAAAATAAATGTGTGAATAATGAACGATATTCTGTTTATTAAAATAAAATAAACAGAATAAACACATTTATTTATTTAATAACATCGTGCAAGACGTATTCGTGCTGTAGTGGCGGCGTATAATAGCACTACTCCGCATCATTCCGTCAGTGAGGTATTGAGCGCTTGTGTTGAGATTTTTCTTTCCTTTATTTATTCTTTATTTATTAGTTATTTATAATCCCCACATGAGGTTTAAATGATTTGAGTTGTTTAGTTTGAGGCATAGAATAAAGTTTGTGGCTGGAGGGTTTAATTTCATTGATTGGTTGGCGATGTGGTGATAGACCACAAATATTTAATCAAAAAATGTATCTTCCACAAGCTGACATTCCACAAGCATCTGTGGGTTTGTCGCATTCAAACTTCTAGTTATTACTATACTAAAATGTCAGCTCAAAATGGTATCATTTAATATTATAACATAACATAACATAAACATAAACGTTCACGCCGAATATCCCCGAAAGGGTTGGCAGAGGTACTAATACTTCTGAACATCACGTGACTTTGTCACCTGGTGTTCAGAGTACCCACGTTTTGCATGGACAGTGTACTCACGTGATAGGGGGCAGGCATATCGCCGTTTTGTACGAATACACTGTCACATGACTAAGTACAACTCAGCCATGTGGGTTTCCTCACGATGTTTTCCCTCACCGTTAACAACCACGATAAATTAACCACACATATGTCTTTAGAAAAGACAAATTGGTGTAGGCCCGACCCAGGATTTGAACACTAGTCGTTTGCACGATAACCGAGTGTTCTACCCACTGGTCTATCACGGTTGCTATCACTTAATATTATAATACATTATAATTAATTTTACTGGGTTATGTGGCTCGAATGTTAACCCATTTCCAAAATTTATGGTTCTTTTATAATCTATTCTCCACATAAAGCGGCTAATAATTTGAAAATGTTGAAAGTATTATTAGAGAAGTATTAAAAAAAATCTATAGCTGGTTTCAACTGCAATCATACGGACATTTAACTCCAACTCAAACGTTAACGCCGAATATCCCCGAACGGGGTCGGCAGTGGTATCAATACTTCCGATATTCACGTGACATTGTCACCGGGTGTTCAGAGTACCCACGTTATGCTCGAACAGTGTACTCACGTGATAGGGGACAGGCCCATCGCCGTATTGTACAAATACAATCTCCCAGGGTTAGAAAACTAGTCGTCTGCAAGATAAGCAGTGTTCTACCCACTGAGCTACTAAGCCGTCATTAAACTACTAATTTTATTTTATCTAGGTACCTACGCGCTACACCTTCAGTACAGAATACTTATCCTATTTGTAAAAAGTATTTATCAATCTTGCGTGATTATTATTATTTCTCATACCGTTGGAGTAACAGAAAATATAAATCTCATTGTTTAATCATCATGCAAAATGCTGTATACCTGGCTGTTTTAAAAAAAAAACATTATTACATACATAAATATACTTACAACTATAAATCCCTAGAAGGGGTAGTCAAAGCTTCGAAAAAGTCAATCACTGAGTTATTAATATTGATTCAAACGTTCACACCGCAAATCCCTGACGGTAGTGCAGACAGGGGTACTAACACTAAAAATCAACTTTCTACAACAAAGTACTAACAGATATAAAAATAACATACATACATATACTCACGGCTATAAATCCCAAGAAGGGGTAGCCAGAGCTTCAGAGTTAGAAACTCCTCAGTCACATTTAAAAGTTGATAGGGGAGAAAATGGTATAAATAAATTATCGTTAGTGATGGGCCTCCAAAAATCCCTTAAAAGCCCCAATACCGTAAGTCGCCCCTTACGTTCAGCCATCGGAAGAAATGGGGTAGCGACATTCTAAGCCGACACTACACGGCTAAAAAATAGTGATAAGAATTGGAACAAGGTTATTTTTGAGCGATGCGGCAGGAATTAAAATTACATGTATATTCTCACGCCGTTAGTTCACATTGGGATAGTTAGAGACTATCGATCGCCACTTTGTACGGCCATGGCAAACTTGGGACACTTGTCTTTTTAAGCACAGTCTCTTTTTGGTCCAAACGTGTACGCCGAGGTCGTTAAAAAAATAAAATCACTTAAAAAAACCCCTATACCCCGTGACGTGAGTCGCCTCTTGCAATCACCCACGAGTAGTAATAGGGTAGTGTTATTTTAAGTCGACAATTATCACCAATTCGATTACTTGGGTGGACGCAAATCAAAACAAGTAAGATACGTCAATAAACACCATCTCAATTTGGCGCCATCTATTGTCAGTAGTTGAAATCACTAAACATTTTAGTTATATCGATGTAGTTCTACAATAATCATTTGGGAATACAATTTCTTAAAAACGAAAATACAGTTTTTTTTTATATTTTGCTTCTAATTGTAATAATTTATGTTTTATGGTATTAAGTGACAAAATAAATTACCATGTTATATTTATCTAACTGTCTTTTGGCTTTTTAAACGATTATTAGCCACTTTAAGTTTTTATTTTAAAAGTCGACTATATCTTAACTCCATCTATTGAGCGAAGAGGTAACTAAAAACATTTTGTATGAGATGGTATACCATGGTTTCGGCTATTTTCGCATCGGCAATCCAGCCCTTGAAGTAAATCGCAACAAAATGAGTTTGTGTATCTATGAAAATATTCACTTAATGAGTTGATTATAGATGGTGCTACGGTTGTTTTATTGAAATGAATGTTCCTGAGCCTATCGGATGTCTGCGAAAAGAACAAAGAACATAAGTTAATTTATCATACATTTTAAATCGAAGGTACTGTGTTGCCTGCTTTTTGATAACAATAGTACTATTAATTTTTCGTAGTCATTAAATTTAAAATATGTTTATTGAGTTTTTTGTCATATCTAGAGTTCCCCTGAAGAGGTGAAATGTATAGAAGAAGAAGTTGAAGAAGATCAAATGGCCAGTCAAGAAACTCTGCAACCAGTAAGTATATATTTTTTGTTTTTTTTTATGCTTTGTAACTGATTTTCACCATTGCCATTTATGATGACATATTCCACTATACTTTGTATCTTTAACTTAATTCAACTGAGTAATTGATTACGAAGTTGTGAAAACTTAAAGTAACAATGTTTTTTTTATTTTAATCAGCGTGTAGTCAAGTCCAATACAATGCATTTACAGGAATGTTTTTGAATAATAAGAAGTGTAGTGTCGGCTTAGAATAGCACTACCTCGTTTCTACCGATGGGTGTACGTAAGAGGCGACTAACGGTATTGGGGCTCTTAAGGGATTTTTGGGCGATGTGGCTGGAGACCCATCATCAACCACCTTTACTTTACCATCTTTTCCCCACTCAATTTTCCAAAAGTGGCTGAGGAATTTCTAATTCCTTAGCTCTAGCTACCCCTTTAAGGGATTTATAGCCGTGAGTATATGTATGTATGTATGTATCTATATATGAGTATAATATGACATGACATATACTCACGCCATTAGTTCCCATTGGGGTAGGCAGAGACTATTGATATATGAGTATAATAATCTTGATAATAATTAAAGTGGTACTTTGCGATATTTTTTTAAATTTAATATTTGGTATTAATAATATTTTTCTTACCAGGACAGCGCCGACGATGTAGATTCTACATTTTCACCAAACAAAATAGCTAAAGCTATGTTACGTCCCTCCGATCCTATTCCCATTGGGTAAGTGATTGATCATATTATGATGCAGAGAGAATGTTTTCTAAAATATAATAAAATTATTAAAAAAATGTTTTAACACATTTAAGTGTACTTCGTTTATACTCAAGTATGTTAGAAAGTATTTTATTTATACTATAAACAGCACATTTTCATTATTATCAAATAGCATTTTTTTGTAAAACTTTAAAAAGGGGTGAATCTTTAGAAATGCAATTTCCTCAGCACGTTTTTTAATTAAAGTAGGAAAAAGATGGTAGAATAAAAAATGTGATGGGTATCCATCCATATCGCCCAACATATACTTAAAAAGTTCCTAATACCCATGTCGGCTTGTATAACACACACGGGAAGAAATGTGTAGGTTTTATTCTATGTTGAATTATTCTGTGTAGGTTCAACGTAAATAATATTTTTATATGCATTGTATAGGTACTAAATAAATAATAATTTTATATGCATTGACTTAAGGCTTTAAAACCCAAAACGAAGTAGCCAGTGTTTTAGATTTAAAAAAATCCCTTTAATTAACGATGATTAGAAAAAAATCCTTTTTAAAATTTCAGAGCCCAATAATCACTTAAAAAGTCTCATAAACCTAAGTTGCTGTTAACGATACACTATGGGTTGAAATAGGTTAGTTTTATTGTTTCTATATTACGCAGCTAAATAATGAAACAGATATAGTTAATAAGATGATAATGACGTGATAGTCCAATGGGTAGAACACCCGCCCGTAAACAGACAGGCGTGAGGAAATCCGCGTCAAATCCCGGGTCGGGCATACACCAATTTGTCTTTTCTAAAGTCATATGTGTGGTTAATTTATCATGGTTGTTAACGGAAAACATCGTGAGGAAACCCACATGGCCGAGTTGTACTTAGCCATGTGACAGTTTATTCGTACAAAACTGCGATAGGCCTGCCCCCTATCACGTGAGTACACTATCTAAGCAAAACGTGGGTACCTACTTTTGACACTAGGTGGCGCTGTCGCTTGTTGTTTTGAAGTATTGGTACCTCTGCCAACCCCTTCGGGGAAAACGGCGTGAACGTTTATGTTTTACGTATGTTATGTATATAGTAATTATAGATTTATAAAGCTAGTCACGCAGTATCGATAGCGTATGTTTCCCAGCAACCTGCACTACACGGTGAGCGGGCACGAGGCGTCGTCGCTGGCGGCGCGGCTCAACGCCGAGCTGCGCGCGCACACCGCCGCCGACGAGCGCGCGCACTCGCAGGTGACGTCACAGCGTGCGATACGTCTTTGCTAGACGGTGTCGGCTTTTACTAACACCACCAGAGATGTGCACCAGCTATGCTATGGATGCGTATGATATCCACCAATCATATTCCTTGCTAGATATATGCTACGTGTAGAAGAAATATGGTTGGTGGATATCAAAAGTTCCGTAGCATAGCTACATAGCACATCTCTTGTGGAAAGGCACACTTACAGTGAACTCAATATCTTTACATTAACCCGTTATAAAGTAGAGGTATCCTCAAAAATTCATTGTGTTTCACTTCAATTTGAGATAAGGTTGAAATTATGGTGTCCAATAATATGACTCGAGCTTTATAAAGAGCTAACCACAAGAAGAACGCCGAGCTGCGCGCGCACACGCAGGTGAGCGGCGTCACATTACCACGCTATGCTATGGTTGGTGATGGGTGTAGGTGCAGACTTGGTAAAGGTCGCAGGAAGCCGATGGATGAGGGCAGCTCAGGACCGGTCGTTGTGGAGATCTTAGGGAGGCCTATGTCTAGCATTGGACGTCTATCGGCTGATGATGATGATGGTGTAGGTCTCAGAAATAGCTTTATAATGATCCTGAATATAATGTAGATACAGCTTTGGTGGACGAAACTTAGTAACTATATTTCCAGAGTTAACTGTTTCTTTTGATAACCGAATATCACAGCATGATACCCAACATCTACGTTATATCAATTTTATATGTCTACTACTAGATGTATTTCTCCCCCAAACATCTTCACATTGAGTCTGAATAGAATATAAACACTGATTTGGATAGATAATTGTTCTTTGTTGGAGTTGGGATCAAGATTAAGAGGTGTTTCATGATAACATAAAATCACTTTCACTTAGATATATTAAGAAAAATAATAAACGGTGCCAATGGAATAAGTTGGGACTAATGAGTTACGCGCGGTACAAGGTAAGAATGCGAACTGTCATTAAATAGGTGAAATGTAGAAGGAGTCCAAAGTACGGTGATTATATCCAAAATAAGGTTCTTACATAGTAATTTAAACATTTATCGAGCTAACTGATTCCTTTGTTAAATAGCATGATATGATAACTCTCACTATTGCATTTTCTTTTTGTTATTGTATTGGTGTTTTGGTTTACGAATTGTTAAGCATATGGAGTTTCCACACTAAACCACTAAGGGTGTCCGTTAGTTTACGAATCAATGTCTCTCATATGCACTTCAACGTTTTTTTTTGGATGACTAACAATATTTTTAAACTTAGGTAAGTAGCGTCAACATTATTAAATGGACCCATTTCGTACCATAACACATTGTTTTAAATTTCCAGAGTGAAGAAAAAGAGTCGAAGGAAGTAGAGGAGCACCAACCGCGGGCTCGTAGTTTCGACCAACACAAACAGACGGACAATGGTAAGACAGTGCGAGCGAGCAAACCCGAGTGTGTTAACTTGTTTGCGACTAACACACACCCTACAGGTATTGTAAGGAAGTTAAAGGAATATGAAATTATCATTTCTTACGCTCAAAGGTTTCCCATGTGGCCCGATTGTACCTTATTTTTTGATTGCATCTCTGTCGTTATTTGCTAATAACGTGTTTTTACCAGTTTTGTGAACCGAATATTTTTACTTTGTTACTAATGAGATTCTTGTTTAAGCAGCTCCTCTCTTTAGAAAATACCTTCTTTTTTTTAAATGATCTTTTTTAACGATTTTTATTGCATTATTATGGACGTCTTGTTGTTTAAACATTTAAGTATAAAATTTCCCAAACCACTATCGATAAAGTAAGAAGAGGTTACAGAAACTATGTTAGACTAATTTTAGTTTAGAACAAACATTAGAGTCGTTAAAATTAATTTAATTTTGTTGTTGACTGTTAAACCTTTATTGGCAACCGCATATAGGCAAAGAATTATAAGTTTCTATATAAACTAAGCTAGTCCTTTCTGAAAGCGACCTGTTAGTTGTCCTTGTCATCACTCCCAATAAATATGGTTACCATTATGTAAATAAATCAGTATGGGTGTTTCGTTAAGATTTACTAGTTTACTATTCACTATCGTCATTATTGGGTGTATTCAGTAATTGGTATGTAAATGCAGTCATCCTTTCAATATGTAAATAAGCGCTTTTAATGTTTAAATTATTCCAGAACACAGCATGGTTATTATTGGTGACGAATTTATATAAGATATTTTATTTATTTAACTTTTTTTGCTGTCTTGGGTCAGCTTAATTGAAGTAATAAAATCCTATAAAGCATTTGATTGGTAGTAATGGGCGTTTCGATGAAGCTTTCAATAACTTTGACGTAAATTTTTAAGAGAAGAGCTAATTAGAGACCCATCACCAACAACCTTTATTCTACCATCTTTTCCCCACTCAACTTCCAAAAGTGGCTGAGAAATTTCTAATTTCTCAGCTCTGGCTACCCCTTTTAGGGATTTATAGCCGGGAGTATATGTATGTATGTATGTAAACTTCATGTCATATATTCCTAAATCTGTGATAGTTTATTTTTCTTATGTATAGAAAGTACATGCTGCTTCTGTGCTGTTTGGGACAGTTTTGTTTAAAGCAATGAATATTGAATTGACTGCCTTGTTATAAAAGAATATATTTATTAGGGCTCATGATAGAAATATGTATGTAATGTAGTTTGGTCTTATGCTTTTATATTTTTTTATTGATCAGTAAAAGATATAAATTTTAATGCTGCCAATTTTTAATTTACATTTTGGTTCCACACTTTAAACAAGAGGCACCAACTTAGAATTAGTACACTGATTTCCAGAATTATTATCCTGTCGCAAATTATCACATTTAAGCTTCAAATGTTAAAATATGGAACCAAAATAAGATGTTGTTATTAATGCGTTTGCTGAAGTGTGTAGTGTTTTGTGGACGAGTCTTCGCGTGTGTGAGCTCATTCTGGCCGACGATTTTGTGTGAGCTGTCTTCGACTTTGCGATCTTCAAATTTGGGCTCGATTCTCGCTTTTATTTGAAAATATTCGGATGTACCATTTTGTCAGTTGCTAAGTTCTATTGAGAGTGCTAAGAGACTATTTCAATGCACCAGATTACATACATGGGAAAAAATCATGAGTATTTTCTAATCCCCACTCTACAGCAACCTAAATTTCCAAATCATTGGGCATTTCTATTAAAAATTTTACTTAAACAAACTTAATGAAATAAAAAAAAAATGAAATTTTTAATCTTTATCTTTTCCTATACTACTGAGTTCCCTTATTCTTCTTAAATGGTACATCCACCTTTTCACATAAAAGCTTCAAAATTGCATGGTTTGGTATCGGCGTAAACTTCTGGCCGTCGGTTCCTCTCCGGATCACGCGATCGTGAACCGGTGAGAAGCTGACAGTATCGAGGTTTACGTCGCACTTACTAACGGGTGTGGCGTTCTATCGGGAAGCGGGTTTATTTGAGCACGCTTTTAACTAACCGCACTCTATCAAGTTACAATATATTAAAAGTATTTGTCTTTCCCTCGTTCATATCATTCATATCGGTAACGCGTCGCGCATAACTAACGTTAGTATTGCGGCCCGAGTTCGCTCCGGTAGTTAGCGTGAGCGGGCCAGCGTCCCCGGGGGGTGCGGGGGGCGGTGAGGGGGGTTCGCCGGGGTCGTTGACCTGGCACGCGGGCTGGCTCGCAGGGCGGCGACAGCGACACAGCATCGGCGGCCAGATGAGCTACCTCAAGATGCTGGGGCTGGCGCGCGGCAAGGCGCCCGGCCTGTTCAGCACGGCCGTCATCAGCGGCAGCAGCTCGGCGCCCAACCTCCGCGTGTGCGTGCCCGCCGCCGCCGCCGCCGCCAGTGAGTACTCACATGCTTATGTTTGCAGGTAGTAAGCGTTCTGCTGTTGAATTGAGATTTGCAACGTGTCGACGTTAGTTCAAATTTTATCACGCATCACGGTTTCATCTCCACAGTTAGGAGTTTCTGAAAATATTAAGAGATAAATAGGAGACATAAAAAGTGGTCCATATTAAAACAAAAACACAGTTGCTATGTATACATAATTATAATATCAGCTGCCTTATACCATAAAAGATTGTCAGCTTTAGTTGTGACTGTGTATTGTAATATATTATAGTCTACACCACGGACTACTCGAGCAGTTGAAGTGTTTTGGTCGGTTAGCAACTACAAACCGATGACAGGAACTGTTTGAGCTATCCGTTTCAAGTAGCTCTAACAGTTGCTGTCATATTCTTTCTATAATATACCTACTTTCGACTATAAATCTCAAAAAGAATAGCCAGACTTTCAATAATAGGAACTCCTCAGACACTTTTTAAAATTGAGAAAAAAGACATTGAAAAAAAATGATGATTAATGTTGGTTCTCACCTCACATGAAACCCACAACAATAAAAAGTGGTGTAATTTAATCATTTGCGGTTCTAGTAACATATTCACTGCTCCAGGACTGGGTGAGACTGCACACCGCCAGTTGTCGGTAGTATTATCCAGAGCAGTACAATTATGTCTATGTATTTAATTTTAAATGTTATTTTTGTTACTAACAAAGGTATTTAAGTTTATGTGATTACTAACAACTATATGGATGAATAATCCGAAATAAATGTATTTGATTGATTCAGCGGCGCTCGAAGGTTTCGGCGGCGTGCCAGCCATCCGTCCGCTGGAGACGCTGCACAACGCGCTGTCGCTGCGCCAGCTGGACGACTTCCTGGAGCGGGTGGCCGCCGCGCCCGTGCTGGCCACAAACACCGCGCCTGGTACGTCACACGGGGGACTCGCTTTGCACTCTTACATAGATATGACGTGGTATTGTGTTGTTTATAACAATCCGTCCAAACTAATGGATGGCCAAACCACCAAGTAAGCGTTAAGCCAAACAACTGGCACACAAATAATGTGTAATATAATATACTCCACCGTATTACTTCCAACGAAACTTTTATTCTGTTTTAAAATCGCAAGCTCTCAGAAAGTACTTTAAATCCTAGTTCAGCACCAAAACAATTCCCCAAAAATCAACAACCGTTAGTCAGTTCCACACGTCTTTGAAGATTTGTTTTACCTTTTGTCCAGCAGACTTTCTGAAACGGGCATCAATAAGTTGGTAGATAGATGCATTGATTGCATGGGTTATAACCAGCGAACTATTAAACTATAGAAATGTAACTCGCTAAATTTTGTGTACCTTTTTCCTAAGTGCTCTTGTGGGCGGGGCTTACTCGAAGTATATTTTCGGCATTTAGTACTCAGCGTCACTTTGCATAAGCTTGACGTCGAAACGTCAACACTAAAACACAATTTATTGGTGATTTTTGAAGCCGAAATGACTATTTGTCAAGTGAAATGGTGTCGGAGCAGCAATCGTATCCACAATAAATCACATGATGTCAATTTTCACGCGTAAGTATTTTATTTTCGTATTTACAAAATATCTTGTTGTAGCGCATGTAAACAAACAGTGATTGACAGCTGATTGACAGTGATGATGGCGGACTGGCATCTCTGCCAAACGTGGATGGTTTATGCAACATTTTTCGAACCAACTTATTTTAAATCGTCTTAATTTCTAAACACAATTCAACCTTAATCGGATTCCTATTTTTGTTATAGATTTCCTCATAATGATGTCATTCGAAAAAAATGGATTGCCGCTATACGATTTGAAAGGCGAGATGAACTTTGGGTGCCTCCAAAAACGTCGTCCGTGTGTCCAATCCATTTCATTGAAAGTGATTACCATGAAGTAAAATCCCGAAGAAGATTGAAAAGTACTGCAGTTGTAACTTAACGCTCTCTTTCTATGGAGTTTGAAGTTCGCAAGCTGCGCTTAAGCTAAGTTTCGGTTAGTGAAATCAGGGTTTATTTTTAGAAACTAAAAGCGCAGCTTACGATCGTCAAATTCCATAGAAAAAAAGCGTTAATCTGGACGTCTTTAAGGCCTGAATGAATAGACTACTTCTAGACAGACATGCTCCATCTTAGACCGCATCTGCACGGGATTGTGGTTAAATGTCTTGACTATCAATTGTAAAAAAAAAACGTTACGTATTTTAGGAGCAGTAAGCTCACAAAAAGACACACAACTTTGTTTTATACTATGTAATTATTGTTTAGTTTTGTTCATATCCACTGCAGGAAATGGACCTAGATGTAAATATATATTTTTATTAAATATTATATTCCTTTTATAAATAAAAATTTACAGTAATTCTTTAGTTTTATTTCATACAAAGTAATTCACACTTTAATACGGGCCACAATTTAAACATGTTGCACATGCATGAAACCATCCAGTAATCGTACCGAATATTGTTACTCTATGGTACCAAACGAAAGTCAAATGACATATGGGGCAGTAATAAAAATGGCCAACCAATCAGCGGGCTAGACAGGCGGCAGATAGCTGTATGTGTGCGTGATCTTGTATCGTGATGTGTCTGGTATGTGTGCGTGATCGCTGAGCCGTTTTCTAGCGATGTTTAGTACCGAAGTTACATTTCTATAGTTTAATAGTTCGCTGGTTATAACTTTGATTAAGAAAGGTAATAACAGTGTTAACTTAAAACTGCAATTTCATACGGAACGAACATTATTCCAACATATATATCGCACCTTAATTTCAGTTATTAACTTATTAAATACCATAGGCAACGTGTCAGAATACGGCGCAGGCTGGAGTGGTCCTTCGAGTCTGATGTCTTCATCGGGCGAGCTGGCCGGCGGTAGTGGTCTGTCTTCTGTAGGACCCTCGTCTCCTAACACCGCCGCCACCATAGATACTACGCCAACTACGGACAGGTATAACATTGATATATGTGTGGGGGTTAGAGTCTGGATTTTTTTTTAATTTTATGAGACAAAATGGACATTTAGTAAATATTCTGTTTTAAATTTCACTGAAATCGGAGTTGAAAAAATTACTTCCTAATTTTCTGCCAAACAATATTAATTTTTAATAAAACAAGGAATGCAATATTAAGTTCAAAATAGTTATATTATTTATTGGGTAGAAGAAAATAACATTAACATGAGCATGAAACTCTTTAAACAATCACATTTTTTTCCAATCTTTCTGAGGATTAGTTCTAAACACTCACTGCACGCGGTGCAACCAAATGTTAAAAGCAAGACGACATGATAAGCTCTGTCCGTCGCAGTTACTGATGTGAGGGTAGCAATAGTGTTGCATCTTACCGTATTGATTATTTTATTATGAAAATTCAACCATATTTTATGGCTCAGCGTGAAGTGAGCGTTTTACTTATTAAAGTATCGTGGGTTCGCATGCTTGTAATTAACTTGAGGGACTCGTCAATCTGGGCGTATGACAACACAAAATAGTTGTTGCTCGAATTTCGAATCAAGGACAGCAACAGCTTTAAGTATGTGCAGCTTGATTGGTCCGTTTGTGTTCAGTGTTTGTTTTTTTTTAACAAATTTGAAAAAGGGGTGTTAGATATGTAACGATTAGTGATTTGGTGAAAAAACCTAATTTTCGGTGGCGCTTTTAGCAGAATACCGAATAATCAACGATCAATTTACAACTATACCCACTCTGAGAAAGAATTAAAAAAAAAAACATTAAAGCACCTATCTATCGTGACTCAATCTTCTGTCAAGAGGAAATTCTAAGAAACTATTCATGCACTCTACGATTATTATTGTACATTTGTTTAGTTATATCTTGATCTAGATTTATATATGAAAAGTATAATAATGGTGATAAATTTGTTGTATTTTCGGCAAAATACTATCTAATATTTAGCCGAACGTGAAAATATTAGCAGAATAGGCAGAATACCGCATATTATCGAGTATTCGTTGCAGCTCTAACTTGTACATAGTACCCTCACAAGGCGTTCGTATAAACAATCATTCTCTGTTCCCCACCCTCAAGTTCTATATACAAACACGTGATAAAAAAAACAGGAATGTCATAATTTTATCAAATTATTGTGCCCTATGATTGCTAAGCTTTGTATTGGCTAATTCTCAGCACCTTTTCAAATTTTTTAATCTTCTCAATGTCTTCTAAATTAAGCGCTATACTATCTATCAACTTGCACAGTGACTTTAAAGCTGATATTTTGTTAACAATACAATTATTATTTTCATCTTAAAAGTCACTTATAAAGAAGTAGACTAAAATCACTTTCTTTAGTAAATTTGCTCATAATTATGTCATTTTAACAGCCATCTAACTGGCAATCAATATAAACTATGTCAAAAGCTTTCCAGTAAGTCGTTATTTATATTGTATAAAACGGTAGTTAGAATTTTGGAATTAATAACAAATCTAAAAATTATCTACAAAACAGATCTTTTGGCATAGCGAAATAAAAGATTGTCGCATAAGAATAACCAACAACTGTATTGAAGAAAAACTTAAAGTTAAAAAAAAACGATATTTACCATCTTCGCAGATGATCGAAAGAAATTCAGATTAACATGAAAGCATTGAAACTATGCTATCATTAAATTAGCTGGACTTAACTAAAACTAGAAATCGAAAAGAAACCTACCATTCAAATTTCATAAAAAGACCGTCTAAAGAGATCCAAAGCAAAATTCTTTGACAATTGTAAAGTGTAATACAAATCACAATTAAATTAAGACGTTTATGTTCTTGCTTTTTAAAGGATTTTTGGGCGATGCGGTTCGAGACCCATCACCAACAGCCTTTATTCTATCATCTTTTCCCCACTCAACTTCCAAAAGTGGCTGAGGTATATATAATTTCTCAGCTCTGGCTACCCCTTTTAGGGATTTATAGCCGTAAGTATATGTATGTATGTTCTTGCATAAAAGGACAATTCGTATCCTAGAAGCCATCTCTTCCAGACAATCTATACATAAGGAAATATACAAGCGTAGAAGTTATCTCTTCTAGACTCACATAGAAAGCATATTGGTATAGAATACAGCAAAACAATGGATAAGCATGTATGAAATACAGTTGTTAGTTAGTCTTATGGTTGTGGTTTCCAGTAGCGTTTGGAGTAGGACGGGCGGCTCGAAGCTCCCGCTATGGGAGGGCGAGGCCGCCGTTTCCGCCTTCGACGTCATCGGCCTACACCCCTTTCAGCACGCCCACGCACCAGGTGATACAAGTTTCGATATAAAGTATTTGGGAGATCTATATGTAAGCCTTTACCCAAGTTTTGCTAAAAAAATATTTGGGAGATCAGTATGTAAGACTATGCTCTGAGGAAGTTTTGATCGGAGTTTCAGAACCGTTGATTTGTCCGCAAATTTGATATTTTAATGCAGGGTATTTCCGCATGATAAGTACTTAATTCGCACGGTCCTTATAGACTTAGTGTGTGCTTTCGGAACTGGGTTAGTGATTGGAGACTACGATAATGTTAAGTCGAATTAAAATTATATTTAGAAGCGTTAGGTCTTTTGACAACGCAAATAAGCCAAATAGATTTGTCTAACCACCGCATGTGGCCTATCAAAGCACTAACTTTGAGTTTAAAATGGTAACATCAATATCGATTCTATAAACTTAAACTAGAGCCCTGTCCTAGATCTGTTACTTGTATTTTAAATCGTTTTACGAATCAGTCAAACATTCTTGCTTCTATACTAAGTTCTTGTGGTGGCTGTGTAACATTAAGTTTTAAAAATGCTAGATTCCCCGTTGGAGCTTGGTAATTATTTGTTGCTCATTAGCAAATTACTCTTGAGGTGGTGAAGGAGGCTCAGCAGCACAACAAAACGGGTGGAAAGATTCAGCCAAGTGCCATATATAAAACATGAAAATGGCTGAACAGGGAGTAGGCCAATACGTACAATTGTACATCTATACGGGTACCAGACTAGTGGTAGATGGTACCATGAATCGCTTTTAGGACTTTTTGTAATGGAGATGAGCACGAGCATAAATAAAAAATATTTATTGCGAATGCGTGATTGTATTCGAAATCGCGTGGTTTATGTAAAGTTAATATCCATACTTAATATCCAAGTCGAAGAATTATCATGATATTTAAAAATACCTTACTAAAGCTCATTGGTATCGATAAACATAAGTATTCGAACTATGCGCATAGCTACGACTTTCTGATAATTGAAAACACCCGGATGTTTTGTGTAAGTAATGAGCGCCAATTCAACACCTTTTATTTGTCAAGTTATTCAATAATTTTTCAAGATAAAGTTAACAAATATACGAAAATTTCATATTTTTTCTTATCCTTGATTAATGCTTTTAAACTTTAGTCTGGTTTGGTTCTGAGCCTCTGATTATTTTTCATTGAAATACTCATTTATGATCCTGTAACACGGTCTTCATTCAAAAACACTGATAACAAAACAGTATTAAAGAGTAAAGTTTATATTGAAAAAGTACTTTCCTTTAGTAAAAACTGTCGTCCTATCTTTCATTCGCCAAGAATGAATGAATACTTGATGAATTGCAAGTACATGTGTATTTCACTGAATGTTTCTCAGTTTTGCTTCAAGTTGCTAAAGTAGCAGGCCATCTCACAAACATTTATAGCGATGTATGTGTAATGTGTTACATCTAAAGTAGTTCATAGTAAATTATATGTACAAACAAGTTTATTGCACTCCTTTTTATCTATTTATTAGAGACTATGCAACTTAATGTAGTTTGACACTGTAAATAATAGGGAAAATAGAATAATATGGACATTAGGATTTGCGAGTCTACGTAACGTTACTAGATTGACCTTCTGCAAAATGTAAATTGACCTTAGATATGAAGTGATTGAATAAATCTTTTATTAACCGGAATAATTATATCGTATGAACCTTTGTAGCAAAATTCGCATGTTAACTGATTAGTGCATGAGTATATTAATTAGGTTGTTATAACACGCGACGTAATCTTATTGTGCTTGTTTTTTTGGTTCATAACAATAATGAAATATGGAAATAATGGCGCTTTTGCGATTTAATCAGATATTTTCTTTTAAATATTCCAAAATTATACAAAAAAAATCTTATCGTTTCGTAAGAAAAATCTGTGTGTAAACTAATAATATAAAATACTTATTACAATATACGGTTTGTGGAGTACTTTATTAATCGGTGAGTTAAATACTTGCAGGGTCTTCTATTAGCGGCGACGTGACGCCAGTGTCGCTCGCTTCGGAGCTCGACTTCAACAGCAATGAGGCGACCGCCGGCTCCATCACCGACCATGACCTTATGGTAAGTGTAGTTTGTTCAAATGTTGAATAAAATTGAGTGTGAACGCAAAATTATATATACTGTGTTTGTTTTAGCTCGTGTATTATAGGTATTAACGTGTTCGTTATGTTTTGAAATTCGCAAAAGTGAAAATACATATAAAAAGAGCTGTGTAGTTTTGGCTCAGAATAGCACTAACCCATTTCTTTCTGTTGGTGTCGTTCGATGAAATTAAGGGTATAATGGTTTTTAAGTGATTGTTAGGTGATGCGGTTGGAGACCAATCACCAACCAGTTTTTGTAATATTTTCTTGACTGGGTGTAGTTAATCCACTCAACTTCTAAATATGACCGAGGGATTCTAGAGATCTGACTACTCCATTTTTTTATTTGTAGCTGCGGCTTTATGCATGTAAAATTTTGTAGGTTTCTGATACAACCAGTCTATGGAAATCAAATACAAATTTATTAAGTATTTTACATAAGTCACCTATATGACTTATCCACTCACAAAATTGATCGGTATGAAGGCCTAACAACTTCGTTGTTTTTTTACTTCTTATTTGATTCCCATTATATTCAATATTTGGTTTAAGAGGATTTCTATCATATGTTCTGAGATTAATATAATTTGTCTTATTAAAGATTAGTTTTAAGTTGTTCAATTATATAACATATCGCTAAACTTATTAAAATTCACCCTTTTTTTAAAAAGACTACAAAGCAGGATAAGATTCTCAATTCAGCTAAATGTAGCTTTTTATGCAACTTAAATTGGCGCAATTTATATAAAGTTTGCTTTCTCAAAGTTCTTGAGATCAGACATTAGAAACTAAATATGAAATAACAATTCAACCTTAAACACACAAACCAAATAGCCTTTACAAGAATCATACATAAACATAACATATACTCACGGCTATAAATCCCAAGAAGGGGTAGCCAGAGCTAAGGAATTAGAAATTCCTCAGCCACTTTTGGCAGTTGCGTGGGGAAAGGATGACATTACAAGAATCATCTAGACAATAATGATCTTATCTTTATAATTTCTTTTTGAATTAGTGGAATAACTTTTACTTTTAAAACTATATGTTAACGCTTAATAATTATATTTTTCGTTTCAGAGTGCTGAAGGAGAAGACGATGATGAAGAGACACTCTCAGCAGACACGTGCGGTTCACCAATTAAAGTGATTAAAAATGAACTCAGCCCATATTCGAGTTTTGGCGCCCCCGGCGGCCACGAACCGTCGACTAGCGCAGCCCCGCTTGACTTATACTCACTCACTTTACAAGAAACCAAAGAAAGCCTACACAAAGACATGCCTTCTAACTCCAAAAACATCAACACCGAGTGCAAAGTCAAAGAGAAATGCTCTAAAGCTGAACTTTTACCGCAACTAAATTTCTGCGATATCAATACCAGCAACAAGAACAAAAAAAATGAAGTCATTAATGGCAGTAGAAGAAATAGCGACAGTAGTGCCCTCAGGAACACTAATCAAGTAAACGTTTTAGGAAGCAGATTTACAACAACTATTGTTAGCGAAGAGCATTTGAGTACCTCGAATTCAGAAAGTACACCTGTCCAAGACAAAGCCTTGTCCACCAGTGACTCCGTTCTACCTGTCGTGACAAAAGCTAAAAACAGTTCTATCAAACCAGGTTTTAATATTACTGACGACAAAAGATAAATCAATACTGTGATACTAATGTAATGTAGTTTGCGTTTAGGGACCGTGAAAGTACAACAAAGATTGGAGAATCTTCTCTGGTGGACCTTGACAAAGAAAATCCGTGGATGTCTAAGACAGTTTGTGCAACTTGTTTATATTTTAAATGGGGAAGAGGCTTTAGAACTCGTCTTCGGTCCCGCTATGTATGTGGCATCTTACAGTGTGCCCAAAATGTAGTGTAGCCGTTTTACAGCCTTAGACAATATTCCGATATGCGCTTTACATTTTATATGCATATGTATATAGGTATTTGAAAAATTATGACTTAGATATTAAGAAAAAATATTCTACTTTTTGGATGATTTTTTTTGCATGTTACACAATAAGTTACTTTGCTATTTAGAATCACTATGTATCTATCAATTTTATTATGAAGAGTGTTTTGATTTAATCAACAATTTATTTTTAGTATTTTAATTATCAACTACAATATAAGATTAAATGTTAATGAAGTTGTTTTATTTCCTGTTTCTTATGCACGTAAAGTCAAATTTTGCTGTGTAGTACCGGCTTAGAATAGCATTTCCACTACCCCATTTCTTCCGGTGGGTGTAAGTAAAAGGCGGCTAACGGTCTAGGGGTTTTAAAGGGATTTTTGGGCGATGCGGTTGTAGACCCATCACCAAGAACCTTTATTTCACCATCAAATCTCCACGAACTTCCAAAAGTGGCTGAGGAATTTCTAATTCCTTTGCTCTGGCTACCCCTTCTAGGTAAAGTCAAATAATCGCAAGGAGCCATAGGGAAAATCATGTACCTACAGAGCGTCATCATAGACATGAATATGACATTAAACCAAGGATACTCTACTCTATGGATAGGCCCTGTGGTACTATATATAAATAACGTTATGCAAATAATAATCATATCGCAACAGAAATATTCCATATGCAGTTTTCTCTTTCTAACCTTCCGAGTTTAATCTTTTGAAAAAGAGAACAATACATGTTTACTTCTTGTTGTTTATGGCAAAATTTCGTCAAGACGTTACGATTATGATAGCGCGTACCCAGATCGGCCATCTTAGTCGCCATTTGATCTGTCAAGTTGCTTTGTAAACAAAAGTGTTGATTGTGTTTATTGTGTTTTGGACATTGATTAATCAAGTTTTGGACCATAAAATTACATGGGTAATATAAATGCACAATGCCCTGTTGCTCTGTTAAAGATTGTGGCACCCGTAATAGCGAAAATCGGCCTCAATTAACTTTGCACAAGTAAGTAATTATTTTATTTGTTTTCACTTCGGTCAAGAGTATTTTTTTGGTGTATTTCATGCTTCCTCGATGTGATCAGAGGAAACTTCATGATCATTGTAATATTTTCGCCATAAAAGGCTTAGTTTTCATGATTTCTTCCAAAATTATTTCCTCCCATTGTTTACCTAGTGATGTCAAACACTGATCATTTAGTATTATCGATGTTTAAGTACTATCAGATTCGGTTTAAGTTGGTTGGTTGGTTAACCTATTAAAAATCTAAATGCCTTCCAAAATGTAGGTAACATTATTTTTATAGTTTACACTTTTCTTCACATTTGTTACTTATGAGGTGGTTATTGATTACTAAAATTAAATAATTTCAGGTTTCCTACAAGTGCAGCACGGAGAAGAAAGTGGCTTGATGGTATTGGCTTTGAAAATATCAACCATTGGCATAAAAATTGGCATTACATTTTAAAAAAATGGTATGGTTTATCATAAAAAAATTACGAATGAAAAGGTTTCATTCAGAACGTGTTATAACAAATTGACGTTATTTAAACATGAATAAATGTGACATTTTTAATTTAAATACGTTGTTTTTTTAGTATTTATATGTACGATCTTGCAATATAAGTCAAGCACAGCATCAATATTTTGTTGTACGTGTACGACAACTGTGTAGTGTCGGCTTAGAATAGCACTACCCCATTTCTTCCAGTGGGTGTACGTAAGAGGCGATTAACGGACTTTTAACGGCGTTTTAAGGGAATTATGGGCGATGCGGTGGGACACCCATCACCAACAACCTTTATTTTACCAACTTTTCCCCACTCAACTTCCCAAAGGTGGCTGAGGAATTTGTCATTCCTTAGCTCTAGCTACCCCATCTAGGGATTTATAGCCGTAAGTAAGTAGTATATGTAATGTGTACGACAACCGATTTAAAGTCGTCCTTGAGCATATGACACCCATGATTAATCTCACTGAACCACTGATCGATGCACTGCTTTTAACTTACCCCACGCCGAAAATCATAATAAATTATCGCTCGAAAATGTTCATGAGTTAAATCCATGGTGGCGAAACGAAGGTTTAAAACTGGTGTTAAAATATCTAGATCTAAATGAAAAGTATTTTCCCACTGTTAAAATAAATTATATAATGTATTTCTACATAAACATGTTGGCAAATTTATCGATATGTTTCTATTCTGATTCTTGCATGATACAACCCTAGGTCAGCCATTTTAAGTGCCAATAGGCCACGCCCCCTGCTACGCTCTGAGAGTGTTTAGGGCCCATCCGTAGTGTAGAGTATCCTTGCATTAAACTGAAATAAATAATTATTACATTTATGCACATATACTCACGGTTATAAATCCCTAGAAAGGTTAGCTAGAGCTTCGGAAAAATAAATTCCTCAGCCACCTATTGAAATTGACGCGTGTGGTGTTAACAGGTTTATTGGAAAAACATATTTATTTTCTATTAAAAAAATACAGGATTGCTTTACCGCGCTACCTGTCATTAGTTTGATAAAATAAATGAAATAAAGGGTCTAGCAGGCTAAGGGAACAAGATTGGCCCCCGTAGCCGATCTTGCTGATTTTTATGGTGGTGCACCGGTTTCAGCTACGGTTACTGTGTGACAAAAATCAGCCCTCAATCTTCTTTTGTTTTTGAGATTTTTGACATTTACCAAATCATCAAGGTATTTTTTAAACTTATATTTTAGATAAACTAACAAGCTAGAACAACCAAACCAAATCACGATAAACGAGAATAAAATGAACTTTTAATCGCATGTTTTTATGGGGGGCCTACCAATAGTACTTCAGTCAAAAAATCATAGTTTATTTTTTTTAGTACATTTTTTTGACGTTTACCGCGGAGGTACACCCACCAAAAAAATCTCAAAAAGAGCTACTTAAGACATGTACAAGTGCATAAAAAAATATCCAAAAATCGTGGTGCGTCATGTCAAAAAATCGAAAATATTTGCAATACAACACCAGTATTTAAGTACTAGAGTAGTATATATTTTATGTAAACTCTTTAGTGTTTATTAGATTCTATTTATGAAGATAACATTTTGACATCTGACATTTGCAATCAAATGGTGCACAACAGTCTCAACACCCCCCTAAGTTACTGTTGGCATAATACAAATATGGATCAGATAAGAAAGCTCAAAGTTGCTCAATGTAGCTCAGAGGGCAATGGAGAGGGCTATGCTCGGGGTTTCTTTGCGCGATCGAATCAGAAATGAGGAGGTCCGCTGAAGAACTAAAGTCACCGACCACAAACTTAGTATCCTCCAGACACCGTAGTCAGTACAAAATCGGTTCGGCAAAATGGTCCAATAATCCCCCCGCTCTCACTGCACTTCACGCCCCGCAATGTTGCAAGCTTTAACCCATCGCCAGTCTGCAAATGTATATTTTCTACCAAAATCCTATTAATTTCTACCAAACTTTTTATAATTATTTAATATGTTCTTTTTCTATATTTGAGAAAAAAAATGAAATATTTAATGCTTTTAAATGATAAGATAATAAAAAACATATATTAAAAATAAAACAACAGCTTTAATAGTTTTTTAACTTATTAGTAAAATTAAATTTTCTGAAATATCAAAATGTTCTTTTTCTATATTTGAACATAATCGTGAATTGTTTAATGCTTCTAAATAATAAGATGGATAATAAAAAACAAGAATGTTGTCAGGTTTATGGCATTCGTAGTTGGATTACAGCTAAGAACTCCAATATCTTCAAGAGCTATGCAATTGCCTTGATCCGAAGCTTTTATCCCTAAATTGCACAATACTTTGCGGTATATACCCTTAAATTGTTTTGCATTTGGGTTGTCGTTCAATCCACCATGCATAGCGTATATAAAAACAATAATAACTTTTAGATACAAAAGATTATAAAAACTATTAATATTTAGACACATACATAATATTTAAATACAATTAACTAGCTCTTCACCCGCGTCTTCTTTCACGTAGGTACACATATATCACTGCTTACCCTTTTTCGAATTTATCGTATTTCGATGTATAATTTATATACCTTCAAAGTTTCATCCAAATTCCTTTAGTAGATTTTGTCTGAAATCGTAACAATCACATCCACACAAACTTTCACAATTATAATATTATAGTAAGATATATATTTATATGTATAATATTACGCATATACAGATAGGTATATATTTCAAATATAGTACAAATATACCTTCGTGAGTATGGCATCTTTTACAAGTCTTCTGATTCCAGATTTAGTTAAATCAAAATATTTTTCTTCAAAATTCTCGGAGCAAATGCGTGAGCTTGAGGTGGGTTTCCAATACTCATCAATTTTAGTTTTTGTATAATTCTTACCCATGGAGCTCGCCTGCTTTCGTCTGCAGGAAATCTAAAATACCCAAAAGTACTTATTTTTCACCATTTAGAATTTCTACCTAAACATAATATTCTTATGTTGAAAATGGTAGAAAATACAAAGTTCTACGCTTGCAACACTGACATGGCGGCGTAAGAAAATTCGTAATTTTCACAAAATTAAATTGCTTTCAATCATCGAAAGTAAGTGGAAAATAACAATAGTAACCGGTGAAATGTGATTCCCAGTTCATTAGCTTTGATATTTACTCTATTTCGACAAGATGGAAGTACGTAAGTCGTCATTATGAATTTTTTTGTGGAGCTGTTTTGGCTTGTCACTTTCAAAGCTTCTAACCGACTGAGTGCGGGTGCGTTGCGTTGGTATGCAAGAGAAACCAATGAAATAGGACTATCGATGCGGCCGTGAGCGGATTCTGGGTACTCTTTATTCTATGTCACCGACATAGCCCGAAGAGTTGTAAGTTGTAACTGAGATTTGATTACAAATGTCAGATGTCAAAATGTTATCTTCATAAATAGAATCTAATAAACACTAAAGAGTTTACATAAAATATATACTACTCTAGTACTTAAATACTGGTGTTGTATTGCAAATATTTTCGATTTTTTGACATGACGCACCACGATTTTTGCAATTTTTTTTCTATGCACTTGTACATGTCTTTAGTAGCTCTTTTTGAGATTTTTTTGGTGGATGTACCTCCGCGGCAAACGTCAAAAAAATGTAATAAAAAAAATAAACTATGATTTTTTGACTGAAGTACTATTGGTAGGCCCCCCATAAAAACATGCGATTAAAAGTTCATTTTATTCTCGTTTATCGTGATTTGGTTTGGTTGTTCTAGCTTGCGTAGTTTATCTAAAATATAAGTTTAAAAAAAATACCTTGATGATTTGGTAAATGTCAAAAATCTCAAAAACAAAAGAAGATCGAGGGCTGATTTTTGTCACACAGTAACCGTGGCTGAAGCTGGTGCACCACCATAAAAATCAGCAAGATCGGCTTCGGAGGCCAATCTTGTTCCCTTAGCCTGCTAGACCCTTTGGACAGTTCAAAGTTCAACGCCTTCCTCACTTTCTCTAAAGCGCCCAGTACTCATTGGCCCACGATGGGCCACGCTTCGCAATTGGCAATTGTAGGCCACGATCAATTTGTGTTCACACAATGGCCCATTGCTCATATTACTGCCTGACAATCCATTTGCGACGGACGTCGAGGTAATTATAGTTGCAGCTATTTATTTATTACTAGTGGATCGGCCCCGCTTCGCACGGGTAGCGTAGTTTTAAAAATATTGGAGGTGTCTTCAATCACTGCTCAAGCGGTACGAAATTAGCGCCTTTATTACAACTTACAGCACTCATGTCTGAATATAGTGTTACTTTGTGATTTTGAAAGCGCTTTTATGATCGGTTCAGATCAATATCTCCGAAATTAAGCTAATCTTTAGGTTTTAATTGATGCAACTACTGGCGCCATCTAGTACGTAATATGTAAATTACTAAGGATTTGGTTTTGATCGCGTGCGACTATTATGTTGGGACTATTAATTTTGGTGTTTCTATACCGATTTCTATGATTCTTTTTTTATTGAGTAGGTAATAATGTTAACTTTTGAAATAAGGGTGATTGAGAGTATTATAAACGTAAGAGAAAACAAATATAATCAGAATGCGCCGAAATGCTAAGCTATCAGGAGTTACACGTGTTGTTGTGAGTTAACCATAAAAGATAGACATATACTGATGCGGAATATTTAATAGATAATTTTATGTAGAATATTTCCGTCATACGTGATTTCTGTGTAACTTTGACCATTAAGGCTGCACACGCGAGGGAAGCTTAAAAAATGGAGTAACTTCTCCCGTTTTCCCAAAATTTCCCAAAATTCCCCTTTACTATTCTGCTGGAAAGTATACAAAAACCTGCCCAGGAGTATGAAGAATAATTGTACCAAGTTTCGTTAAAATCCGTCGAGTAGTTTTTGTTTCCATAAGGAACATACAAACCGACAGACAGACAGACAGACAGACAGACAGACAGACAAAAATTTTACTTATTGCATTTTTGGCATCAGTATCGATCCCTAATCACCCCCTGATAGTTATTTTGAAAATATATTCCATGTACAGAATTGACCTCTCTACAGATTTATTATAAGTATAGATAGATATACCGCATTAATATCAACTGTGTTTTAAAATATTTTAATCATAATGATTCACGTTATACAAATTTATTCATTTAAGTGGCAAGTTCTTCAGGAAGAGTAGTTGGTCTATACGTTAGTATATTACGTATATATGTTACTTATATTCATAGTTATATTATTGATAAAATTAAAGTTCTATGGAGCCCCTATTATTTTTAAATAGTGGATCGTCCCAGCTTCGCACGGGTAGCGTTGTTTTTTTAAATATCTGAGGTTTCTTTCTTCAGTCACTGCTCAAGCATTGTGAAATTCAGCGCAATGTTTTCAATTTATTAAATTTATAGCACTCCCTAAACAGTGTAGTTTGGTGATTTTGAATGCGCTTTAATGAACGGTTCAGTATTTCCGTTTAATAGCAAACTTTGGAATAAAACTCTATGATCTATTTATAACAATCTAAAAAATAAATCATTACGTGATGTAGGATGCAACTACTGGCGCCATCTAGTATGTTATATGTAAATTAGTAAAGATTTGGTTTTGGTCACGGGCGCGATGGCTTATTTTATGTATAATTTCGGTGTTTCTCTACCGATTTCTATGATTCTTTTTTTATTGAATAGGTAATAATGTTACCTTTTTTAAATTAGGGATGAGTGAGAGGTTTACAAACGTAAGAGTAAACAAATATAATCAGAATGTTCCGAACTGCTAAGCTATCAGGAATTACACGTGTTATTGTGAGTCAACCGTAAAAGATAGACATAAACTGTTGAGGATTTTTTTTTAGATAATTTTATGAATAATATTTCCGTCATACATGAATTCTATGTAAGTTAAACCATTAAGGCTGCACACGCGATGGAGGCTTAAAAAATGGAGTAACTTCTCCCGTTTTCCCAAAATTTCCCTAAATTCCCCTTTACTACTCTGCTGGAAAGAATACAAAAACCTGCGCAGGTGTATGAAGAATAATTGTACCAAGTTTCGTTAAAATCCGTCGAGTAGTTTTTGTTTCCATAAGGAACATACAAACCGACAGACAGACAGACAGACAGACAGACAGACAGACAGACAGACAGACAAAAATTTTACTGATTGCATTTTTGGCATCAGTATCGATCCCTAATCACAACCTGATAGTTATTTTGAAAATATATTTCATGTACAGAATTGACCTCTCTACAGATTTATTATAAGTATAGATTATGTATGTAAGTTATTTTATTTGTGGCGCTATATATGTTATTTTACGTCATATAGTGATTATGAATACATTTACAAATATAATATTCCAAAAAAGTGTAAGTATCTATGAGTGGTCGGTGACGAACTAAACAATGGCCCATTGTGGAAACACCACCGGCCACGTTACGCCACGATTCCTTTGAAGTGTGCCCGAAAAACCGACAACTTCGCCATTGCGCGCCACGATCGGCAAATTGTCCGCTTACATGCACCATTGCCCCCTGTACACAGTGGCGATGGCGAGCAGTGGGCCAACGTCAGCCATTGTGTATTAAAATAAATAAAATAAAAAAAAATATTGGATAACATAGAAGATCCATATTGTGGTTAGTAAGACTTAGAATTAAAATACTTAATAGCTAATATTAGCAGTTGAAATCACAAAGAATAAATAAAAATAAACCCCATGATGCTGGTGCACTCCGCCCGAGCCAGGCTGAAACAAGCCACGGGACTTATCCAACCATAACCCTGATGAATTGCCTCAGCACGGGTGCGCACATGTCTTCGGCCACTATTTTCAGAATACTATTGTGACTCTCTCTCACCCTACTGACCAGTGACGTGACCTTTTTTCTAATGACGACGTGAAAACCATCAGCCCTACGCTCTCTTTCAATGTTCACATCGTCCTTAAGGTCGTCGGTAAGATAATGACCAAGATATTTAAATTTATAGACTCGGTTGAGGTTCTTGCCATTTATAATAATGGGTGGAATCGTTTCAGGAGTTTTACCGGCGGCCTTAAAGACAATGTATTCACTCTTCTTAACATTATATGCCAGTCCATTTTTCATAGCATAAGTTTCGCAAAAACTAAGCATTTCTCTTAGTCCACGCACTGTCGGGCTCAGGAGCACCATGTCGTCAGCGAAGCTAATGTTATTGACGCTGATACCCCCAATCCTGCATCCGACACGCATGCTACTGATCTCGGCAATGAGCTCGTTGACATACAGGTTGAAAAACTTTGGAGACGTCAAGTTTGTCGACGAGAGATGTCTCACGCCACATTTCAGGCTGTATGCCCCCGAAAGAGAATTAGACCACCTAACATAATTGGTCTGGTTCGAATACCAATACTTGAAAATATTGGTAATTTCACCCAGCATACCACTGTCATCCAGCTTTCTCCAAAGCACATCATAAGCCACGAGATCAAAAGCTTTGGAGAGGTCCAGAAAACAAACAAATACCGGAGTCCTACGGTTGGTATAGTATTGGACAGTATACTTGAGACTCAGTATTGCGCTTTCAGTAGAAAGTCCGGGCCGAAACCCAAACTGTGGGTCATGTATGTTGAGGTACTTTTGTAAACATGAGTCAAGTAGACTGTCCAACACTTTAGCAACCGTCGTGGCGAGTGAAATCGGACGGTAGTTCCCCAAGTCCGAGATGTCTCCTGTTCTGTTTTTCACAATAGGTACGACCGTGGTTCTCATTAGTTCAGTCGGTAAGTAAGAGTGACTGATGCATAAATTGAACAACAGTGACAGGAGTCTCGAAAGGTGAACGCCAGCATATTTTAAATGTTCAATACTGATCCCATCGTGTCCGGGCGATTTGCCTCGGCTCATGCCTTTGATGACAGCTTTAACTTGACTTGCTGTAAAATGTAGCACAGGCATCTCACCCCGGATCAGAACCGACCACCACCGCTGACGGTCCCAAAGGAGATCGCACCTTAAAATGTTCTTTGAACAAGTTAGCGATCATCTCTGGGTCTCTCACCCCGCTGACACTCGCCGGGAGGCCAGGTTTAATATCTAGTTTTCTAGTGGCTTTCCAGAAATGACCAAATTTCTTATCAGTACGATGTTTCGCTATAAGATCCATTTTGATTTGGTCTTGGTTCTTTTTACACCATTGAAGATTATCTTTATAAATCTTACATGAATCGCGCATTTCATCGTAAAGTTGGCCGCTCTTTGATTAAAACAAAATAGCGCTTTTGCTAGCTATTTTGTTTTAATCAAAGTGGCCGCTTAATCTAAATCATAGATTAACTTTTGCATCGTGCTTCAGAGACAAAATGTGACATTCATGTCAATAATGCGAATGACATTGACAGAATAACAAACGTTAAGTAAAGCAAAGTGTTTTCTTTGTTCTGTTTTCCTTTTTCCTCTACAGATCCTTTGTATTTTCTTACTCTCTCCGTCAGTTCTATATCGTTGATGTTTGTTTTGAATTGTGTTTTGCAGTTCATTGCAGTATTTTGTCTGTTGCGTCTATGCCATAAAAGAAATACGAAGCTGTTGTAATCGATATTTTTCAAAGTATCTGTTTCAAGGTTCTTAAGTCTTGGGTTTTCCATAAACTGCAATGTCTACGAAAATCAGCCAAGACCAAGTAATATTACATACTACATAATTTTACATTTGCCTCGTATTACCCTCAAACTAATATATTTAATAATTATTTTTTCTTCTAGGAACAACAAGTGAAAAAGGTGAAGAGGCTCCTTGAGAGTTGGCGAATGGCGATATTGCCGTTGTATTCTGTAATTTTGTGGGAACAGCAGTGGCATCCCGCTGCTATAGTGGCCACTGCTTCTATTATGCACTTGCTGTTCTGGGTCTTGGATCTCAACTTTCTGACATCAATAGCTGTTTTGGGACTACTGATTAATTTTATAGATTTTACCATACCAATAATCTGCAATACTGTTTATGGCCCTAACTTTTGGACAGGTCAGAAAGAGAAAATATATGAAGATATTTGCAAGAGTATTGTTATGCGGTACAATATGGTAACAAACCTGTTTTCTGGCTTTTGTTCTATGAGGGAGAACAGTCCATTCATTGTAAGTATATACTGATCTGAAGTGCAGATCAGAACTATAATTATTATTTACATAATTGGATGACAATAATGTGTGTTATAACTTGTTCCAGTACTACATCATATCAATTGGTGCACTCTGCTTGCTCACCTGGCTTTCTTCTACAGTAAATAATATACTTCTCTTCTATTTCATCATTACGACATTACTGCTTTGGCCAGGTATACAGAATAAGGGAATTTTTAATACATTCATATCTATCATTAACAAAGCACCAAAAACAGTCAAGTCTGATTAAGTATTAAAAGAAGCAATAATTGGCTTTCAATGTGTATGTCTGGTCATTATGTAATTGTTACCTAAGTTAGCTTTGTCATTGTGGGCTTTTATGTCTGGAGTTTGTGATATGTTAAGTTTATTCATTAAACTTATGTCTAATGGAGTTAGTGTTTCATTTTCTCATATTAACTAGCATGGTACCTGAGCTCTGTTATAAAAATAACATGCTGTTGGCAGAGAATACTTTTCTAAATGTGAGATTCAGCCACTGATTTTTGTGCAACCTTATCATATACCTCTCTGTGTGCCTTAGCTTGAATAATACTAGACACATATTAAGGACATCCCTTTGCATGTCAGCTATTATGCTCTTAATGAAATTCACTGAAAGACTTAATAAACATATTTGCAGTAACAATGCACTTCATTTAGTATTTTATAAAACTAAGCATCATAATTAAAGATTGTTCAATATCTAGAAAAAAATTTATTATTGTTATAATGTGCATAAATACAACTCAAATGTTCATGTCGTATATCCCTGGGGGTTGGCAGAGGTACTTATACTTCTGAACATCACTTGAGATTATCCTGGTGGTCAGAGTGTACAATGTGGGTACATTTTGCTTGGGCAGTGTATCACTGTTTTACATGTATACACTGTCGCATGACTCCTACACAAGTATACATAACTCAGCCATGTGGGTTGCCTCTCAATGTTTTCCATCACAGTTAACAACTATGATAAATTTACCATGACCCGAGACTAGTTATCTAGTTGGTTCCCAATTTGCTAGTACATTGATGATGGTAAAGCCCCATCTGATGAAGTTGCAGCGAAACATGTCATAAAAAAATAAATATACTCACAGCCATAAATCCCATAATTCACCCATGGAGCCAGGGAATGTTTGTTACATATGTTAGTAAGAGTTAGTAGCATCGTGACCGGTGGTTTCATGCTAACATCAGCATGCTGTGAGATTCCATGGTGAATGTACGTTTCACGAAAATGTAAGAGCCCTTCAGGCTCTGAAGAATAAGTACATGTAACCACGCTTTTAGTTCCGTCTAAAGCTCCATTAGGTCTGAAGACAGTTAAATATTATAAAATTTATAAATCATAGATGTTAACCGTGAGTGAACATACCGTGAAGCATACCGTTTAGTGCGACGTAATATTGTCTGTGGACATAATGTATTGTATAGGTATAGTGGCGTTGAGCTTAAGGCGAATATACGTACACTGTCTGGATATTGCATTTCCTCTTTGCCTCTTTGAATCAAAAGTAAATGGAATTTATCTAATAATGTTATAGGTTGCGTTGCAGTAAGCGATAATTGAATATCGATACTTTAACGCATCGGCCGTGCGAATAGTGCTTGATAGGATTAACCGCTTGATCTAAAGTTGGAATAGATACTTACAATTTCAATAACATACATATACTCACGGCTCTAAATCCCTAGAAGGGGTAGCCAGAGCTAAGGAACTAGAAATTGCTCAGCCACTTTTGGAAACTTGAGTGGGGAAAAGATGGCAAAATAAAGGTAAGGTTCAATAAGCATATTATAATAACTGTGTAGTGTCGCCTTAGTATAGCACTACTCCATATCGTCCCATGGATGTTTGTAACAATGTATTTTAAAATCTTTTCTCCACTTCCAAAAGTGGCTGAGCTATCTCTTATTCTGAAGCTCTGGCTACCCTTTCTAGGGATCTATAGCCGTAAGCATATGTGTATGTATGTTCAATGATAACACCAATATCCCGACGGGTAATCTTACAAATTAATGTTGTGTATCTTATGAATTTGTTCTTTGAATTGCATTATGACGGCTAACAATAGCACTAACCCATTTCTTTCCGCATGTGACATAATTGTTTAGGGGCTTTGAAGCATTGATATAATATTTGAAGTGATTGTTGGGCGATGTGGCTGGTCTCACTTAACTTCAAAAGTGGATAGGACTTTCTAGTACAGAAGCTCTGGCTACCCCTTGTTATGATAACAAGTGATTATATATGATTGCAAGCTTTAACCCAGTTTAATGCGGTATTTCATCCTTGTATAACCTAATTATCATATTATATTACAATATCACGATAGTAGGTAGTTATAGAAAGGACATACATATAAATATACCCACTCACTGAATTGAGTAATACGAGTATACTTACATACATTAAATGTAAATAACATTTTAGTGCAAATAAATTACTCTACTTTTACCTTGTCTCTTCTTGAATTTTCATGCTGTGCATTGCATTTCCCGTGCTGTCTCACTCTATCGCATATAAATCAAATTAAGGATCTTGTAAGCACCTGACAATTAGCTATTAAGCATACTTTTCAGTCGCTCATTAAATATCTGGCAAATCTGTCTGACCCTTGTTGATACCCTGATGCCCGCCTGCCACCCTCACACCCATGGGTTGCGACATAGATGAGAGTGCGTTCAAGCGCTGTATTCCCAACCGCTTTACACTATGTTACTAACGCGACTGACTCACAAAAACATACATACATATACTCACGCCATTAATTCCCATTGGGGTAGGCAAAGACTATCGATCGCCACTTCGTACGATCCTGAAAAACCTCTCTAGCTTCGTTTACATCCATCAATCTTTTCATACATGCTCTTTTATTCTTCATACTTCGGACGCCAGCCTTTTGACTCACAAAAACGTATAATAAAAATGAAATATCTGAGTTTGGTTAAATATTTTGAGGTAGCCAACATACACTTTCTTCTCCTGTTACTTTATTGTATTACCTTTAAATGATATATTTTTTCAGTTTTTCAAGGTGACAATATCTAATAGCTCAGTGGGTAGAACACCGCCTATCATGCCGAGAGCTGTGAGTTCAAATCCCGGGTCGGGCCTACACCAATTAGTTTTTTCTAGTCATATGTGTGGTTGATTTATTCTGTTAACGGTGAGGGAAAGCATCGTGAGGAAATCCACATGGCTAAACTGTACATAGTCATATAAATAAAGGACAGTAAAATTTTGACACCGTATGGGATCGAATCGAACCCACGACCTCCGGGTATACACCCCCGTCCCGCTCCGTCATTTATTTGTCGGATTCCCCATATGAACTTTGAACCATCCAAGGTTTTCATACCTGGAGAGACTAACCGTACAGTAGTAATATGGTATTAAATCAAAAACTTTTTTGTGTAAATAATATTTATTTTATCTTATAAGTAGGTTGCAAAAGCCAAAAATAAAACATATAAAAATGGTATATTGTAAACAAAATATAAAAATTATGAACTTAGTTTACAAATAGAAATTACGAACTTGTTTGCTTAATTTATTCGCTTGAAGTATCTTTTGCCTGATTTTGGTGCTTTATCGTGACTTAAAGTCTGTAAAGAAGGATAAAAAAGTTAGTACTACTATTATTAATATTTATAAGTGGAGAGCCTAAATAAATTATTAACACCATGACTTAAGATTACAACATACAGAACTCAACTAAATAGAGCAGAAACCAAACGTACGTAAACTCTCTTCCTTTATTTATTAATCATAATCCCCACATTAGGTTTTCATGAACAAAAACATTCTAACCTTTTATAACGTTTGCGTTTGATTATAATAAACTATTAGTCGTACAAATATTCTACCTCTGAGGGGCGCTCTATAGAAACTTTCAGTTCACGTTTCGGGGGTCTTGGGTTCGATTTCCGTGGTGTACACTCACAAATTTAGTTAGTGAGATTTATTCTTGTCTCGAAGGTATCGTTGGCATACATAGAAGTTGGCCTAAGGAAATTAGACCAAAGGAATTGAATGGTTAAAGAGTATATGAAGGAATATGATGTAAATGAAATTATAACAGGAGGTAGAACGTTGTGGCGGGACTTGACATATATAATATACCGACCTACAAGAGGACAAAAGCTATGTGCATGAACGACGGTAGACAGGCTAATCTTTCGTTCCCGGCTACTTCAGAATTTGTTTGTCCCTCGATCCATCGTGAGAGGGATATATTATTATGGTCTTAGATAATAAAAGATGAAATAGTTACTTACTACAACGCAGCCCTCGTCTGTGAATTTATAATGCCGACTGCATTTGTCGCCAGTGTCAGGGATCACAGAGTCAGTCACGAGCTCATCTTCACCAACTTTTTTGGTCACACTCTGTAACAGTTTAAAAGTGAAAATTATTATTCTAACATTTATCAGTGAATGGAGTAAGCGTTTTTGATCCCGGTAGTGTGTTAGGTATGGAAATCGCGAAATCTTAATATTATAATGTTAACATAAATTCAAAACGTCTAGTTCTAGTATTGATTTACAATGATGCTTCGAAAGGTTACTTTAAACATAGATACTTTTAAAATACATACATACATATACTCACAGCTATAAATCCCTAAAAGGGTTAGCCAGAGCTTCAGAATAATAAGTTTTCAGCGACTTTCGGAAGTTTACTGCAAAAATGACATAGTATCTTTATCGTAGTATCGGAAGTTGGGTGGGCAAAAGATATCTAGAAAAATAAAAGTTTTGCAATCACTTAAAAAGCGCCAATATCTTCAGCCACCTCTTACAAACACCCACGGAAAGAAATGGGGTAGTGCTATTCTAAGCCCACACTACGTAGCATAGTAGTCATCTGATGTTCAGTGTACCCACAATTTGCTTGCTATTTAATATGAACACACTGTTTCATTTCTAACCACAGCTCAGTCATGTGGGTTTCCTCACGATCTTTAGCCTCACTGTTAATCTTACCGATAAATTAAATCAACTATGTAACATTTACCAAAAATAGAGAAAGTAAGCTGTATGATAGTTATCTTATTAATTTGCTGGATATGTGGTTTTATCAGTTTGATTAATTGCATAATTGCAATACAATATATTTGCTTTATTTTAGCACATTTTTAATTATTGCAATTGGAAATCAATTACATAATCAATTATTTTGTCTCTTTTGGTATCTACATTTTTGTTGCTTAGCGAATTGAATAATTGCAATCAAACCACTAATCAAGTTATTTTGCAATGGTTCGGTGGCATCCTCAACTCTATTTATATTAGGTCGGCACTAGCTGACCCCATGCAACTTGTTAGCCATGCTTAAGTAAATTTCCTAGGTTAAAGTGAAGTGTCTTAATATTTTCAACATCTATCGTAAGTGCTCTGTTCCTGTGGACTTGTTCAAATTGAATAATATTTAAGTGTTATTAATCCTACTTATTGAGTAAGGCTAAAAGCTTTACATATATATCATCTAGCAACACTCTCCATCTTCGTGTGAGTGGTTAACATCTTAATTATCTGTGTATTTATTATTATTATATTAGATGGGCGATAAGCGCCACGGGTTTCCGCACTGAGCCCGGCATGGCAAGCCATTGTACGTGGACCAAGTGGTCATTTAATTCTCCCAACCTAATTCCGTCCAGAAGGCGAGTAGCTTATCCAGGTCAGCTACTGCCTCTGGGAGCGACTTTATGGATCCTATCGTGTTATAGCGGATATCGGCTACCCCCGTGCATTCCTGGAGCACGTGAGCAACCGTTTCGTCAGCTTCCATGCACGCTCGGCACATGGGGCTGTCGGTAATGCCTATAGTGTATAAGTGTTTATATATCTGTGTATATAAAAGGCAAACCTGACTGACTGACTTAGAATAAACGCACAGCCAAAAGTATAATACCTAAAAACTTGGAATTTTATTCAGAGGTGTCTTTTAATGTAAGTGAGCACTAAGGGGATGAAATAGGGTGTGAAGTTTATATGAAAGATTTTTAGTTGTAGACTTAGAAGTTTGAATATTATTATACAGGTTTTAGATTACACTATTTAAAGATTTTGTAGGGCAAAGAAACAAAATTTTCCCCTGAAGGGTTAAAATAGGGAATAAAATTTGTATGAGTAATTTCTCTCTTCTCTACATAAAAACTTGAATTTTAGTACAGGGTTTTTTTGGATAAAAATAAGGATTAAAAAAGCAAATGCAGGAAATGATCGCCTGAAAGGGTAAAATAGGGGTTTGAAGTTTACATGTATTTTTTCTCCATTCTGGACTCAGCAGTATAAAAATTTTGGATGATTAAATTAATATGTTGTGTAGACAAAGTTGCACAACTAGTAATTGATGTGAGATATAGCTCCTATATTTTTTTCAAATTGGACCAGTAGTAGTTCCTAACATTTGTGAGTTTATGGAAACAAACTCTTCAGCTTTATAATATTAGTATGGATCATATAAAATCAAAATGCTTACTACTAGTGCAAAGCCAGGATGGATGATATGAAATAATATAGCCATGCTAGACAACCTAGAGGACATCTTGTATTTAAATTTTCAAGCAGTGCTTAATACAGAAAGTGATGTCATCTTTATCACACAACCAGTCTATATATTGTGTAAGTGATAAGAACTCCAGATTTCAATTGAAAAATTAATCATTATGTACATATTTATTTGACTTTTAAAAATTATTTGTAAAGATTTTAATTAGAATAAACAAAGTGAATTTTAATATATATTTTCACAACCTTGAGTCTCTAGATGTGATATACATTTAAGTAAGCCTTAGTTTCGGAATTGATAACAAATAACAAGCTTTTCTTAAAACATGAGAGCAAATATATTTTGAAACAAAGATAGGCTAATAGCTTAGAATTTATAACATACATACATATAAACACAGCTAAATAAATAAATTAAAATAACCTTAACAAATATTGTTACCTTAATAGATGTTGTAGGCATTTTTTCTTCATATTCTTCTCCTACAGTAAATGTGTTTTCTACAGTTCTCATGAGTGAGGCATTCTGAATTGTAATCTTGTCACCATCAATAGTTATTTCCATCATTGGAGATGACATAGCCATCATTTTGCGAGCAAGATATGGCACACCTAAAATATTAACATTACATTAATACTTAAATACTACAATTCTTCCTGAAGGTATAATTGTTACTTTAAGGATATGAAAGGAGTGCATTAGGCAAAAAACCATAAAGAAGGTAATGCAATGTATAATTTGAGCTCAAACATAAAACAAAGTCATGGCAGAGGATATAAAATTTGTGAAAATGCATGAAATTTATTGTCACCTGGTGTTCTGAGTACCCATGTTTTGTTAGTAATTGTTAAAGTTTATGATAATTCAAAGTTTACAAATTATGTAGTTTTTTATTGACACATGACACATCACAAAATTGAACAGCAATACAATCATTAATTTTCATTACAAAAATAAATTTATCACAGCCAGGCTCATTAATTAGCAAGTTTTTCATATTCAACCTTGACATTTATTGACCTTGATGCAAATATTTAAATTATTATACAATATTCAAATCCATATTCAATTAATAACTACACAAAACTAGTGATAAATAATCTAACATATACATGCACATGTATAATACAATAAATATGCAAGAAACATAGCTTACTTTAGTGCAACATACATGAATATAGTATTATAATATTTTCACGATGTATTTCAAAAAGTATGATCATTACACAAATCATTCCTGATTTCATTAAAATTAAAACATTCATGACGCTAGTATTTTACTTTTTAAACTTATTACTAAAAGGGAAATCTAAGTAGATGTTGGAAAAAGTATTATGTTTACTTACCAACGGCGGAAAAGTAATCTTCAATATCTTCATTTTTATAATGCTGATATTTTCCAGAAATCGATGGCATATTTAATAGTAAATTTGAATATTTATTGAAGTGATACTAATATGTGACCGTCTTGCGGTATTGCATGCAACCAAATAATATAAACGATGTGTCCTTCGATCGTTAGTTAAGCCACGTAAAATTTACTGATTACTCACTCACGTATACTGATAAGTAATTATCATTATTATGTAAATTAGTAAAGTATGCAACAAAAGATAGCTAAACCATCCTTTGTTTATTATTGTTTTGGTTGCTTTGCTTGCTCTTGATAGTGATGTAGGTAGTGAATTGTAATGATAAGGCGGAAAGACAAGCCGAGATGTACGATATTATTTATCGTTTCCAACAATATTGTCAATATTTAAGACGAAGCTGCGGTGACTGTCATCCAAGTGGCTTTAAAAGCGCAAAGAAGAGAGAGTCTCTTTTATTTTTATACTCACCCTATCCGACTTAGCTTAGGTACACTCCCTTGCCGCGCCAGGGCGGTCTTCAGCCGCCCGGCAACAAACGTCAAGGTGACGCCGCATAGGCCGCAGGGCCAGCAGCACCGAACCGTGGGGGTTTTAGTCAGTACAACAGGCGGGGGATCCTTTAAGGATTTCCCCCCAGGGATATAAACGAAAAAAAAGATCTATTTGAAACTCCGAATCCAAAGCTATATAGAAGTGTTTAACCCATGTAGCTTGGGAACTTGGACACTAAAGTATTAGTATTTCCTATAAAGCTGGTCGCCCCGTGAGAAATCGGATAGAGAGCTACAGCGCTGCCTCCGTGTTTTTTTTTTACACATTTCGTTCCCACGATAAGCCAGAGCCCTGCTTAACCAGTATATAGTACTCAGAGTAGACTAGGCTCCGGGACGACGGCAGGTATACAACCAGGCTCCCACACCACGCATTCATCGGCACGAGCACGACAGACCTTAGATTGGTTAATGGTGTAGTGCAATAATGCAGTAATCATTTTTATTATATATAAGATTTAATTGGCTACAAGCACGAACCCTTTCATACAGATTGGCACCCAAATGAAACGTCAATAGTATTTACATAATCAGAGTAGCTGCGGAGAAAATTATAAACTTACATGGATTTACACTTTGTTTAGTTAACACTGCAGGTGATTAGTGCAGGTGTTTAGTTATCAAAGTGTGAACGGAAGCGAGAAGTGATTAGTGTTAAGTGTTAAGTGCGAGTGATTAGTGCGAGTGAATAGAATCAGTTCTATTTTTGCTGTTAAGTTACCTCCCCCCTTGCACTGTTCCGCTCCCCTCACCAGTGTTGCCAACGTAGGCGATTTTTCGCCATTTAGGCTACTCAGATTGGAAAACGGCGACCAAAAAATCGTAAAGGCGACTGGTCGCCGTTTAGGCTACTCGAAAAAGATTAAATTTACTTTTATTTATAATCAAATTACGACACAAATAAGCACAAAAAAATAATCTACATAAGGAGATATACGACAATCAAGATAAAAAGATGGCAAAACCCTTCACCCATATTGAACGTTTCATCTCTAAATACCTCTGAGATCATGTTGGCAATACTGTGAAAATATCACAGGTGGAGTTGCAAAAATTTTAATTCGAATCAACCGAATATCCGAATCAGTATGTTTATTAGAACTATTCGAATCAGGAATTTTTATCCGCTTAACCTTTAGGAGTAATAACAAAACAGGGCAAGAACAGAAATTGCTCGCAGCAGATCAAGCAGAATAATGTTTTAGAGTCTGGCTAATAAGTCTTTGGTCACGCCAATTTAAAATCTTTTCTTTCTTTAACTTTAAAACACTGTTTTGATACTTTTATTTTCTTTAAATAACTTCAAACTCTAGTTTAAAAGACTTGTTGTTTAAGTGTTAAGTACTGATTTTATTGTATGTACAGGAAGTTATAATATAAATACATAAGTAAATAGTTAAAAAGGTGGTTTTTATTTTAGTTTCGGGTTTGGGCTACTTTAGGCTACTCAAGCATTGAAAATTGGGCGACATACGGTCTTGACCTGTTGGCAACACTGCCCCTCACTCGCAGTTCGCCTGTACTAATCAGTGTGTAAACACGTGTTTGTCTGTGGAGTGTCAAGTTCAAAAAGCGAAAATGAAGTGGACCGAACAACATACTTTAAAATTCGTACAAGAGTACGTAAAGGGGCGTTTTTTTTTTTCGTTGTACCTGCACTTTTTGACATGTCCCATCGCTATTCCACGATTTTTCACGGTTTTGATAAACTTGATATAAAGAAAATATGATATCGTAGCTAATTAGAATACCAAGCAACTTCATAAAAAGTTTTAATCTAAGCATAAACCAGACATTTAAATTTTATCCATTATTAAAGTTGACAATACCCCTACTTCGACCATGTCCCACGACCAACGAGCATTGAAAATAGGCTAGAAAATCCATTTGTTGGCACACTAATAGCACTGCTTTATTTGCAAAACGTAGAAAATAGTATAGCCTTATCTATTCTTCCAATTTATAAGCGAATATCATTTTTAAATGCTTAAATTAAAGACTTTGTTAGAAAGCCAAAATTGGTAACACGAGGAAAATTACACTGAGTGACGTTGGTATTTTATCATATTACTGAAATATTAGTACCACCAATCCTATATTATTTCTCCCTAGTAACCCTAAGTATTGTGCCAACGGTCATCTTTGTTTTCACTACATATTGTAAGCAGCGACCGGCTTGTCTAGACACCGTTTTGTTAAAAGGCGTCGAAAGTGTAAATAAGAAACTCCACTGACTTGCGGCAGTTTTGAGGTTTGTATTCAGATTATCGTAACTCTTATTATTTTGTTATAAACCATAGTGTATTGCATTTGCATATTTTGGTTCATATTTTTAGATAAATAAAAATTTCAAACAGAAACATTAATTTGTTTCGGACGCTAGTCGATACGTTACGTTCCCTTGAGTGACTTTAACCAAAAATATTTCTCAGTGGATGGGATTGTCACTCAGTGGAACTGTAAAACCATGTGCATATTGTATTTTGATGGATTCAATATAAATTATTATTAAATACATTAAGTCATAAAGTCATAATTTTATATTTTATAACCCCAATTATATTATTTTACTTTTCCATAAAGAACTGTGTGGCCAGCAAAAGGGTTTTGTTTGTTTAAGAATAATAAAACAAATAAAAGGAAATTATGTTAATAATTTATTATGAGCATAAAGGGGGAAATCATAAAATTATTTTAATAAAAGAAATTAAAAGAAATAAAATTTCATAATGGCTCTCACTTCAGCATAACGAATGAAAAGATATAGAGAAACATTAAAATCTAATCCAGAAAAATACTAGGAATACAAAAAGAATCATAAGCCTTTGGTAGTTTTTTGAAAAAAAACGTTTTTTTTTTTCTTATGGGTAAATTTTAAAACCTTTTTTTTTGCCGTATTAGGTACCACTTACAGTAGTTCATGGATTATCCATTATTTACTGGGCACGTTTTGTATGATCGGAAAACAGTATTGTGCCCAATTTATTTACTTAGCTCATTGAAAAGAATCATTGTTTTTGTAAATTTTGTTGTTTCTAATAAGGATATTTTTTTCTTGATTAGTTTTTTTTATAATTGTATGTTTAAGAATTTGGCGAAATTTGTTCGAAAGATTATTTTTGGTAATTTTATAGGTTTTTTCGCATATTTTATAACGAAATATGTTATTTTTTAAATCTTTTTGTTCATGAAAACCTCATGTGGGTATTATTACTACTAAATAAAGAAATTACCAATCAGAAACTTAAAAATCAAATCTTTATTTATTATTGAATATGTTATTTGATTTTTAAGTTTCTGATTGGTATCTTGATATATATGTTTTAAAATAAACGTTCAAAATTGTAATAAAACAATATTTTCATTTCACACTCTAAACAACATTCGCTGTGAATTCACCTTAAAGTTTCCACTTGAAGACGACAGTGTTCTACTGAGTTATTGTCCCGTATAACATTTTTCTAAAAATATTTTTTTACTGCCAAATTTTACGCATTTTACACAAGACAAAAAAGCTTTAAAAATATTTCAAAAACCTTCTTTTTGCTTTAAACATATATTACTAGGAAAGTATCATAATGTTTTAGATAATGAAAACTATTTAGGATCGCATGAAACAAAACGTAACTCAGTAGATGAAAACCTATGGAAATAGAATGAAATTACTTTGTAACTCAGTGGAAAGTTGAAATGCTCCCATCGAATGAAATAATTTAATTTAAGCTATAATTAATAATACTCCAGTACATACTTCAAATGAAATATAAAGATTAGTTATTAATGGATATGACAAAATAAAATAATAGCGTAGTAATGTATTTTTTTATACTTATAGTAAAATATTTACTGGTACAACGAAAAAAAAAACCACCCAAAGAACAACAGAAACAATCTCTTTAATTATTCGTCTCAATACTAAGCGCTGTTCATCGTCCATTTTTAGAAACACTATGCACAACAGATAGTACCACTTTGAGCTTGTTCTTAACACTGTGTAAACGGAGATAGAAAGACTACTTAACACTTGGGACTTATTGCGTTAAGTGAACGCTTACATTTATCACTTCACACATCGCAAAGTGTAAATGGCCCTTTAGTTTACTTGGACAATGTAGGCCTGGTTGGTATCCATTAATAAATGTTACATTACTACGGCTTTTTGATTGATATGTTTATTTTATTGACGTTAGCTGGGTATTGATTAACTGACGTGTAAGTCTAATTACTAGTATTGGTGTTGGTGTGGTGACTGAAATTAAATTGATAAATAATTTTATGTTTTGTTACACATCTATTGACTGAATAATTAAATAAATGTAAAATTTAAGACAACAGTGAATTAAGGATTCTTTTTCTACATTACAACAAAATCTAAGGACATATTTTAGGTTTGAGTTGTGCTAGTTAATATTTAAATTGACCCTAAAAATTGTAAAACAATGAGTGATAAAGAGGATTATTTAACCGCTTACCGCAAGTTTTTTGAGAACTTTGCCGCGACTGTGAATCCTGAAGACCAGCTTCCTGTTAACATTGCTGGATACACTATTACTGAAGCTGAGTTGCCAGGGGAAGTGATATATTGGACCACACAGTATTTGACTGAAAAGTGAGTAGTTAGGATTTAAATTAAGAATTATTTTTTAATTTTTGGGTATTTGAATATAGTGTTGCAAAGTTTAAAACTTTGGTTTACTGGCTATGACTAGTGGTTTTTGGTTGCTACAAATTTATCAGTAGTTCTATAATTAACTTATATACTCAATCTATTTTAATCTTTAATCTGGTGATGTTCTTGTAATTCACAATTTATAAAAAAATATCAGTGTTCCTAAAATTGTACTAACAAACAGATGTTTTATCATTTATTTATTTTTTCTATTTATGAATCTCTAATATTTCACTGCTATGATTATTTATGATTAATACAGATATTGACTTAAAGTTGATGTTTTCACTCTTGTACTTCCTCTGCAATTCCGTCTTTGCACCTGAGTACTGCAATAAAAAAGAAATGTTTGTCATTTTATTTTAAAATCCATTGCTGAGTGAACATGTCAAATATGCTTAGACTGGACAAAATGACTCCTGCCAGACAGTGCTATACATTATGCAAGTGAGATAACATACATCACATACTCCATTGCAATTGCACTGTAAATGGGTGACATTACAAAGATGTAGAGACACATTGTTGGAATATGTATTTTTATCGACATCAATAGGTTTTTTATTGGGGAATATACTTTTTTAAAATTATTATATTCATATTTGAAATTTCTCCGACCACAGGATATTCCTTTTTAATAAACATCTTGGTTGGTGTTACACTAAATTTTTCTAGTTAGCTAGTGCATTTCTTTTACAATGAGTTGTAAGTGTAGTTAATATGCTGTTTGTTTTGCTAAATGCCTAACCCATTGTTTTTTTATTTCCTAAATAAATATAAGCAATTTTCCAGCCATTCTTTTTATAGGCATATAATTTATATTAATTCCTAGTTTTTAAAATTCATATGTATATAAAAATCACATGTCACAGTGTTTGTCACCAAAGTCCTCCAAAATGACTGAACTAATTTCAATGTAATTTTACATACACATTCACTATGTGTGAGAATTGGTTTATAACTTTTTTATACTCCTAAGTGATGAGGGTTGCCGACAACTTAATTATTTTTTTATTTTATAAACTAGAAATTCCCTAGAAATGACTTATATGCAAAAAAAAATTTTGGCGGTTCAGCTAATAGTATATTAACGTCTGTGATAGCTCAGTAGATAGAACACCCTCCTATCATGCAGACAGGCATAGGTTCAACTCCCATACACCAATTTAAAATAAATTTGTGGCTTATTTGTTAATTTTGTTAACTGTCAGGGAAAACAATCCTGATGATACCGTATGACTATATTGTACTTAGTCATGTGTCAGTGTTTTCAAACATAACAGTGATAGGTGATGTGAGTATACTGCCTGAGCAAAACGTTGGAACTGAAATGAACACCAGGTGATGATCAGATGTATTTAATTCAATACATTCTCAATCTTGAATTTTTGGTCTTAAAATTGCCCTAGTAGCACAGTGAAAATCATTGATCTAAACTAAACAATCAATTGTAACATCTTATTAATTATACTATAATATCTTACTTAATGCTTGTCCATGATGGAGAATTTTTCACATGCAAGTTATTGGGAAACTGTTTCTTCATATCTTACTATATCTGCCAGATACTTTTAAAAATGTAGTGTAAATGAAGAAAGTTCATCACTCCACTTCCTCATGACCACGAATCAGGGGCAAAACTAACTAATAACCTATAACAAATTTGTAGCAAAATAAACATTCATCAAGCATTCACCTACATTGCCTCTTACTTAATATTCATGCCATAATATCTACCTGAACCGTAGGCTGTGTTTGCCCTCCGAATTACGTTATCATCTTAGGTTTTTAATAATCTAATTTTAGTTAATTAGATTATCAAAAACTAGAAAAATTAGATAGGCAGTTAATCGTAACTCAGCCTACTTCTACCTAACACCTCATAGCCCTGTTTCATTGTCCCAAAGTGTACATGTTTCTGTTAATAAAGAATGAATGTGAATTGTTAAGTCTCAAGCATGCATGTATGCAGATATTATGCTTTCTTAGTATGTGATTTCATAAGGAGCCACATACGATACAGGTCGTCCTCTGCCGTGTTGAAATAATGTCTAGGGGCAAGTAAAAGTACCTCTGTCTACTTCTACCTAGCACCTCATAGCCACGTCTCATTGTTCCAAACTCACTTACCCACAAATAAACTTGGAGTCAACGAAACACCATACAAAAGGAGGTTTAATGAAGTTTACGTTATTATTGACTAATTTCTACGTATAAACATGAAATAATATATTTAACCTCATAACCGATTCACATTGCTGATGCATTTATGTAAAGAAATAAATCAATTAAATTCGTACTTCATCCACTTTTTACAGACTGCTACTCAAAATACAAAGTTATTCAAAATTAAAGGTATTGTAGTTTTTGGTTATACAATACAATTCAAACGCATTATTTCGTCAATTTAAGTTAAAAGGCAAATAGAAGGGTAATAATTTTACTATAAGAATAGAAAAAGCTATTAACACAAAATTACTTAAAACTGCAGTTTTACAAAACAAATAAACAATTAGCGGTCTTATCACTAAAAGAGATCGCTTCCTGATAGCCTATGGATAGAAAGATCAATAAATTATAGTAATGGTTGGTTTATGCGCAAAAATATTGTGAAGCAAACAGTTTTGCTTGTATAATTAACATATCTCGCAATAATTCTGCCTATGCATTTCTGACTGTGTTAATGTTTTTTCGTTACGTCCTGTTTAGGATTAGGATTTAAGTTTTTATACTTATAAATAAATATGAATTCCCTATGTTCAGAGGAAAAAATATATACATCATTTGTAAAAACAGTTTAGTAAAATAAAAGTGTGCACTAAAATATACCTAGAAAATCAATTACTTCATTTGCTTTTATGTGGTTTTCGTATGGTGTGGAAGATAGTTGAATGTCCGAAAGCGTGGTTTGGTTGGTATGCGAATGTCAAATATTAGGTCGGACGAGGTTCAAGGTTGCAATCAGGTTTTGAATCTCGCTTGCGCTAGACAGTTTAGTCTGTGGTTTAGTTTGAGGTTGTTACAATTTGCTTGTCCTGAATAATATTGAATTTTTGATGTTGTTTTTAAATCCCTTGTTTCCGATTTCTTGGCTAAACTACTATTTAGGATAAAGACATTATTCATGTTCATTATTATTTAAAAGCGGCGAACAAAAGTTCAGAACATATGCTTGTAAAAGACAAATTGTAAATATTATGAGAATAAAGTAGCAATCACTGATAATATGAGTTTAAATATGATAAAATGATAATTGTATTATCGAGATCGTTGACCTCAAAGAAGTCTTTAAAAAATGTTTGAACAGATGTTGTTTCTATTGGTTTTGTACAACACTGGAATGTCTGGGTCAATTGTCAAAAGTCGTTTTACTGATATTGATTCACTATTATTTTTTTGCCTTTATTTCTAATCGTTACAAATTTAACAGCCCATTAATGTGTCTCTTCCGAGGGGATCGAGCCTACCTTGAAAGGTAGATTTGGGCATAGTCAACCGTGCTGTCCTAAAGCGGATTGGCATACTAACTTCTACTTACTTCTGTAGCAATGGAAGATTCATTAAATTTTTTTCACGTTAAAAAATATATAGTAATTAACTTTATAATATAATAGATTATTACGGAACTTTATTTTAGTTTTTTTTCATAATTAATGTAATCAAAACCATTACTATTTGTGAAGCCAGGATAGATTCTTAAACATTTGACAAGGTCTTAAGATCAAAGGTCTAAGGTAAAGCTATAGATCTATACCATTTGTTACCTTTTATGGGTAACAGACGAAAAGTATAGTGCTTTACCAAACCGACATCATCATAATTTTAGCCAGAGCGTGAAGGATATTACATTTATCTCGCAACCCCAAAACGGAGAACGTTTCCGCTGTACTCATAAAGGTATAATTTTATTATGAAGAGTGCTCGCTCGGTTACGATAGTATCTGAGCTACAGTTTAATTACGGAGGTGTAGGTACCACCATTGTTTGTATTGCCCCATACGCCATACGTAATGGTTTATGGTTGGCAGGATATACAGAGCGGCGGGCATGTGCCTTTTTGCCTCAAAAAATGGTGAACTCGCTTTATTACTATCTTTTCAAATACTACTTCTCTGTGCACCAGTATTGATAATACGAGTAGTGTGAGAGCGGGTATGTCAATTCAGAAGAAAAGTACTGTCAGATTTTACATGAACAGCACGTGAGTAGTGTCTCACTTCTCACGTGACTTACACACGCCTCATGCTACGGAGGAGGTGACACAAAATTTTACGTGATGCTCATAGGTAAAAGTACCACTGCCACACTTTTGAAAACATACTTCCTAAACGTTGTGTTAAAAAGTGTGACTATCCTTACGATGCTTTATAAATAACTTATCAATAAATATAATGTTCATCTCCTCTAAGTATTTTATTAGAACGCGTGTTTTATTTAGAGTCCCAAGAAGGGGCTTATTTCGCGAGTAAAGTCGACGCGATTATACCACTACTCTCGTAGATAACATATGTTGTACTAATATGTAACCGTGCCAGTTGACCACTAATTACCAGACGTGCTTAATTGAATATTGTTGTCTTTGAATGCAGTGAAATCGCCAGTTAAAATACTTTTCTTTGAAAGCATTGTTGTAGCATTTGGCTACGATTTATTTATTATGAATAAGAATTGTAAATATTAGACATAACTTTTGCGTTAGCCAGTGTTTCTATCTACAACATCACGCACACCTTTAATTTGAAGAGGTTGATGAAAATATCATCTGTAGGTAATCATCATTGCCCATTTTTATATGTCTTCTTATATACAGCTATAGATCAACTAAAACTTGATAAAAAAAAGCCATAGTCGATACTAACAATGTTTACCGTCATGATGTCAGAATTATATTTTTTTACACTGTTTAAAATATCTAGGTTTATAATCACAAGCTAAGTCAGTGAGTTTTGTACAAAGCGCTTAAAGAATATCGCTTATAAAAAGTCCTGCGATTTAGGCTTAACAGCTTGAGAGAATAATTTCCGTCGCAGAACAGTAAAACAACAACAACAACATTCTCTGCAAACTTTGTACAACACAGTATGGGGTGGATTGTTTCACTGCGATTTGGCCACAGGAGGTCGACGGAAATGGATCTTGATTTAAACTGGATTTACTTACTTTAATGGAAAATGTATTATACTGTTACTGTAAGAAATACTCAGGCTGGGTCATTGAAACTTTCATGTTTTAAATATTCCTAAGTCCTTTTATGAAGGTAATAAGTTTTGCAAACGAATAAGTATGGGTGTTTTTGGTTGTTCTAAGACGGAGATCGTTTTAGAATATTTCTATTGTAGTATAACAAGAACACTACATGTCTCTAGAAACAACTTGTGTACACTTATTTTGAAACGGTAATTGTATAGTTAAGGATACAATTGCCTGGGACACGATGATGATATGATTATATGTATTCCGCGCAGTATAGATTTGATAGTTAGTCTGAGATCTGATCAAATGTAATTCTGTAATTCAGAGCCAAAAGTAAGTGAATCCGTAGTCCAGCAATTATATTGTTTGTTAGACATACTAGTATTTAGAATATTACGGGCTGAAGCACCTGTTCAGAGGGCACGTTATACCCCATAGCTTCCGGCTACTGTCATAAAAATTAAATTCTGCCAGCTCACTCTGAAGAACGGCATGGTGCATTTCGACCAAATACTGTCAAGGATAGGTTCGACGGCGATGATAAGGGTTGTAAAAAATAATGTAAGCAATGAGTACGATGTTCTGAACATGTTTGGATGCTCCATTTGTTGCAATGATGTAACGGAGTAGCGTGCATCGCGTCGCAGTCTGGCGCACCTTGCGTCATCGCACGCGCTCATCAGTACACCGCAGCTATGGCAAATATGTTTGTTTGCATCGCTCGTTTGGCTATTAGATATTGCGTTTGGTTATCTACCTACATTGTACAGACTGCTGCGTTTAATTAATGCGTCATTTTATGAATGTTCGTGTGAGAGCAACTGTCCATGCTAAATGTGGGCTATCTGAACAGCAGGTCAAAAACTATCTAGAGGACCTCTGCTACCCTGCGTAATGTTGGGGCATAAACCATTGGTCATGTAACCATTGGTATATTTGCACTGCAATGTAAACAATACTGCAATTGAGTATAAGGGAATCCTTGTTAATTAAAATGACCAATTACTAGCTGTCAGTAATTTCATTCAACTACTGGCAATGAATGTCGAACACTCCGACACGTTATCAGATAAAGATAAGTAGTGACCAGTTTCTATGAAGTTATTATGAAACGAATATTCAATATTTAATTGATTGCTCACTAATAAGGGGTTCAAATAACAATAACAGTTGATAGTGGCGGTTAAATAAGTATGTCTGTATGATTATCAATATGTTGTACACTAGATTAAGGATACCAGGGTGTTGATAAATGGATTAAATATTTTTGAAGTATGTAAATGGCGAGTCCTTTTCCAAAATCAGTTATTCACCAATAATATTTGACCCGATTAGAAAAAGTAAGTCTTGATAAGAGAAAATTCTTCGATTAAATTATGAAATCATTGTAAGTCTTCTTCAAAAACAAATTTTACCACCGATCGGACAATTGACAAAGTAAGCGGTGACAAACATACATCTAACCTAACATCATCTCTCCATCACCTGCAAATTTATTAAGGTCGGGTAAAAATCTTAGAGAATCCTCATTAATCAGATCTATTATTACAAAATTGTAACCTAATCGTCTTGGGCGATCGCCTTTCATTTTATATTGTTATTACGTGTCGAACTGTAATGAAGTGTGAGTCCTTTCTGTTATTGATTGATTTGTCATTCACGTGGTTCCGTAGCCAATAACAGTTGGCGCGCTCATGCACTATATAAATTTAGAACGTAAACGCGGAATCTTGGAGGTGTGGACGAGCCGATCTTAGCCATCACTCATTAGTCACTCTGCCAAATAAATCGATGACTAGTGCTTCATTCACGCCATAAATACATAGGTACCGTCGACAGATTGAATGCATTTTAAAAATATAATTCTTACGACTCTTTCCTTTGGTATAGTGCAGCATTATGCAACTAGGGTGGGGTGCTTATTTGAAAGCAAAAAAATTAATTATTTTTTCCAAAAGATATAACGAGTCGTTTTTGAAATAATAGCCTTGGTATTTTCTTGTGTTTAATTGACTTCAATAAAGAATCAGAATAATTAGTTCAACGATACGCAGATAATACTAGGTACAACATATCTCGTCCAGCGCATACGTGGCGTGAAGCTACTCTTTATATTCTTACAAACTAGCATAGCGAATAGCATGTTATATATCGTTATGTATGACTAATACAATTATGTGATTTGTAGGTTTTATGGTAACGTGTGATAAGCAAAATTTACAAGTTGTCTGTTTGCTCGGCTTCAAACAACATGGGAAGGTTTATGTAGTGCTTGTGACTAATATTGAGTCATAAATTTAGGAGCTTCTCTACTGAAATTGTGACCAACACTTTGTTTCATATAGCCCGAAGGTAGTGATGTAAATATAAATTATCACGCCATTTCGCCAAATTTTTCATACATTTCCTTTTGATCATTTTCCGAAAGAGTCTGTTTTAGAAGATGTTAGTTAAAGAGTTGGTCATTATCTCTTCGACCCTGTATACTTAAAAACATATTATATAAATATGTCATCCAATTTTATATAGCGTGGACAATTTTACATGCATGTCGACTGAAATAAAAAGTTTATCTTAAAGTGGGCCTGCTTCGTCGTTAGTGATTTTTACAGATACAACATACATACATACATATACTCACGGCTGTAAATCCCTAGATGGGGTAGCCAGAGCTAAGGAATTAGAAATTCCTTAGCCACTTTTGGAAATGTGAGTGGGAAAAAGATGGTAAAAATAAAGGTTGTTGGGGATAGGTCTCCAAAAAATCCCTTAAAAGCCCCAATACCATTAGTCGCCTCTTACGTACACCCATCGGTAGAAACGGGGTAGTGCTATTCTAAGCCAGTTACAGATACAACTTTGTTTTGATTATTTTGTGTAAGTTTATCTTTCTCTACTAATTACCCAGCCAAGATATGGATATTATATTATATTCGGTTTTTTTGGCGCAGGGCGAAAGGATCCTCCGAAATTCTCAAGAATATTTTTACAATTTGTTGTATAATCTTAAGGAACACTTTCTCAACTGTATGATGATAAATATTATAGAATCATTGTTCCTACAAGCATATTCACGCAAGTATTATTGTAACAATGGAACCTTATCAGTTTAGAGATGATAGCGAATATTGTTTCCTCTTATATCATGAATCACGATTGTAGGTATAGTACTTGCACTTTATGCAAATTTAAAAAAAACATTGTTTGAGAGAAGTGAGAAGAATAAAAGAGCATGTATGAGAAGGATAATGAATGTAAGGGAAGCAAGAGAGGTTTGTCAAGATCGTACTAAGTGGCGATCGATAGTCTCTGCCTACCCCAATGGGAATAATGGGCGTGAGTATAAGTAAGTAAGTAAGTATTATGTTTTGCTCACTTTGCTTACAACGTTTTCACTTTCTGGCATTATATTGCCGATGCCGATATTATTACTTACTCAGTTAGTTATAATTCAACCTAATAAAAATATTTGAAATTGTAACATACAATAATACATATACTTAGGGCTATTAATCCCTAAAAGTTGTAACCGGAGCTTCAGAATAAGAAATTACTTTGCTGCTTTTGGAAATAGGCTAGGGAAATGATTTTAAAATTAAAGGTTGTTGCTTTTTCCAACCGCATCGCACAAAAATAACTTAAAAAGCCCCGATACCCTTGGTCGCCTCTTTCGAACATCCATGGGAAAAAATGGAGTAGTGCTATTCTAAGCCGAAAATACACAGCGCAATTTGAAATATTACTTTTCTCAACGTCACACTAATTAAATCTAAACGGTCTCTACCGATCATTAAATATTTAAGCATCCTATCCAGCCCCCGTAGCATGAGGCGCGACACCAATTTGGTATGCAAAGTTTTACAAAAGTGGTGCTGATTGCGAAACCATTTCGAGGTATTATTTTTTTAAACAATATTTTTTTTTGAAATTAAATCAAACAAAGCTAAGATGACCGTTATTTTGTCAAAAAACTGCAACAGTATTTGACCTTCAGTGTTATTTCAAAGACATTTGTTTTTGCAGTTCATTAATAAAATATCGAAAATCATAGGTTTCTTTAGTATATCATCGTAATAATTTCATTTGAGATCACAAAGTCGTGAAATGTTTAGCAACATTTTTATTAAACATTTTGTTTTATTTGCATGTCGCTACGTGATATTTTCGATCGATGACGTCATTAAGTACAAAAGTTAAACAATCTTTAAAAAATCATAACTTTATAATTCGGTATGCAAAGTTTTACTAAAGTGATGCTGATTACAAAACCATTTCGAGATATTATGGTTATAAACAATATTTTCTTGAAATTATATCAATTGAAGCTAAGATGACTGTTATTTTATCAAGAAACTGTAACAGTGTTTGACCTTCAATGTTGTTTCAAAGACATACGGTTTTGCAGTTTATTAATAAAATATCGAAAATCATAGGTTTGTTTAGTATAATATCGTAATAATTTCATTTGACATCACAAATTTGTGATATGTTTTGCAATCAGCAACATTATTATAAAAAACATTTCGCTTCATTTGCATGTCGCTACGTGATTTTATCGATCAATGACGTCATTAAGTACAAAAGTTGAACAATCTTTAAAAAATCATAACTTTACAATTACTCATTTTCAATGGAAAATATTCAAATTAGTCTTTTATTTTCGTGTTTACTATTGAATAAAAATATTTAATAAAGACCAAAAAAAAAACTTTGCATACCGAATTACTCATAAAATTTAAATGTAATTAAATGAAAAATATTCAAATTGGTCTTTTATTTTCATGTTTGCTATCGAATAAAAATATTTAATAAATACCAAAAAAAAAACTTTGCATACCGGATTGGAGCTTAAATCTATCCGTCTGACTGCACTAGTAGTGTGAGGCGCGTGGGAGCGAGTAAGTTATGTGAGAAGTGAGGTACTGATTTTGTAAGAGTTCTGTCAGTTTCTCACTTCTCATATGGCATACGTGCTCTCACAAGACTCATACTACTAATGCAGGTATGACGAATAGATGTAAGCTACATTGGTAAATCCGATTACTGCCAAAGACTAAAATCTTTCTAGGCTTTAAATAAAAATATCATAAATGTATGCATACAACTAAGACTCTAAACTTTTACTAAACTGAAGGGGTTATTAGAGGTATAAATGTAAATTCGCTAAAAATACATAACCCTTCTTCGGAAGCAGTCTAATTAGGACACTTACTTATACTCACGCCCATTATTCCCATTGGGGTAGGCAGAGACTATCGATCGCCACTTAGTACGATCTTGACAAACCTCCCTTGCTTCCCTTACATTCATTATTCTTCTGATACATGCTCTTTTATTCTCTTCACTTCGGACCCCCGCCTTTATAAGAACGTTTTCTATCTGGTCTAGAAACGTTTTACGAGGCCGTCATCTACTAACAATCCCATCCACATTGGCTCTATATATCTCTTTCGCTACTTTATTTTCATCCATCCTCTCTATGTGCCCAAACCACCTCAACATTCCTTTTTCTTGCATACTACGTCATCTTTCAAACCTACTCCTTCACGGATCACAGTATTTCTCACTCCATCACACAGCCCTACATTACATATACTTCTGAGGGATCTCATTTCCACTGCATTAACTCTACTTTCATGCTTCTTCTGCCATGCCCAACATTCACTACCATACTTTAGCGTGGGAACCAGAACAGCATTATGCACAGCCATTCGGTCCTTTTCTGACAACGACTGGCTCGACATCAGACCGTTCATGGCTCCATTCACCGCATTTCCCTTTTTAACTCTCCTTTCAATATCTTCCTCACATTTTCCATCCCTAGTAAACAAACTCCCCAGATATAAAAATTATTTCACTTGTTCCACTTTCTTACCATTGATAACGATGTCCCATTCTGTCATACTTTCCTCTCTTTTAAAAACCATTGTTTTGGTTTTGTCCACATTCACTCTCATTCCTTTTCTTTCGAAAGACTTGCACGCAATGTTCACCATTTCCTGAATTTACCGTTGATGCAAGTAACACCTGATCGTCAGCGTATAAGAGACATTTAATGATGAACCCTCTCATTTTCAGTCCATAATCACTTTCGCGCAGTTCTTCCAAACAGTCGTCCATGAACAAATTGAAGAGCCACGGAGAAGCCACACATCCCTGTCGAACACCCCTAGAGATCTCAAACCAGTCCGTGTCTTCTCCGTTTACTCTCACACATGAATTGGAATCCTCATAGAGTGACTCCAATGCACGTATAAGTTGGCCCCCAAACCGAACTTAGACAACACCTTCCACAAATACTTTCTTACTACCCTATCATAAGCCTTCTCCAAATCAATGAAGGTGCAATACACTTTTTGGTTTTTTGCCAAAAATTTCTCTGTAATGCACCTTAAGGAGAAGACTTGATTCATACATCCCATTCCCTTCCTAAATCCTGTTTGTACGTCCCATTTTTTTTCTAATTAGAACACTTTTGCCCGATTTCTGAATTGAGTATTCAAGCTGAGAACGACTTAAGTATTGTTTTGTCTCATTCAGTCGTTAAGATTTCAATGCGACAGAACGATACTTAAGTTGTTCTCAGCTGGAATACTCAAGTCAGAAATCGGGCGTTTAACTGTAAGTGCATTTAACTAAAGGTAAAAGATGAAATGTAGAGATAATTGAATATAGGAAGCTCGAAAGATTTGCCAGGATTATTTTAGAATGCACGTAAGAGCCCAGGTGTAGTTTTATAGTGTTACTAATCCGCCAATTCCAATACTGCGCCTAAGTTTATGATAGTAGTTGATTTCATGATGAGGGCACGTAGAACCGTGTCCGTCCCGGCTACTATACACTAAGCCAGCGTGGATGGTTATGGGTGGCTATAGGTAAATGCCCCTTTTCAGACCCGAACCCCTTGGAGGGCCATTTGGACTGTGACAGTGATACAAGCTGTGAGACGAGTGAGCGGTAAATGAACTATCATTGTTTATTAAAAATATCTACAATAATCTCCCAACTTGCAACAAACAAATAAATCTAAAGTTTCTATTTCAATTTCATGCACTGTCGTGGGTAGAAATAACAGAAGAGGTGATGTAAATGAACGACAAAAGAAATTAGTGAGTTCGCGTTTTGTAGTGTGTGGGTTGTGATGCGGATGTAGGAATTGTGCGATACCTACGTTTTATCTTTGACTCCGATTTTGCCTGACTATAGCACAATAATAGTTTAACTTTTAGAACTAAGTTAAGCGGATTCTTTATGTATTTTAATGAGGATGACCTATTCCTAAACATTGAACTATAGAAAGTGGTATTGATATAAACTGCCAAATCTATTCATCTGTCACAGAGAAATATGTTTCGGTAATACAATTGAGATAGAATGGTAGTTTCGGCGTGGGAGCTCTATTACTCTCTTCTCGAAGTGTTGTACAAAATGAAGCTTTAAAAGGTACGGGTACGGGAATCACACCACCACCACCAGTAATCCTTGATTTGACCAACTATCCGTCTCTAATCTTCCAAAAGTAGTCAAGTTGAGTCAAAACTTGACTACTTTTGAAAAATATAATTAGGGTAATTGTATTGTAGTTAGCAAAGAAGAAAGTATTGAGGATCATGTTTGCTTTCATGAAAAACAGATACAGAAGTAAGAGTTAAGTTAACTTAAGCCAGGACATACTAAGATAGAATAAGTTATTTATACACTACTTTAAGTTAAGTATGTTTGCGTCTGCGTGTACGGAAAAAATCTTCCTTCAAGATACAGTTCGAACGAGGGGGTCTATTTTTAGACAGTTGCTGTTTCTGGTCCCTATTCTAAATTAGCTGCCTATTTGTCTACTGTCAACTGGAGCGGTGCTATGATCCGGTGTCATATTTGGTGTCTGTTTTTTCTTTTTATAGAATTTAATAGATATTTCACTATAAGTCAATGGTTTAATTGACATAAATACATACATATTCTCACAGCTATAAATCCCTAGAAAGGGGTAGCCAGAGCTAAGGAATTAGAAATTCCTTAATGTTTTTGGTGACGGGTCTCCAACCACATAGTCCAAAAATCACTTGATAAGCCCCTATACCCTTAGTCGCCTCTTACGATCACCCACGGGTAGAAATGGGGTAGTGTTATTCTAAGCCGACACTACACGGCTAATTGAATTAGGAAATAAACTTCAACAGTAATTTGTTACTAAATGACTTACTTTTTTATGTCTTATAAACACCCAAGTGTTTAAAAGTTTTTTTACGCATCAATGTAATTGAGATTAAACATTATATTATTTTTGATATCAACGAAAAAGAACAGAAAAATGTACGAAGTGTTGCTTTTACCTTATTGACTTGCGCATGCGATTAGAAAGTAATTGAATAATTGCCATTACAATTAATTACCAATTACAAAATATAATTGTTAATTGTAGCAATTACTTTTTTCAATTGTAATTCGTAGCTGAATATTTTTTTGTAGAGCTCTGCTTGCATGATGCGTTTTAATAAGTTCACACTACCTCACTGAACTGAATACCGTGGTTCAAAGACTGAGGTTTTCCTGCCAAAATTAAATTAGAATGAAATAAAATACTATCTATACCGATGCTACGTCACTAACTAATATGGTATTTTAAGTTTTTTTAGTGCGGAAATGGATACGCTCAGGGGGGTAGATAGATAGTTTATCACTTTCGATATTTTGCGATCGATATTTGACTTGAGCTTCTCACTTCATCGAATCGATATGTTTCAACGGATGATTTCGGGTGATCACGATCAGTCGATATGTTGATGTCGCTGTCGGATTTTATAATCTGCCGTTTTACATTACGGCTTGCTGTTATCTAAAACAGCGCCGTTTTGTAATGCGGTGGTTCAAGCATTAGGCGGATTGTTATTGCGATACGTTCTTCAATAAAGCGGTCCATCGTACTTATACTCGGGTGCGTTTTTTTTAACATAACTTTTTAACTCCAATCATCGGAGGTCCGAAAATATTTCATATACCATTTAAAATCATAATGATTAGTCTTCATAAAATAATTAAGTTCTGCTTGGGTTGGTCGGGGGGCGAAAGCCCCCTGCAGGGGAGGAAAAGCTAGGTCACATTTAGCTAGGTTAGGTTAGGTTATGTATAAAACGAGCACCTTTAATGCATTATCTGTATTATTGAAATTGTTTCTCAAAGTCACTGTTAACCGACATATTTATAACGTTTTCATAGTTTGATTGTTGTTGTTATATCAAGTAGCGCTACGCGTGTTAAAGAATCGGAACTAAAAACTTTCAAAGTGGCGGCTTATCTCTCACTTTTATACATTATGGCTAGCCGTGTTGAATGACACATGGCGCCGAATGCAAACCGGCAGTTTTATATCTAGCCGCATTCAATCCGGCTAATTCTTGAACCGCCGCCGCATTACAAATCGGAGCTGTTTTAGATAACAGCTAGCCGTAATGTAAAACGGCGGATTATGCAATCCGACTGCGACATTGATATTTGAAGATGTCGTCCAAACGGTAGCCTTTTTGTTTGAATTTAGATTAAAATTAAAATTTAGGTAATTATATTAAATGGATCATAGATCACATAGGGCCGGCGCTGACTGCCGGCATGGCATGGCAAAGGATTTCGGTACAGATATAGCATTTTTAATCTTATTACCATGAGTGCAGAATTCATTTTACTTTATTTTGACACAACGATGCCGACGTGCTGTCCTACCGCGGCCTCCCTCGGCATCGTTTTTTCAAAATGAATTCTATACGCATGGTAATAAGATTAAAAATGCTATATCTGTACCGAAATCCTTTGCCATGCCATGCCGGCAGTCAGCGCCGGCCCTTAGTCGTAGAAGATGTAAATAATGTCTACTGGGTTTAAATCTTTTTGTTCATGGAAACCTCATGTGGGGATTATTACTAATAAATAAAGAATTAATAAAGGAAAGAAAAATTTCGACTCAGGCGGGATTCGAACCCGCGACCTCGGGTATACGCCCCCGTCGCTCTTGCCAATTGAGCTACCGTGTCAATGGCTGCCAGCGCGAAATTCTTCTTTTCTTTTATTTCTTTTACACGTTTAGTAGTGTTTGCGTTTCCTACCTTCGAATTTTTTACTAATTCGGAAGGCCACTTGTCTATCTTTTCAGATAGAATGCAAATGTTGAAAACGCCTGACTATCACATAATTTGAATCTTTTTGTTCATGAAAACCTCATGTGGGGATTATTACTAATAAATAAAGAATTAATAAAGGAAAGAAAAATTTCGACGCAGGCGGGATTCGAACCCGCGACCTCGGGTATACGCCCCCGTCGCTCTTGCCAATTCGGTATGCAAAGTTTTTTTTTGGCATTTATTAAATATTTTAATTCGATAGCAAACACGAAAATAAAAAACTAATTTGAATATTTTTCATTTAAAATGAGTAATTGCAAAGTTATGATATTTTAAAGATTGTTCAACTTTTGTACTTAATGACGTCATCGATTGAAAATATCACGTAGCGACATGCAAATAAAGCGAAATGTTTAGTAAAAATGTTGCTAATTGCAAAATATTTCACGAATTTGTGATCCCAAATGAAATTATTACGATATTATACTAAACAAACCTATGATTTTCGATGTTTTATTAATAAACTGCAAGAACGAATGTCTTTGACATAACGCTGAAGGTCAAATACTGTTACAGTTTTTTGCTGAAATAACGGTCATCTTTGCTCTGTTTGATTTAATTTCAAGAAAATATGTTTTAAAAACATAATATCTCGAAATGGTTTCGTAATCAGCACCACTTTTGTAAAACTTGCATACCGAATTGAGCTACCGTGTCAATGGCTGCCAGCGCGAAATTCTTCTATCCTTTATTTCTTTTACACGTTTTAGTAGTGTTTGCGTTTCCTACCTCCGGGGGCGTATACCCGAGGTCGCGGGTTCGAATCCCGCCTGTGTCGAAATTTTTCTTTCCTTTATTAATTCTTTATTTATTAATGTCTACTAGGATCAATGTTAAAGCTGCATTATAAAAATATGAAAAATAGCAGCCCGTCCCGGCTTCGCTCGGGCATAAATTATCATTAACATTTGGTTTTTTATTTTATTACATGTATTATTATTTGAATAAAAAGTTTTTTTAAGTTTTAAGCTATGTTATATTTTTTTGTATTTATAGTTAGTTTTTTTTTTTTTTGTTATATTTCATAATGAGTAATTACATCAAAAGCCATTAAATATATAGAGTTAGAGCTTCCCTGTAAACAATATTTGACGTTGTTTTATTTTGTGGCAGCATAGGACTTTTTGAATAATAAGATTGTTTATTTCGTTGACCGTATCATTCTTAGGTGACACTATTGCTTTAGAACACAACCAATTAAAGTCTTTTTCGTGCAAATTCTCGATATCAGGGTATACTGCATCTATTAAATTTTCCAAATTATGGACTATCTGGCCTAGGGACTCATCCAGAAGAATGTCACTATAACCGCTAAAATTTGGAGCAGGGAAAATTCCTTCCCCAAGTTTAAGCAGTTGTTGAGGAAAATCACTGCCTGTAATTCCATGAAGATGAGCTCTCATATTAGTTCGTAATTTTAATGTTTCAATCGAAGTCCATAAGGGAGACGATTTTAGGCATGCTTTAATGATATCTGCTCGCGTACCTCTGTTAACAACAGGCAGAGTCTGTCGGAAATCTCCAGCAAATACAAAAGTAATTCCGCCCATGACTGCAGAGGAGTTCCTAAGATCTTTTGAGGTTCTATCTCTATATGTGCTCTATGGCTCATCGTGCATTCGTCCCACATAATTATTGAGGTGTCTTGTAGTAATTTACCAAGAGGACCGTTTTTGCGGATAGAACATGTACCCCTCCCGTACCCCTTCGTGACGCCTGCAACAACTTACTATGCATAGCTAACCGAGCGGAGTTTTATCTATTTTTTTAATTCGAGATAACTTTCGAATGGAATGTTCTAATCGAATAATTCAAAAAGTAATATAAGGGTATTAAAGTAGTCTGAAATAATATATACGTTTTTTTATAAGGATAAGATAGGTACAAATAAAGAGCCTTTTCTAAAGCAGGATTTTAATTTAATTTTTAAATAATTTTATATAATGACGCTTGTTGTGAGATAACTATAATAGTTAGAGACATGCTGTTGCGGCGTTTTTTTAGATAATGATGTGTTCTATAAAATTTCACTACATCATTTTATTCTATTGTCAATATTTTTCGCAGCGCACGCGATGTAAGGATTTTTTTTGGTATTTTTTTAACACCTTGGGTTACATTTTTGAAGTTTACGTAAGGATCCCAAATTTTTTTGAAAATGAAATATAGCCTATGTCACTCGGGAATAGTGTAGCATCAAAATAGTAAAAGAATTTTACAAATCCATCCAGTAGTTTTGGAGCCTATTCAATACAAACAAACAAACAAACAAAAAATCAAACCTTTCCTCTTTATAATATTGGTATAGACCACAGACATGTATTTGAATAGATGCCGCAAGTGCATGTACTTCGCGTGTAAAAACTGAGTAAAATTATCTTAGTTTATCGCCATTTGATTGAGTCCATGCTCGAACGTTCTCGGTGACAGATGTCAAGCTAAATATAAAAAAATGCCTAATTGTGCCGTATTGAGTTGCAAAAACTATCTAAATAAAGCGGGACTAATTAATAGAAAGATTTCCTTTCATCGGTTGGTCACTTTATTATTAGATTATGTGGTTTTTATTGCAAAATCAATTATTTCGTGTTCGTTGTGGTTTTACACTGAAAAACTTTTAAACGAGTGTGTATCGCTTAATTTATAATACATTGCCGCTTTTAGTTACAAAGCTATCTAGTATGGCTTGTCTATTAAAACACGCAATGAACATCAAAATGAACGATATTTTCACCTGTCAATCAGCTACATGGTACGGTAGCTATTGTCATATTTCTGTCATTTTAAGCAAAATGTGTTGTACCTACACAGATAGTTGTATTCGATTCTAATTCTAATCGATTTTGGGAACAGAGAAATGATAATATTCGCGATGGATGTTCCATGTCTCTAAAATATTTTTATTACTACAATGTTTCTGTTAAATAATTAATTGGAATACTCTTGTTTTAACTTTGTTTTTATTTAATAAAAGAACAGTTTAATTTTAGTTACAAGTTTTTCTCTAAGCTACATTTCTTAACGTGTGGTATGTATCAGTCTTTATTTACTTCCTTCCTTCACTCAGTGTTGCCAATATAAATGTACATATATACACGAACACGCCTCCTTACATAAGTTCAAAGCTTCTTAAGTACTACAGTAATTATAATCAATTAGGGAACTATACTCCTTTAAATTTAGCATTTTTAAGTTAGTGAATTTAACATTTCCCACAGGTTTTGTAAATATATCTGCAATTTTATTTTCTGACTCTATTTTGTATACTTCCCTGCTAAACATTTTAATTTACAAAATGATAGTGAAATTCAATGTGCTTAGAATTCTTTGCAAAGTTTCCATACTTAGAAATAGCTACAGCTGCTGAATTATCTTCATAGATTTTAACTGGTTTACAAACCTTAGTAAAGACATCATTCATTACACAAATGAGAAAATTTAATTCTGTTACTGCTTCTGATAATTCTACATATTCAGCAAATGTTGAAGAGTTTGTTACACTACTTTGTTTTTTTTTTATTTCCAATATTGAACAAACGAAGAGTTCCGTACTATAATATCTATAATCTATCTATCTATAATAGAAAATAACGTTTTTGTATGGGAGCCCCTTTGATATTTACTTTACTGTTATTTAATTATTTATTTTGAAAGGTGATATACAAGTAAATATACTGTGAAAATTTTAAGTATCTACTTATTAACGTTTTAATATTGAGCAAACAAATACGGAAAAAAACACGTTTATTGTGAGGGGCCCCCCTTAAAATCCTTTTTTTACTTGTATTTGTTGTTATAGCGGCAACAGAAATACGTCATTTGTGAAAATTTCAGCTTTCTAGTTATCACTGTTAATGAGATACAGCCTGGAGAAAAACAGACAACGAAAAAAAATACTTGATTATTTTTCCTTCTCTACAAGTAATTTTATTTGATTTTTTTTCAAATCTGAATTAGTTCTGGGTTGTATTATATTTTGTCTTAGCGCCTTCTACTGGCTTTCCTTTTTGTAGATAAAATTTCTTCTCGGGGTTTTTTTAAATCATTTTGTAACTTTCCGAGAATAAATTATTAAAACTAGTTAATTAGGTAGGTTATCAATAAGGACAAGTTATTATAATAATAAAGGCTACTGAACTACTCACTAACTAACTGACTCATTAACTCACTGATTTAGATCGTTGTTCTCCGAGAAGATGTAGTGGTCGAGGAAAATAATGTAGGAAGAGTTGCTCAGAATAAAAATGAGACCATGAGAAAATAGCGTTATTAAAAAACAGGTATAAATTTAGATTTATCATTCTTCTGTCAATTTATCATTCGTCTGTCGATGCACTCGAATATAATCGATTGAATCGTTTACGCGCTGACGGGGAGTCCCATCACTAAATTGCTCATGTGACGTCACAGTAGGTGGAAAAATAATGGCACGCTTGGTTTCTATACAAGAAATACCACTTGCGTTATCTATTCAAATACAGATCTGTGGTATAGACTAAGGCCAGTTGCCGTCTGCGCCAGTTGGGAATTCAGACTTTGCTATTAAATATTGCTAGATATGAAGATCTTTTAATAACTAAGATGACAGACCTTTCATTCGATTCATTTGCTTGAATCATTTATTTACGTTCTTTATTCTTTAATGTCTAACGAAAAATTACTGCGCAGTGTGAGAATACAGTTTGTCTTTCCATAGAAATAATATTTCTACTTTCAATATTTTCCCCCAAAATTTAACATTTGGTATATTTTCTATGACAGAAATGATATCGATCTTGCGAGAATTGCTCCTCAGATATACTTCCCGGAGTATTTAGACGAGAAACATCTGGTTGGTGGTCGTTGTCCCATTCCGGAAGGAAGCTCCTTTCCTGGTATTTTTAGGATTGCTTTTATTGTAATTAATGTCGTATTTTTAATTACATGACTGCGTTTTGTGGGTAAACCCGATATTTTACGGAAAGTACTTAACTTTGTCTCAAACTCTTACACGCCTCATACTAAATTCTCGCTGAATTCGGCATTAAATAACTCTGATCCTGTACGTAGTTAACGTCACGTGTAAAGATCAATGGTTTCATAAGTTTGATACAAATGTACTCTAAAATCTGAAATTTTTAAGTTGCTAGTGTAAAGAAAAATTCGATAAACCTTTCTTCGAAACCTATTACATCGACAACCTTAAGCTAAGCTAACATAGTGCTGTCACACGTTTCTGCGAAAACCTTACTTTGGTACCTTGTTTTTCCAAGTATCGTTTTATCGATGTAATAACAAGAATCATTCACAAACATAATAGTAATATAGAGGAAGCTAACTCTTAAAAACATCGAAACAGAAGTCAGCACGAAGTAATACATCGCATAACATCTCTCTGTAAAGTCCTTCAATATCCTTCGATTACCACTTTGACAACGTCCCGGAGTAACCTTCATTTACATTCATCAATCTTTTAAATATGCTATTTTCTTCTTCAATCTTTAAACTGCGTAGTGCCGGCTTAGACCCCTTCTACCCACGGGTGTCGTAAGAGGCGACTAAGGGTATTGGGGCTTTTTATTGGATTTTTGGGCGATGCGGTTGGAGACCCATCACCAAAAACCTTTATTTTTACCATCTTTTCCCCACTCAACTTCCAAAAGTGGCTGAGGAATTTATAATTTCTTAGTTCTGGCTACCCTTTCTAGGGAAATATAGCCGCGAGTATATGTATATAAACTTTATACTGCCTTGTGTACAGCATATTATATTTTGTCTTAATGCGTCTCTGGCTTGATCGTCCTCTACTGACACTTCTACATGACCGTCCACATTGACTCTGACTACTTACAACTAACTTTACTGTTATTACTCGTTGCATTGTATAACCCAACAATAGTAACATTCCTTTTCAAATCCCCACTACAATACCATCTTTCACACAACGCCGTTAATGACTGATTCTATCGCATCAGCTACAATATTTTATTCCCGAGAGACCTTATTTTTATTGACTTTTAGGCGATGCAGTTGGAGACCCATCACCAAAAACATTTACTTTACAATCTTTTCCCCACCCTACTTCCAAAAGTGGCTGAGGAATTTCTTATCTTTTATACCCGTCTAGGGATTTATAGCCGTGAGTATATGTATGTGTATGTTCCTTCTGTAACTGTATTCAGTCTGCACTCATGCTTCTTCTGCCCTTCCGACCCATTTAGACACCAATTGATTTGACTTTATGCTTTTATCGCACACTTACAGAATCAATGTCTATAAATAAGAACAAGTTCACGAAACCAGTTTTGTAGTGTTATCAAATATTCTACCTGTCATATTGTAAGAAGTTCATTGTGCTGTGCTCACATTATATTACCTTGCCTTCGTTTCATACTCTGCACGTCAACGTCGACCTACTAAGAACGTAGGTGTTGAATTCCTAATGTGCTCCAATATGCCTGCCCTAACCAACACATAACGTATTTATAATAGGAACCTATTGATTAGTTGAGCATAACTTCGGGCACCGACTTATTTTAAGACGGATAAAACTGTTATGTTCGAATTTACTTGAATTTCGAAAATAAAATACGACGCAAAGAAAAACCATATGCTTAGTTCTAAAGATATTTTACTGCACTAAAAGTAAAAAGAAATGAAGAAAAAATTGTCAGGCCTAATAGTATTGAAAATGAAAACTATAATTTTCTTTGAACAAGAAACTTCAATTTTCGAAATTTTTCTTTCCTTTATATATTTATAATATAAGAAACTTCATTGATCAAAATTGTATTATTTCCGCAATTTTTCCTTCATTTCTTTCTTATTTGCACCGGAAGGCGCCAATGATCAGTAAAACTATGTATGTGAATGATAAATCATTATGATAAAATTTTCTATAAACACAATTTATGTTAATGCGACTGCCTCTGTGGTCTAGCGGTCGAGAGTATAGCCCACTCTCCGGGGGTCTGGTTCTGTTCCTCGGGTAGCCCGTCATATCGTTGGAGCTGGAAACTATCATGGTAGACTGGAGCCCTTCGATAAGGATATATGTGGGCTGTGATGATGAAGTAAATGCAACAAAATTTGGTTCCAAAATCTCTATTAGTAAAAAGCTTATCTTCCGTATAGTTAAGTTGAAATGCCGACTATCCAGTACCATGTTCCATTTTGACCTGCAAAGTTTTTGCCTTTTAATTTGATTATATATCTTATAATGATGTGTTGTGTATTTTCAGACAATGCCCCTTACCACTGTTGACGCCGCTACGACGAATAATTCTTGAAGAGGTGCGAGCAGCATCGACGAAATCACCGACTGACTATGGTTTCAGAACAGAAGATTCAGGTAGCCTTCTTTGTATTGAATTAAACTAGAATATGTTAGCGAGTACCAAATAAATAGAATAATTTTTACTAACTAAAATTGCCCAAAGAGTTGCGAAACAGAAGTGTCAATTTTTAAGGCTCAAATATTAAGGAGTCTTGGGAAAGTACCAGGCAGGCAGCGTAGGTTGGGTTCTTACAGGTGATTCCCCGAATTTATGAGATTATGGGAATAGATCGATGCTTAAGGGCAGCGGAGACCTTCTTCTGATCAACGATGATTTGTGATTGTCGCATCGATGGTGTGGTAAGTTACAAGATTGACGATTTAAAAGTCATATACTTGTATACCTAGTCGGTGCTTAAATTCTGTCACAAACAAAATTGGCTATAAAATTAAAATCAGTCATGATATTAAAAAAAAAAATTTTTAAATAAAAGGTAATTTAATTAGCTTACATTAAACACAAAATTTATTCAAAACGGTTGCCACTATTTTTCACAAAATCCTTCAATCTTCGCGGCCAGTATTTAGTAGCAGCACGGCCTATATTCAAGTCGATATAGGTCACTGCTTTAGTCAATGACGACTTTAGGCTGCTAAAATTTTTGTGAGGTTGAGACCTTCTTCTTCAAAAAAATTTGTAATCCAGTAGATTGAGGTCAGGTCTAGATGAGGGCCAATCTTGATGCCTTAATAGCTCGACATTTTGGCGCTCAAACCACTCCTGAGTTGTTTTGGCCTTATGAGCAGGTGCAGAGTCCTGTTGAAACACAAATGGCTATCCTCCAAAGAGTGTCTGGGGCAGATATTTAACTATGCGATCTAAAACCGTGTCTTCGTACAGTTTTGCACTGGTTTTGACATCTTTTTCACAAAAATGCACTTCAGTAGGGCCATAGTAGGACACTCGCAACTAAATCATGATTGATGGTGGATGATGACCGTGCTGCACTCTAGGAATGGCATTTCCAGCAGCCGCAGAGCTGGTAGCGTACATCCTGACCTTTTTTTGGTGTATCTCTCCTGAATATTAAAAAAAACTCGCCGTAAACAGGATATCGCGGTGTCTTTTTCTTGCGTACCGCTTAAGCGATACTTTGCATTCTTTGGCTCTCATAGCTATCAGACGCGCTTTCAGAATATGTCCACTATTTTTCGGTAAGCTTGTGGTCCCAGGTTTTTATCGAGTACTTTTTTTACGGTACTTCTGGTTAAACCCATCTTCAAAGACATCTACTTGCGGTCGGGATTTCTTGCCGCACGCGCCTTGATTGCTTTGATCACACCTGCCCAGCAAGCACGAGCGCTACTTTATCGACTCGATAACGGTTAGAATGAGATGGCAGTATACGATACTAAGTAAGTGCGTAAGAGATGGCTGCTTTATCCCACGCGATAACTAGTTTAAACACGGCTCGTGCTTGCTCTTCTGGAGTCCTAACGGAACGAAGTCTGCCAGTTCTTTTCTCGTCATTGACACTAGAGGTTTCATTCTACCTCTTGATGGTACGGTATACGAACCTCATCGTGATTTTTTATTTATAAATCAAGTTCAATATTGTCTTTGGTGGACGGCAGCAAAGATGCAATGCAATTACTGTTACTCAGTTCTCTTTGCGAGTCTAATCCATCGTAAAAAAATAATGAATGTGATTGTGATTTAGCAGATTAGTATTACAAAAATAATTGAAAAATCGAACACCATTTTATATTTTTGTCTAGGTGTTCTATTTTTAAAATAAATGGCCAGTGACAGTATTTAAGAACCGACTAGGTAGATAATGTCAGTTCTGAGAGTACAATAGTTGCAATAATACCGACGACGTTTGCAAAGAATCATAATCAAGGGGCAGGTCGTTTTAACGATATTGGATAATGATGACCAAGGTGTGATGTATGTAAACGAAGCTCGAGAGATTTACCAGGATCGTACAAAGTAGCGATTGACAGTCGCTGCCTACTTGAACGGCGTAAGTATAACTTATAAGTATGACACCAAACTTGTGCCTCAGTAGATGTAACACAATTTCTGTTTCTCAACCATCTTTCCACAATTCCAGTATACATACCGCTACGGCTAATGCAGGCCGTGACGGCTCGCGTGAACGCAGTATGTCTGCGGTACTTGGACAACGCACAGCTAGACACACTACCTCCGCCCCCGCCCCCCGCCGCGAGGGACCTGCCCACCGTCTCCGCTGCCAACAAGAACTCAAGACGGGTCATGGAGGATAGGCATGTTGAGATCGGAAATTTGGAAGCGCTTTTTGGTATTGAGGTGCGTGTTTTGCGTTCTTGTAAACATTGTTATATGGATGACGGCCGATTGAGCGAAACAGTGTCGCGTTTTTCGTTGAGAATTCGGTAGAGTGTCATGCAGCGAGGACTATGTAACCTAGATGGCTTGTTTAATTCCTGGATGAACTTCCTTGAGTTGCGGTTTTATCTGATTTGAAAAATCTAATGTCCAATATGTTGTTTTGTAGTAACCACTCACTCATACACTCCATAATCCTATACGTGGCCTGATTGCTACTTAGATCCAAATTGCTACGATATATGAATTAACTTTACCATGTCTCTACGAATAAATTAATTACAAGTGTACAGATAGGTATTAGGGTACTTCCGGTAGTGAAGATATATGAGGTATAATACAATTTAAAAGATATACAGAAATACACTAAAATATAGGGATTTAGATCTTAAATATCACGGTGTGACATAACCACATTGTTGTTTATTACATTATTACGTCACACAAATGGATAGCAGCGTATTTGCCAATACACTCTTTTATTAAGTTCATGATCAAAAAAGTAGAGGACGACCACAGAGGACACACCTGGATCAAATAGAGTGTGTGCTCAAAAAGGCAGGCGTCCGAAATATGGAGAATAAAAGAGCATGTATGAAAAGATAAAAGGATGCAAACGAAACTAGAGAGGTTTGCCAGGATCGTACAAAGTGGCGATCAACGGTCCCTGCCTACCCCAATGGGAAATAATGGCGTGAGTATATGTATGTAGTGGCTTTATATCAGGAAAAATCTCTTTTTGGTTGATTTTCGAACACAGTAGACTAACTAATTTAAAGACTAAACCATCCCATTTCAGACCAGCGAGCCAACGAGTTTCTACGCAGTATACGACGGGCACGCCGGCTCGGCCGCCGCCACGTACAGCGCAGCGCATCTCCACCAGTACTTGGTGGAGAGCGAGCACTTTACAAGGGATCTACGGAGTGCCTTCACGGAGGCGTTCTTGAGGACCGATGATGAGTTCTGTCGGAAGAGCAATCAGGAGGTTAGTTGGTAAAGATAGAGATGTTTCAAAGTTTTGTGTGTTTTGGTTGACAAGAATTTCTGAGCGTTGTGGAGGTGTAGGTCTACGTAGACGTTTTGTCACTGTAAATGAGTAAGAACGTCTACTATGGTCATAGTATTCAAGCATCTACACCAGTAATTGGTGGAAAGCGAGCACTTTATAAGGGATCTACGGAGCGACTTCACGAAGGCGTTTTGAGGACCGATGATGAGTTCTGTCGGAAGAGCAATCAGCAGGCTAGTTGGTTCAGCGTTTAGAGGACAAGAATTTCTGAGACTAGCAAGATAGAGGTCTAGGTCTAGCAGGAGACAGTTAGTGACTGAATGATTATGATAATGAGAATGTGTAAGAACGTCAACTATGATCATAGTAGACGTAATATTACGATCATCATTCAGTCATCAAACGTTAACTGCTAGATCTAGCTTCCACACCAGTACTTGGTGGAGAGCGAGCACTTTGAATAGGATCTACGGAGCGCCTTCACGGAGGCGTTCTTGAGGACTGAAGAGTAATCAAGAGTCGAGTTCGGGTTGTTACGGGTTTTTGAAAGAATTTATTGCCAGTGATTTTTAATGCATCGTTGTGGAAGGCTACGTCTAGTAATATGTTTAGTGAATGATTGATGATCGTAATGATGAGTAAGAACGTCTACTATTATCATAGAAGTCAAGCATCTTCACCACTATTTGATGGAGAGCAAGCTCTTCGCACAGGATCTACGTAGCGCCTTGACGAATGCATTCTCGAGGACCAATGATGAATTCTGGCGTAAGAGCTATCAAGAGGCTAGTTGGTAAAGATAGAGAAGTTTCAAAGTTTTTTTCGATTTGGTAGTTAGAAACTTTTGGGGGTAGCGTCGTGGAGGTCCTAGGACGTTTATTGACTGAATGATGATCGTAAGAACGTCAATGTACATAATGTACGTACGTACCTCGGTCACTATGTAACAGCTGACCTAAGAGATGATGTAGACATGGAGAGGGAACGCAGGGCGTTGTCGATTAGAGCGAATATGTTGGCTCGCAGGTTCGCCCGTTGTTCAGTCGACGTTAAAATAACGCTCTTTAAAGCCTACTGTACGTCTATCTACACGGGTAATCTGTGTGTGAAGTACATCAAGAAATCGTCAACGCCTTGCGCACCCAATACAACAACGCCTTAAGGGCGCTGTTGGGGTTGCCGCGCTACTGTAGTGCCTCAGCTATGTTTGCGTATGCAGAAATAGATAGCTTCTCTACTCTTCTGCGGAAGAAGGCTGCGTCACTATTGCGTAGGGTGCGCGGTAGCAGCAACGGCATCCTGAGGGCGATAACCGATAGTGGGGATTGTCCACTTATCGGCCACTTAATTAATATAATCAAACCCTTAGTAGAATATAAGTACTAACACACCTAGTTTTAAGATTACTAACATAATGGATATTATGCTGTCCGAAAATAAATATTTTTATTTTTATTTTATTTTATTATAACTACAATGTCATCAGCAAATCGAATTTTGATGTTGATGTTGGCTCTTTCACAATCTAAGAGCTTGAAAATATCTTCCAGATCAGCAGTAAACAGTTTCGCAATGATGACATCACCCTGTTTTACTACTCGCTGCAACTGTATGGGATTGATTTTCTGGTCTCGGATCCGGACCGCGTTGTGGCGTTTTCATACTAACACTTGAGCACCTTCAAGCGTTGCCCATTTTTCCATCGAATCAAAGGCTTTTTTTGTAGTCCACGAGCCCTAGGCACAGTGGCAGATTATACTCCTCGGTCTTCTGTATAGTCTGAAATAGGGTGAGAATGTGGTATAGAAAACCAAATTCCTTTCGGAAACCGGCTAGTTCGGGAGGTGGATATTTTCCAAACCTACAATTTGTGATGAATCTGGAAAACAGTTTGTAGACATGCTTAAAAGTGATATAGACCTGTAGTCATCTAATAGGGTATTATCACTCTTTTTAAAGAACAATGCAACAACACTACTATTCTATAAGTTTAGCGTGTTCCCTTTTAAATAGTCGCGTCACGTCACCCCAAGTCGCGTTTTAAGCACTTTGAGATCTACCTATTGAGACGCCGGCGCCGGTACATAGCAGCGTCGTCTAAAACTGCAGAATTAAACTTTTTCTTTGCTTATAGAACTAAAGTGTTCCACCTGAGAGTTTGTCTATTGCCCATTGCCCAGTGGGCCTTAAATAACTTCGACCCAAACTTCTGGGCAGTTTTCACGAAATTGCCTCTGAAATCGTCCGCATCCCCATCCACGTTTTCTGCCAGTGAGAGTTGCTAATATGGGTTAGATATGATACGGATGAAATTTATCGTTTTCGATCTGAAGATCCTAAAATGCATTAGAAAATTCGGAAGCTCTGCCGCTTTCTGGGAATTGTGGGCTATTAAGTCGCTATCTTAGCCAACAAGTAACAGTGTTAGAGGCTGTGCCTAAGGGCCAGTTTTTTGATCCGTGGTTAACTCAACAATTTGTTAAATATCGTAACTATTAGTTAGATATCAGCAAAATACATTTTTTGACCCGTGGTTAGAGTAACTAATGGTCAAATATCGAACCAAAATGGATTTACGATTTGACTACTGGTTAGTCATTTAACTATAGTCAATGTAACAAATGGTTATATTTTTAACTACGGATCAAAAAACTGGCCCTTAGTCAGCAAGCGTGCGATCTTAGTCTACAAGTAACAATTGTGTTAGAATCAAAATAATAGCGTGTCTGTACGCATAGCAAGCGGCGGAAGCACGGCGGTGGGGGTGGCGGTCCGCGGGCGCATGAAATTTTGTTATAGCGTTGTTATTTTGAAGACCTTCTGCAAAGACCTCCTCAACTTCCAAACTTCCTTGATTTGTGTGTCATTATTTGGTATGTTAGAGTACATGTAACATAGTATGTATGTACGCGGCGTGCCGCATCAGCACGGTGGCGGTGGCGATCCGCGGGCGTGAGAAATTTTGTTGCAAGGTTGTCCATTTGAAGAATAGGTCTCTTCAACTTTCAGTCTTAGGAACTTCTCATTCTGACGCTCTGTCTCCTTTCGTGATTTGTGTGTTATATGTATTATATTTACAGTGTGTATGTTTGTATGTGTTTAATATTGGTGAAGATTTATAGTTGGCACACGAAAATGTATATTGTAGATTATAAGCATAGATTGGATAATCGGATGCATATTTACCTAAAGTTGACCGGCGGCTTAGTATGGAAAGCACTTCTTAATCGTAAAGATTTCGGGATTTCGGAATTGATGCATTTAATGTTCGGAATATAGAATTAAATGTATTTTCATTACGTTTGTAGTGTTTTCTATTACAATATATTATTTGTATGTACATTACTTGTATGGAAAAAAACCCAATGTTTCGGGATGAATACCGTTAGCGTTTTGGTTATAATACATACATACATACATATACTCACGCCGTTAATTCCCATTGGGGTAGGCAGAGACTATCGATCGCCACTTCGTACGATCCTGGCAAACCTCTCTTGCTTCGTCTACATCCATCAATCTTTTCATACATGCTCTTTTATTCTTCATACTTCGGACGCCTGCCTTTTTGAGCACACTTTCAATTTGGTCCAAGTGTGTCTTTCGTGGCCGTCCTCTACTAACATTACCTTCCACATTAGCTCTATAGATACCTTTTACCAATTTCCTATCATCCATCCTCTCGATGTGCCCAAACCATCTCAACATTCCTTTTTCTATCTTACTTACAATATCATCTTTTACACCACACCTTTCACGAATCACATCGTTTTGGTTATAAATATAATTGAATGCACACTCAAATAAAGGTTTTTAAATGAGGAGCCGTAATTATTTGCGTTGAGAACAATATTTGAATAACATTGTAAAGCTTGTTGTGCACTTAGCTGCACATTTACTAACGTTAAGATTTTAACTATTATGGAATATATCGAAAAATAAATGGAGATCAATTTCAGTTTTGAATTTACAATTCTCGTTATGTTCAAAAAAGCGTTATAAATGTGAATGTGCGAGTGAGACGGATAGGTAACTTTGGCTGCTTGTGCGAGTGAGACGGCATTCTCAAAACCGGTTTGTGTGCAGGTAGGTGCAAGAAACCCCGGTAATGCATGTCTTTTGTTATCTTATCTATCTATTAGTTACTTGAAAATATTCGTCGCTTTACTTGCCATGCGTACGGGTGTGTTTAGTGTTCCTTTGCAATTTTCTAACGATTTGGCTATTCAACAACGTCAAATTCAGTTTAAGTGCAGATGCTTGCGAATATCCATTATGAATTATGATGTTCAAAGCTTAGTAGCTAGTTATTTTATAAAAATAAATTATATTTTATAAATTAATATTATAATTTGATAGGTAGGTAACCAACTAACTCGTCAATTCGTAATTTGTTTTATATCCAATTAGTTCAAAATCCCTGATTTTTTTCGAATCCCGACATTGAAAAAGACAATTCCGAAAAAAGAAGCCGTCTCCATATTTTCTTAGCCAAAAAATAAGTTTAGGTAAATATGCATCCGATTATTCGATCTATGTATAAGTCATGTTTTGCTGTTAATCTCCCAAACAAAATAAAATAGAAATGTATGTGTGTATCTAGCTTGCGATAGCAGCTCGGCTGTAGCGGAAGCGGTGCGTGTGTGCGCGTGCGATAAAGCCCACAAGTAACAGTGTGTGTGTGAGTGTGTATGTATGTCCTTAAGGCGGCCACACACACTACGGTGTACCGGAGAGGCCTACAGGTATGCCTGTGCAGGTAGACCGTAGCGTGTATGGGAATAGACCTGTGCAGTTTTTTGAACCTGCGCAGGCGACCGGCGCAGAATCGAAAATCGATGCTTTTTGGCGGCTCCGTACGGTGTACCTTTGTGCGCTCCGGTACACCGTAACGTGTATGGCCTACTTTAGGAACTTTTAATTGTGTAGCTCGGCCTACTTTTGTGATTCCTGTCTTGCGCCGTATCTTAATTTTCGTCGTATGTTTGTTCGCAGCAAGCGTGCGGCGGCAGCACGGCGGTGGCGGTGGCGGTGCGCGGGCGCGCGCTGACGGCCGCGTGGGCGGGCGACTCGCAGGCGCTGCTGGCCAAGCGGATGCGGCTCATGCAGCTCGTGCATCCGCATAAACCTAGCAGGAAGGTGGGTTCATATTTGCGTTTGTAGTTATGAGGAACGTGTCTCAAAAATTTAATTCCATCTCGATATTACGATACGAATTATAAAAAAAACCTCGCGCTCTTATTCATTTTGTAAATTGTTTAAAAACTAAAAAAAATAATATATTGTTTCATATTTATTGCTACTGCTGCTTTTTTTTCCATGCTACGAGGCTGACTGCCTAGTTCAAGGTTATCGTAAAATTTTGGAACATGTTGTATATGTCACTAAGCGCTCGAGTATACAACGGCTTTTAATTTAAGGGCCTAACTTAAAAAATAGGCTGAGATTCTAATGCTTTTTTTGGCTTGTATAACCGTGAGTATGTCTGTATGTTTTTTTAAACAATTTTTTATAATTTGGGTGAGGGTTAGGTATCCAAATACTTTAATAAAAGCCGTCTTGCTTCTGCTTTTACACCTGCCTAGCCACACTGAATTTCAAATCAATGATAGGTTGAAATCACATCCAAAGTGAAGAAATCCATTACTAACATATACGTTTGGAGGGGTATTAAATATTGTAATTTGATTTTTTTTAATAGGTAAGCCATTCCGCTAGTCTGATAAAAACGTCTCCTGCTTTATGTTGGTAGGCAATGGCTAGAACTTGAGACTGAAACTTTAAAAATAATGTAGATAATATGATTCAAAGGACAAAGACCCAACTCGCACATGACCATGCTCGTGAATTGTCTGGTGTGGCTTATAACTTGGCTATGGCTTGTTATTGAAATGAACAATCAGATTTAATAATATCAAACTAACATTGGTTCGGTAGAATTAAAAATTAATAAAAGTAAAAAAAATATCGCAAAATAAAATTTTGTCTTTTTCAAAAAAAAACTTACGAAGCAATTTTTGTTTTATATTTCAATAGTCACAAAATTAGTATGCTTTGGTATAAATATTTTTTGTTTTGTTTAAAAATGTTTCCCTCCTCAGGATGAAAAAGATCGAATAGAGGCGTCTGGCGGGACGGTTATATTTTGGGGCACATATAGGGTGAATGGGCAACTGGCTGTTTCCAGAGCAATTGGTAAGATTTAACATTTCATTCATATTATTAATTCTCACACATATTTTAGGTCAAATAATACTAGAAGGTAAGGTTTAACATAACTAGGGTTTTCGCTCGAGATTTCTCAAGGCGAGAGGCTTTTTATTGGATTTTGGGGCGATGCGGTTGGAGACCCATCACCAAAAACCTTTATTTTTACCATCTTTTCCCCATTCAACTTCCAAAAGTGGCTGAGGAATTCATAATTCCTTAGCTCTGGCTACCCCTTCTAGGGAAATATAGCCGTGAGTATATGTATGTATGTATGTAATTATTCCTGAAAAAAAGTCTTTCTATCCTCTAGCGACCGATAGTAGGTTTTCTGTGTGACACCTCACTTGCAAAACGGCATCTCCGCCAAAAATAGCGCTAGTTGTTTCATCGCTAGACACAAAGAAAAATCATGAAAAAATCATTGTAAACGTAAAAATATAAATTGGTACGAAAAAACTCTTACCAGGATAAAATGCAACCATTACAAATTGTATTTAGTTAAAAGAACCAATGACGAAAAAGTCATAAGGATCAAAATGGGGGTATGGTGGTTTAGCCTATCTAAGAATAAAACGAGAATTCTGTAATGGTCGAACGTCCTAAATGACAGGTATGCAAAGGCGTAAAATAAATAGAATGGTGATATAAGTGAAGCAGAGTGGAGAAGCCTACAGGAGAGGTTTTTCTAAACAGTCTCTGCCTAGCGCGGTATGAACACATGGTGGTAATATATGTGCATAATTAATTAATCTGCTAGTTTATAGACATAACTAGGCTATAAAAAGATCAATTGTATTTGTTTAATACCATTAAGCACTAAACTTTGTACGCTGTATGTGTTTGTCTATGCATAATGACCGGAGTCATTAGGGAAATAAGTCTATGTGTATAATTTAACGAATGGTGAGTTTTATGTGACTGCAGTTTGTTCATAATAGAATGAGTTCTGGGAAAGCTATAAATGAGAGAAGGCTTGTAATGTTTCGAATATTATTACAGGATTTTTACAGTATTCTATCTTTTATGGTTTTTACCTCTTAGTTCGAAGATGTGAAATTTATACGATATCGTGGTGATACTTTGAAGGGATTCCAAAATTCTGAACTTACATGTGTGTTTTGCTGTGTATTGTTGGCTTAGAATAGCACTACCCTATTTCATCGCATGGGTGTTCGTAAGAGGCGACTAAGGGTATTGGGACTTTTTAAGAGATTTTTGGGCGATGCGACTGGAGACACTTCATCAAAAACCTTTATTTTTATATCTTTTCCCTATTCCATTTCCAAAAGTGGCTGAAGATTCTAATTCTGAAGCTCTGTATACCCCTTTTAGGGATTTATAGCCGTGAGTATATGTATTCAAAAATATGTGGCTTGGCCATATACGCACAAAGTCACTCAGGCAAGTTGAAAAGTTAATTTATTATTCATTTTCTGTTATACAAGACTTCTTTTGGTAACGAACGGCGAAAATGTTGTTTGATCTTGCCGTAACAGTGATAATCCAACTCAAATTATACGGGAAGCTCATGGGTACTAAAAAGTACGAAGCGCTTCGAGATAAGTTAGGTGAGCGATAATGCCCGAGACCCATCACCTATCCTCCTTTATTTTAAATCTTTTTGTTCATGAAAACCTCATGTGGGGCTTATTACTAATAAATAAAGAATAAATAAAGGAAAGAAAAATTTCGATCCCGCCTGTGTCGAAATTTTTCTTTCCTTTATTTATTAGTATCCTCCTTTATTTTATCATCTTTTCCCTACTCTATTTCCAAAAGTGATGTGAAATCTAGGGGTCTTGCACCTAAAATAAAGGATGATTGTTGATGGGTGTCTTGCCACATCGCCATAAAACCACTCAAAACGCCATAATACCTAAATTCACTCTTACGACACCCGCGGCTGCGGTAAGAAAAGGGGAATGAATACTAAGCTGACCCTACACAGTAAATGTATGTGTTGTAGCAACGAATAAATGTTTTACCTTCTGTAAAACATACATACATTCATACATATACTCACGGCTATAAATCCCTAAAAGGGGTAGCCAGAGCTAAGGAATTAAAAATTCCTCAGCCACTTTTGGAAATTTGTTTGGGGAAAAGATGTTAAAATACAGGTTGTTTGGTGATGGGTCTCCAACCGCATCGCCCAAAAATCGCTTAAAAGCCCCCAATACCGTTAGTCGCCTCTTACGTACACCCACCGGAAGAAATGGGGTAGTGCTACTCTAAGCCGACACTACACAGTAAAACATACTTTCATTATTTAACAATTGTTCTATCTTATACTGTTATGCAATGTATACTCTAATACTTTATTTACACGATTTGAAATTAAAACAAAATAATATTATGTTATATGTTATCAACAAAAAACCCACTGACTACTTTTATTTTAAAAAATACAGCTTTTGATGGAAACCGATTTTTCATACAAAACTCTATAACATAGTCTTCCTCGTATTCATTTTGAAATTTCTGTAATATTTTTTAAAGCACGCAAATGGCACCATCTTGGAAGCATATCCAACCGAACAGAAAAAACAACTCTGAAATCGATTTACTATTGACGGAGTTATCGCGTAATATACATACAAAAAAATCCATTCGAATTAGGAACCTACTTTGAAGTCGGCCGAAAAAACTTACTAAATAAAGAAATGCTATCGAGTATGTATTTTTTGGCATTTCTACACATACATAAAATTGGTGATCTGAAAAGAAAAATGAAAGTTGATGGAAATCACTAAGGGCCAGTTATTTGATCCGGAGTTAAAAATAGAACCATTTGTTACATTGACTATAGTTAAATGACTAACCAGTAGTTAAATCGTAAATCCATTTTGGTTCGATATTTGACCATTAGTTACTCTAACCACGGGTCAAAAAATGCATTTTGCTGATATGTAACTAATAGTTACGATATTTAACAAATTGTTGAGTTAACCACTGATCAAAAAACTGGCCCTTAGTCTTATTTAGTATAAGTTAACCCTAACCAAAGTAAATAAAAATATGTATATCTCACTGAAGCGCTGTAATACTGTTGCTTTTTAAATTATATGTATAAATTATATTTCTAAAACGTATTTGTGTATTTTATTTAGGTATTTGTATTACTTGTATATAATATAAAAGTATGTAGTTATGTATGTATGTGTGTAATATGTATATTATTTTGTGTAATTAATATTTATGTTATTATTTATTATTTCAATTAAATAAGTTAGTTTTAAAGTAAGCTTGTTTTGTGCATCTGCCCAGATAACTAGTTTACCGATCTCACCTTCCAAAGGTTGTCTGGAAGAGATCGCTTTTAGCGATAAGACCGCCGATTGTACCTCACTGTAAACTGTATGATAATTTCTTTTGTAAATTTGTGTTTGATGTACAATAAAGAGTTATTCTATTCTATTCTATATGATTCAAACATAATAATTACTTATAAAAATATTTTTTCATTGCAAAACGAAATCATTCTAGAAAATTATAATAAGAAATGTGTTAAGTTATGCGACCACCGGGTAACCACTACTAGTCTATGGTAATTTAACCAAATGCATCATTAGAGCGTCTCATAAAAAAACTTGAATGTATAAAATTAAGTAAGATTTTTTATTTTTGCATAAACGAGCTAACTGCTACCCATTAAACAAACGTGCAACAAATTTGCAATGCAAGACAGACCTTCAGAATCTACGCCTTGAGAAGATTTCTAAATACTAACAAAAATATGAGCAGTTCTGTGTTTAAGACAAAATATGCATTCTAAGTTTCTTCTTCTTCACAACGTATGGTTTTGTTCAAAGGGATTTAAACGAGGAGACCTATGTTTCAAAGAGAGTTTCCGCAATATAAGCCGAGGTGACAGTTATTATGTCTAAAGCACTTTAATCTAGATCGATATTATGCATGTGCCCAGTCACAGCCCAGGTTTCTACAGAAAGATTTGCGTTATGTAGCCAAAATATATCAGTGCACTATGTATCATAACATATTGTCATCTTGTTTTTCCACTTTTGCAAAACTACTATGATGGGGTGATAAAAGCATTGCCGTCATATTTAAATGCTATTCGGATCATGGTTGCATCAATGCAAAAGCGACGCTTAGATCGATTTATCGACTCGGTCAGTGTGTCAAGCTATGCTATTCAATTAACAGGCTAAAGGAGCGACACAACTCCAAATCTACCTGTGTGTTGTCCACTTAAAAGACCTTTTTATTTAAATATTTGGCAGTAGTATGCCGTGTAGTGCCGGCTTAGAATGTCACTACCCCTTTCTACCCACGGGTGTCGTAAGAGGCGACTAAGGGTATTGGGGCTTTTTTTTGGATTTTTGGGCGATGCGGTTGGAGACCCATCACCAAAAACCTTTATTTTTACCATCTTTTCCCCACTCAACTTCCGAAAGTGGCTGAGGAATTTATGATTCCTTAGTTCTGGCTACCCCTTCAAGGGAAATATAGCCGTGAGTATATGTATGTATGTAGTATTTAGAAAGCAGTTAAAAAGCAATTTAAAATGGAAATCAGTTTCAATAACACTTACCAATTCATAACAGTTACGAAATTCCGCCCTTATTCTAGTGTCATAAATCTGAAAGCACTTTTGTTACGCTGTTGTGTATTTAGAGCGAACTTTCAACTAGATACCGCGTGGTATAAAATAGCCATCTCTTACACACTTTCTTAGTATCGTATACTGTCATCTCATTCTTACCGATATACTGACAATAAAATGGCGCTCGCGCTAGGCCTCCTGATCTGGCACTACCGGGTACAGATGACAGTATCGTTAAAATTTATATATTGACGTAGTTTTCGCGTTAATTAGTTGTGCTAAATGTGTTTGCTCGGGCATATAAGTTAACCTTAATTATTTAGAATGCTCATTTTCTCATGTGAGTTATTATGTGCATTTACATTTAAGGGCTCCTTACGTTTGTGCCTTTTCGAGGACATACATACATACATATACTCACGGCTATTAATCCCTACAAGGGGTAGCCAGAGCTAAGTAATAAGAAACTCCTCAGCCACTTTTTGAAGTTGCGTGGGGAAAGATGGTCAAATAAAAGATATAAATTTGCAGATTTGTAGCAAATTAAATTATGTTAGTTAGTTCATTATTTCGAATTAAAAATTATGAACTCATTGGCTTGAGTCGCAAACTGTAGAATGTACAGTTCAGACGATACAAACTTTAACATGTAATTTTCATCCTCTGAGCAATTCAATTTCCTGTTGCGAATTATTAGCAGTAATCATAGAATGCATATAATAATCACTTTATTTGAATAATGGTCCATTCAGATCAATTTATAACCGTTGTTTCATTAAATTATCGTAAGTTGAATATCCTAACTGCAATGCTTACATGAATATATATATTTTATCTTTATCTTGCTGGTAGAAATATAAATACATAAAAATACTCACGCCATTTGCTTTTATAATGGTAGGCAGAGACTATCGATCGCTTCTTTATGCGATACTGGCCAACCTCTTGTGTTTCTATAACTATCAATCTTTTTGTAAATGTCCGTGTATGTTTATAAATACAAGTCTTTTATTCTCCATTAATCAAGGAAGAGGTTTTTCAATTCGCCTGTATAATATTTTGTAAAAAAAATATTAACACCAAAAAGAGCATGGAGTACTTCAGCTAATAAATAATGAACTCTTCACACTACAGTGCGTCGACAAATAATAATGACGCGTCTATATCTGGCGAAATTTGTGAACGGAACAAATGAATAACAATTAATAACTTGCTCCACACTCCGCGTTCGTTTTAATTGTTATTTGAATTATTTATGATCACAATCGTGTGTCGCAAAAAGTTAGGCTCGCAGAATTTGTTTCCAAATTTTATTAAAATAATTTATAAAAAGTAACACACATGGTTTTGAAACAAAGGCAAATCTTAATAAAAAATTTTGAAATCAAACTAAAATATGAAGTACTAAATAAATAAAGGATCTCATTCAGATAATATGCGACGGGGTAAAGATGAAATAGACAATAAATTATTCAATTAATTCTTGAAATTATTTAATTTTATATCAATCTCCTAATTAAGTTACCGCAATTACTCATATGCACAATATTTATTGTAGCAACAAGTAACGTCTTTGTAAACAGCATAGTGATTCCAAGAGAGAATAAAATAGAAGGGAAACAAGTACTAAAATCTAAATGTGCGCCGATAAGTAGCGTGAATTGTTTCCATTGTACTAACGCTTTTTAGTTTTAATGACCGTTTCCAATGTCGCTGGTGATCACTTTGTGGCGACCCATGAGCTGTGTCCGATATAATGCTTTGAAAGAAAGAATACATTTCTTTGTATTTACATAGAAAAAGTTCAGTTGAGCTAAATTTTACTTGGGGTATTGATATTGATGTGAATGTTAAACATAAAAGAAAGAGCATGTATGAAAAGGTTGATGGATGTAAACGAAGCTAGAGAGGTTTGTAAGGATCGTGCGAAGTGGCGATCAATAGTCTCTGCCTACCCCAATGGGAACTAATGGCGTCAGTATATGTATGTATGTTAAACAATAACAGCTTTTACACAACTCTGTCAACTCGGTTTAACTATGTATTGTTTTCGTCGTTGTTTTTAAATAGGCTGAAGAAACATAGAAAAAGAAAACTGCAGACTGGAGAAAGTTGAGATCTTATATAAGTGTAGTGAGAGGTTTTTCTTTTCAATGGCATAGTTATTATTTGTATAAATGTTTTTGATTTCTAAATTCAGTTCAATGATTTCGGATAGTTCTTAATCATCCACTCTTTTAGAATAGAAACTATAGACTTGTTGGATAGTTTTTTAAAATAATAATATGTACATACATATATGCATACATATACTCACGGCAATAAATCCCTAAACGGGGTAGCCAGAGTTTTGGAATGAGACATTCCTCAGCCACTTTTGGAAGATTAGTGGGGAAATGGTGGTAATAATAAATACTTGTTGGTGACGGGTCTCCAACCACATAGCCCTTAGTATTTAGTCGCCTTTTACGATCATCCATGGGTAGAAATGGGGTAGTGCTATTCTAAGCCGACACTACACAGCAATATACATAAATAATATGTGAGTGGTATTATTTTAGTTCAAGCTTTCTTATTTTCAAAGCTCTGTTTCTATGCTGAATAAAGTCATAGCAAGAAACGCCATTTCCCTCACTAAATAAAACTGTTCCCAACTTTTCGTTTTACTATTCACAAGAAAAAATAACTTCTAAACTTTTTCTCCTGTTCAAATTGCGTAGATAGAACAATAAACTTTTAAATATTCAGTTGATTTCAATTTTCAAATATGATTCATACATGATCTGAAAACCAAACAACCACTTTCATCAGACAGTCGCGTAAAGATATATTAGTTCCCATTGCATTATTCATAAGCGGTATTGTTAATGACATTATATCGTGCAATACACACTTTTGAGTATGTCAGACTAGAATATTGATTGCAATTAGTTGGGTTCGTAAAACAATTGGGGTTGTATGGCGACGTCGGGGCGGCTAGCCCTAGGTGCTCCGTTGCCCCTGTTTTGTTGCAACCCTAACTTTCATTACTATCGATCACGTGGACACATTGCTCGACGACGCACGCCATGAGGTGAAGAAAAATAAACAGAACTTACGTATATTGCCTGTCGGTTGTTTGATCGATAGGGATTCTGACGTCACGTGATTTAAAGATGAATTATTTCTTTGAGCACTTTTGTTTTCTTAAAGTTTAGTTTCCTCTTGTGTCTAACGATAGTGTGCAAGAGATTTTATATGAGTAATGTTAAATACACATAACGATGTTATTCGTTTGCTAGAAATTATAGACAAAACTACTATGAAAACCCTTTTCATAAAACTGTTTGATAACACGTGAACTGAAGATGAATTCGTTATAACACTAGAAACGCATCAGACATGATATCTATCACATAAGTCAGGTTTGTGATAGGGTAAGAAAAAGTGTTTTTCGTGAGCAATACTCTGTGAAGGATGTTGTTGTAAGAAAATTAGAAAAGGGAATGTTAAAATAGTTTGGGTGTTTGATGTAAGTAAGCTAGTAAAAGAGGTATAGATATACAAATCTTTATCTTTATATAAATAGAGAATATCCTCCATAGTCGTCATCTACTGTAATGCATAGATTTATGAATCATAAAAGGCGTGTAAGAAAAGATATATGAATATAGACAAATTATGGCGATCGATAGTCTCTGCCTATCACATACGGAATAGGCAACAAATGTTTGCAAGTATGAAATATGATAGAATTGATAAACTTTTCTAAACTGAATTGACAACCGTGATAGCTCAGTGGGTAGAACACCGCTTACCTTGCAGAGGTTGAGGGTTAAAATCCCGGGTCGGTCCTACACTAATTTGTATTTTCTAAAGACATATGTGTGGTTAATTTATCATGGTCATTAACGGTGAGGGAAAACATTGTGAGGAAAGCCACATGGCACATGAGTTGCACTTAGCCATGTGACAGTGTATTCGTACAAAACGGCGATAGGCCTGCCCCCTATCACGTGAGTACACTGTGCCAATGTCACGTAATGTTCAGAAGTACAAGTATTAGTACCTCTGCCAACCCCTACCGGGATATACGGCTTCAACGTTTGAGTTTAGTTTTTTGAGTGATAAACTCTTTATTGCTTATCATAAAAGATATATTTAAAAATTAAGAATTTACAGAAAAATATTGTTGGTCTTATCACTAAAAGCAATATCTTCTATGCAACCTTTGGAGGGAACGATCAATAAATGTATATGTGTGTATGTAAATTAAGACCCCTGACAACTTGTTTAAAATAGCCTACGTAACGAGTAACGTTATTGACAGTATACTTCAAGTAAAAGCCTGTCTTTTATTATTTAGTTCAGTCAGCGTGGCGCATAAGGCTTTGTGCAAATGTTATTAGCATCACTTGTCCCTGTCACATTGAACGAAAGTGGTGAAAAGTGTGTGCTCTCAATGAATATGAATATAGTCATCGTAAACTCTTCACTTTAGTATTTCTTGTATTTGCCATTGCAGTCGACCAGTCGCTTTTATGTTCGAAGATTTATTCTCAGAAACACATCCCCTGAGGCAATGACATAAACCAACTATTAATAGCATTTGCTTGGGATATTAAATAGGTATGACTCTTTTACTTTATGGTTTTTGTGATGATTAGTTTGCAGTTTGCTACAGTATGTTGAATAGCACTATCGTACCCGTGTGGGTGGCGTAAAATGAACTTAGAGTAAAAGAGGCCATTTAATCGTAACTATGCGCTGCAATATGCAATCTATAACCCCATTATGAATCCTTTACTAACTTTCCATAGCAATAAAGTCATAATTTTGTAATATTTATGTAGTTTCGAGGTAGAATACAATTACTAACTATCATACCATCTAGCTGTAGCAAATTACATTTTTAGCGCCTTAAGTAAGTAAGTGAGGGTAGTTTGAGAATACGCACAACTCAAACGGCGGCAGTTGATTGACAGATAATAGAATTAAATCTTTGTTATTAGTAACAATAATTCGAGAAAGTTCTTAAGTGATTTATTTAATTTTCTTGGTGTTTCCGTACTAGGTGATGCACGGTACAAGCCGTACGTGACAGCATTGCCAGAGATCGCGACTGTCGACCTGGACGGCGACGAGGACTTCGTGGTGATCGCGTGCGATGGTCTGTGGGACTTCGTGAGCGAGGACCAGGTCGCCTTGTCCGTGTACTGGCAGATCGCTACCGACCCTGGTGAGTCTTCTTTTTTTTAATAATACACATAATTCAGACCAAAGATTACTAATAAACGTCTCCAGTATTCTTATGAACTTGGTTTAGGAGTTTTGCGTTTTGAGTCAGCACCTTCCTATTGCTTTTATATAAATCTTTTTTCTTAGAATATTACTATCGCTTTTCTTACGGTGGGGGGTATCTAGGATTCCTGTGTATTTTAAGCTTTTCAATTACGATGGTGCTAGGAACTAATCATCATAAAAACTTATTTTTTCTTACCTTAACCTTCATTTACTGAAGCGGCTAATGACTTATAATTTTGAATCTCTAGCTAACCCTAGTTGGGATTTATAGTAAGGTTCTAAATACAGTGTGCAGATAGGCAACCAGTAAATATAACCTGTGAAGTTTTAGGTCAAAGCTTTATAAACATTACAATTTAGCAAAGTGCACCTCCATCACAATTAAAAGACGATTTTGATCTGATATTCTTTTTCTTTTAAATCGCTACAAAAAGATCTACCCTACTTAGTACAACATATTTGTTGTTGTAAACCGACATAGTTTAGCGACCCGCTTAAAAAAAGGCGATAAACTATGGTGTTACAAACCCTTCACTCGGGTGCATTAAGTGCTTTTATGTTGCTCAACAAGTGTTTTTCTTGTTTTGTTCCTGCTAATAGCTGGAGTACTGTTCAATGGAGAGGAAAGGAAGTAGGGTTTTACTGTTTTCCTTATTAATCTGTGACAACTTTTTATATGTCGTTGTAACGTTCTAGTAAGACATTGTAAACTGCGGTATAAAAATGAATAATTATTTTCGATAGCGCTTTCGTGAGTTATTTATAGTTTTTAGTATTATCGTGATGTGATGTACAAACAATAGTTTGGGTAGATCTTGATTAAATAATTAAATCCGAACCCTACATCACGCAATATGGTTGAAATTATATTTCTCGAGTCCTATTTGCATTAGCGGTTTCATTTCGTCATCGTTCCACCGTCCACGGCTCCATAATGTAATCCGACTTGTTGACATATTGTATAATGGGGTCGCTTTGTGCCCTTTATGCCCTCCACCCTCGCGTCTGTCAACATTGTGACAGCTTGTCCGAAATCTATCTCACGCACGAACTCTTTATTATTTGTTGCTATTTAATCTTAAGATATTATTCTTGGGATATTGTTTAGTTTTATATGAGGGAAGATTTAGTTTTATGCTTTTAATATCAATGTACTCACAGAAAAATAAATATAGGCAGTTGTTAATAAACAAGACCGATCTCAATAATAAACAGTTGATGCAAATAAGGTGTCAATGATTCACCTAAGTGTCATTTCAATTCAAAGACATTTGGGTGCTTCATCAAGACGTTTTTCTTTACAGTATACGTATACGGTCTCTATGTATGGTTATACGTTCCTCTGTTACGAAGAAAAATACGTAACCAATAAAAAAAACATATTTATTGGAATTTTACAAAGGTACATTACAACATGTGGGACGAACACACCTGCATTAGTTAAAAGGTAGGAACTATAAACTAGTCTCATAATTCGTAGAAAGAATACTTATTTTTTTCCTTACGAGAAGAAGCATTGTACGATATTATAGAAATATCTCCTGAACTTCTAGACATTCGTACAAGTTAATGAACAAAATATTTCAGAAGACAGCTACAAATGATGTTATCATTCCTTTTATCTTTAACATCGAATTGAAGCCCCTATTTCTCGATTACTGGGCAAGTTGCGGTCGATACCCCAAACGGAGGGGTAATTGCCTCGGAAGTGGAGAAATTAGAAACTTTGTTGTCACTTCGCCCCCATACTCGAACGTACCCCCTCTCGTATTGAGAAATCTGTTCCGTTTTATCAGACAGTGTCAACATCAACAATGCCAAGAGTATAACGTTACCGATATCCTATACGTGTTCAATAAAAGACTGGATTGATTTGCTTATAGGATATATTAATTGGGGCTTTTAGGGGATCGCTGCTCGTTTAGTTACAAATCTTTAATTCCACGGGGTGCTAAAAATATTTATGAGCTTTTGAAGAGACTCGGGCTGGCTTTTCACCGTATCCATGTGAGAAATATATGTTATCAACTAAACATTTACTTCCCTAACGAAGTTACTCGTATATAAAACGTATAGAAGGATTAATTTAATTTAAATTCCACACCCTTTCCAACCCTCGTGCGCTCGAATGACTCGCGGCTCAGTTTTCACAGGATTATCCGATTTAGGTAGCCGAGCCGCTCAGCCGGGGCAGCCGAGTGACGTAATGCCTTTAGGGCAATTGCCACTGGGCAAGCTTATGGACTGTTTTGTCATATAATATAAGTTGATTAACTGGACAACCATGCTTTATTGATATTTTTTTAATGAGATCAACTTTTGCTGCTCCTATTTGGTTTTTATTCTCTGTTATCGTCGAAGTCGTGCTTTTTTGCAATACTGTCTTGCCCTTTATGATTTTTAAGTTGTTTTTTATAAGAAGATCGCCTTTCCAATTCAGTATTAAGTGTTGTGGGTCGAATTGAGAAAAGCGAAGAAGCATTTTGGTTTATTAAAAGAGAATCTGAGCGTGTTATTTGTATTTTTACAATGTATATTTGAATAAAAACTGTTGAACATAGTGGACAACATCTAAACAATACCATGATTAAATACCAAAAAGTTTGCCTTAAAAGCTTTTAACTCAAAACCGAAGTCATGCCTTTTTACGTAATCACATGACTCATCCAAAGAGCAACCCATGTTTTTGTAGACATACGAATTAACAGATAATGATATATAAAATCTGTCTGGACATCGAATCCAATCAAATCATGTTTATTTTATTGATTTTCACATATGAGTGCTAGAATTGCTAGTCTAGTTCATTTCGTGTTTGTTTTGTTTGGGTATTGAACTTGACGTGTAACTGTTAGCCTTATTAGGGTTATGTTAGTAAATATACTACTGGTACTGTGAATGTCTAACTTGTTTATTGGTGGATCGATCACGCAATCACGGTCGATGGTCGGATAATGGTAGTATGTAGACTCTTTTCATTTTGGCTAAACCTTAGGTTACTGTGGAATGTTATAAAGCTTTGTCTCATGTATTATTAAATATAGCTCTTTATTTTTTCTACTTCTGATTTTGTATTTTTAATAATAGTGTTTTGTTTTTTTTTATATAGTGACTGATTTCCACTTCTTTAATGTTTTTTAATCCTTTTCTTTGTGTTGTATTGTGGTGTGCCTTATGTATGACGAAAAAAAATAATTATCTCTTTATTATTAATACAGTTATATTACCCAAATGTATTAGTGTTACTTGGTTGTTGTAAATCATATGGTATATTTTAAACTGACACTGTTCAATGAAATAGCGAAATACAGAATCTTGACTATTAAACGGAATAACTAAATGACTCGTAAAAAGCTCTTTGCAGCGTCATCGACAGTAGCTTATGTTTGATTTAAGCGGAATTCAATTTTCTTGTGATATTGATCGTATTATAAAGAAAATCGGATTTGCTTGTAACCATTAGCTCAATAAAACCTATTTAATATGGCAGACAGCAAAAAGCTGTTGTAGATTAATCTTTTATTAGGTTTTTTGTGAAGTTGCTGGATATAGACGTAAGGTAGGTTTTCACGACGTGATAGCTCAATGGGTAGAACATCAGTTATCGTGCAAACGACTAGTCCTCCAATCCCGGGTCGGGCCTACACCAATTTGTCTTTTCTAAAGACAAATTGGTTAATTCATCATGAGGTAGTTATAACGGTGAGGGAAAAGATCGTGAGCAAACCCACACGGCTGAGTTGTACTTAGTTATGTGACAGTGTATTCGTACAAAACGGCGATAGTCACAAGTAAACTGAAGTACACTGTCCATTCAAAACGTGGGTACTCTGAACACCAGGGGACAAATTCACGTGATGTTCAGAAGTATTAGTACCTCTGCCAACCCCTTCGGGGATATTCGGCGTGAACCTTTATGTTATGTTTATATGTTATGTAGGTTTTCAAATAAATATTCATGCTTACCATCTTTGCTGTGTAGTGTCGGTGTCGTGGCCATATCGTAAATTTGAACACATCATGAAATGATCGATCATTTCATGAAATGGTCGTATTTCATGAAATGTTCAACTGTTTATTGGCCACATCGTGATGTGGTTTGGGCAGATCAATGATAAGAAATCGTTTCTCGATATGGCCAACTAAACGCGCGGCCTCTTCATGAAATGGTTAAGATTATTTGGTCATATCGTAAAGTAGTTACATTAATTACCAGTAGGGGCGCTAAAAACGCTTTGTTTATGAGTGAAGATGGCGGCCGCTGTCAAAAGTGTTATTTCTCGCAGTAAAAAAGTTAATATTTCGTTATCAAGGGAGGAAGAACGTAATAAGAAAAGAGTTTTCGACGAAAAGGTTTTCGAATACTTTGCTAATTACGAAATAACTGAGCAATATGTTAAAAAACGGTAGAGTTTGGATCGCATTTCACAGGTTACCCTATTTCTACGATCTGGCCAAGCGTGGATGACAAAATCGTGAAACGTTGACGATTTTATGATCTGGTCAAGTCAAGTTGGCCACATCATGAAATGTGACCATTTCATGAAATGATCGATCATTTCACGATGTGTTCAATTCTACGATATGGCCACGACATCGGCATTAACGACACGAACCCAATTCATCTAGCGGGTGTTGTGACGGACAACATAAGGCATTGAGGCTTTTAGATGATGCGGCTGGAGCCTCAACACTGACAATCCTTATTATTATTCATATTTTCTTATTTTTGAAATTTATTGCCTTGATAACCTAGATGAATGAAATAGAAATCACAATTACGTAAGGTAAATATATTTGTTTTTGTTTATTTCTGTCACGGTGCTGTTGAGACCTTATTAGTGTAAAATAAAAAAGTGTATCATGTCTTGCCTTCAAAGTTATGACTCATGATTAGAACCAGTTCAAAATTGATTGACAGCCATGATTAATCATTGCATTAAAGTTTCGTAATCAAGGCCATTTTGTTAGTAAACCACATAACTTAGCTGTTTTGTTAGTCTTAAAAAAACGTTTTCTATGGTTGTCGTTCATTAAATGTCGCATTATTTAGATTTATTTCACATGTAGCCTAAAATTATAGTTATATGGCTGAGATTCTATAATCGTGGGCTATGGTTGCTACTTTTACGATTTTAATGTCACAATGGTAAAAGTGTGAGAGATTGCTAGAAAAAGATCTTACTTAAAGTCGTAGCTTTGTTAAAAATACGGCATTGCCAAGTAAAAAAATGGAAGATGGAATTGGTGAAAATATGTGTTAACGGCTATTTTATGATATGCTAAGCTATTCTATGCTATCTTAAAAATGGTCAAGTTTGTATGTTTGTACTAGGTAACCTCTTGATCCCATCACAGCCCATATATGTCAGCCCCATATATATGTTCGGGCCCACCTTGCTGGCCTTTTGTGGTATGCCAGACTTTAACGACTGCTTCCGCCAAAAGAGCCAGGAACAGAAGACAGATCTATGCGCCCTCCGAAAGGACGGAATCATCTTAATTTTGGGTAATCAGGTGAAAACACTGAAATAAGAATAAAATCTTACAAAAATAAAAACTGCGAGTAGGGCGTTCCGAATGCGCAAATCTATGGCTCAAATCCAATAACCACGATCCATATGCCTCAGTACCCATTGACTTCCTAACGATTATTAGTTATCGTCCGAAGACGTCGAAAACCTATATGTTTTATGATTATGATGTTTAGTGTATCCCGTAAATGCTTGCTACCTGTACAAAGTCTCGGGTCACGATTGTTTTATCAACTAGATGGCATTATTAGTAATCGCTTGCCGCTCAGTCTGCTCCACCACACCGATTCGATAACGATCGCTGAACGACTCGATCCTGGCCGATTAGTCATCGCGTGACTGCATGACGTTGGCGAACTGAGGCCGAATAGGTTCTTTGATCTCGTAATAACCATAGGAATAATATCTTTGTGATAACTCTGCTGGAAGCGCGCTGCTTTGATATCATCACATGGTATTCTATTAGCTAGAACTGCAACAATGGTTCTAGAATTATAAGATCTAAAGTATAGCTTTGTAGTCAAAAAAATGCTTAATATGTATAAGGATATTCTAATTATCATGCCGTTATCCTTGCGTCTGCTTCTAATAACCCTCAAAACGAAACATTGACACCTTGCTTCAGTACCACAGTACGTCGGAAAGATGGACTAGTGCTATTATCTACATCGACACTCGAGATATAAATTATAAGTGCCCTTGCCGTGTCAAAATTATTACAGGAATGCATTTCATAATAACTTTTGATAGTTTCGTTCGGAGAAGATTATGAAAAACCAAGGATAGTTTCATGACGGGTCGCCAGCCCCATCGCCTAACGATTACATAAAAAGCTCTAAATCGCCTCCTACGAAACCCTCGGGAAGAAATGGGTGTGAAAACACAACTTAGCTTAGCTGCCGCAAACATATAAACATTCTATTTGTAATGTTTGAATGAACCATGCAAAAGCATAATAGAATGAATGTGTAGAGCGCACGCGCAAAACACGCATGCTACAATCTGCCGCCCCGCCGCCGCCGCGCCGCCGCCGCCACCCGGCCATCTTGACCTTGACACTTTGTCAACGCGCATTACTGCCAAGCCAACTAGGCAATATCATTCATCATTCTTATTATCTCTATTTAGTTTGACTGCGGAACGCTAACTGTGGAATTTAAGATTATTAGAGTTATTATGGAGCTCATAGTCAGAGATGTACAAAATAGGTTTAAAAAAGCATTTAAATACAAAATGCAAAATACTTTTCAAATTTCCTATTTCAAATGCAAAATACCAAATAGTTTTACGTTTTGTATTTCAAATGCTAAATGCAAAATAGGTATTTTCAAAATACTTTTTCAAAATAAAATACTTTTTGACCAAATTGAATGATATTTATTATATTTATCAGTATGCGTATCAATAAATTCTGTTGTTATCTATACTTATAATAAATCTGTAGAGAGGTCAATTCTGTACATTAAATATATTTTCAAAATAACTATCAGGGGGTGATTAGTGATCGATACTGATGCCAAAAATGCAATCAGTAAAATTTTTGTCTGTCTGTCTGTCTGTCCGTCTGTCTGTCTGTCGGTTTGTATGTTCCTTATGGAAACAAAAACTACTCGACGGATTTTAACGAAACTTGGTAGAATTATTCTTCATACTCCTGGGCAGGTTATAGTGTACTTTTCAGCAGAGTAGTGAAGGGGAATTTTGGGAAAATTTGGGAAAACGGGGGAAGTTACTCCATTTTTTAAGCTTCCGTCGCGTGTGCAGCCTTAGTAATTATAGTTGCATAGAAATCATGTATGACGGAAATATTGTAAATAAAATTTTCTAAAAAATATCCTTCTGCAGCATATGTCTATCTTTTATGGTTGAGTCATAATAACACGTGTAATTCCTGATAGCTTAACAGTTCGGAGCATTCTTATTATATTTGTTTACTCTTACGTTTATAGTTCTCTCATTCATCTCTCATTTAAAAAAGTTTACATTATTACCTATTCAATAAAAAAAGAATCATAGAAATCGGTATAGAATAACCAAACTTATACATGAAATAAGCTATCGCGCCCTGTCAAAAGATAGCCGGGAGTATACATACTCCCTGTATGTATGCAAAGTTTGTAACTCTGATTGTTTGTTTGCATGGTTTTATTTTCAGAGATACTGAACCGTTCATTAAAGCGCTTTCACAATCACAAAGCTACACTATTCAGGAATGCTATAAATTGCACTAAATTTCACAAAGGTTGAGCAGTGATTGAAGAAACCTCAGATATTTTTAAAGCTACGCTACCCGTGCGAAGCTGGGCCCAATCCACTAGTTAATAATAATAATACTCACTTAAAATAATGTAAAAAACTAGACTAACGAAAACGCACCCTCAGCGGCATTATAAGCGTCATTCGTTCATTTCATTTCGTTTGACTATTAATATTGGCTAAACTTAGTTATAAAGTATTTTGCATTTTGAAATGAATATTAAAAATACAAAATACATATCGAAAGGTATTTCAAATTAAATACAAAATGTTTCTTACTAAAAGGCATTTAAATGCCAAATACAAAATAGGTATTTTGCATTTTGTACTTGCATTTTAAATAGAAGTATTTCAAATAAATTGCATCTCTGCTCATAGTTTATGTTGTTAGTTGCGAGGGGCAATTATGGTTAGTCTGAAAAGCATGCGTTAATGGATCCCCTTATTCTCGACTGTTTATGAAAAGTTTTAGCTTTTCATTATATTATTATGAGAAAACCACTTTGTGTGTATTCTATTTAGTTAGATATGCAAGACTTATCTTCTTAACAGAAGTTGGCAATGACAATATACTAATAAAAAAAAATAACAACCGTGATAGCCCAGTGGGTAGAACACTCGGTTATCGTGCAAACGACTAATGTTCAAATCCTGGGTCGGGCCTACACCAATTTATCTTTTCTAAAGACATATGTGTGGTTAATTTATCATGGTTGTTAACGGTGATGGAAAACATCGTGAGGAAACCCACATGGCTGAGTTGTACTTAGTCATGTGACAGTGTATTCGTACAAAACGGCGATAAGCCTGCCCCCTATCACGTGAGTACACTGTCCATGCAAAACGTGGGTACTCTGAACACCAGGTGACAAAGTCACGTGATGTTCAGAAGTATTAGTACCTCTGCCAACCCCTTTCGGGGATATTCGGCTTGAACGTTTATGTTTATGTTATGTATAAAAAATAAATAAAGGGAAGAAAAATTTCGACACAGGCGGGAATCGAACCGAATCGTGAAATTTTTCTTTCCTTTATTTATTCTTTATTTATTAGTAATAATCCCCACATGAGGTTTTCATGAACAAAAAGATTTAAATTAAATGACAATCTAGTTTATATGTGAAATGCTAATTTTTAACAACTGACATTTTTGAAGCGCGTGCGGCATTTTTTATGTAGCTTGTAGCAAAAAGTCACAAAGATATGAGTAAAATTGGTGCAGTAAAAGGTATAGTGTCGAATATAGGGGGTGGGCATGCCTTATAAACTACACTGGTTAAGGTAAAGCTAAATAGCATGTAAATTCAATTAAAATATGTTACACGCAAAATAGTATAAAAATTTGGAAAATAGTAAATGTAAGGAGTTTTTTTTGTTGGTTTTTCTTTTTACAATCAACATCTGAAGCGATAGACTCATTATAATTAAAAACGTTTCATGTTCAGAAAATGATAGTTATCGTTTCTTTTTATCAATCCTTTTTTTGACACTTTGTCGTGTCTGGTCCGGCACTGGCTACCAGACAATGTGTGAAAAGGCACGTATTGATCGCACTCGTAGACATATATGTATTATGTTATGTAGTGTATTAGTGTTCCACTTAGCTTTTGTAATTATGATTCCAACGAATGACCAATACCAACAGCATAGTTTATGAGTTTAGATTAGTGCACTTTTATCTTATCACGACAGGGATAAGGTTATCTAGATTGGAAATGTTTAGGTAATGCAGAATATGTTAACAGGAAATGTTCTGACAATGCGAAACTATTTTGGATAAACATTTTTACCAGTTTTATTTTTAACATTACATATTATACTCATGCCATTCGTTCCAATTGGGGTCCTTTTATTTTTTACTAATACTTATATAAGAAGCTGTGTAGTGTCAGCTTAGAATAGCACTACCCCATTTCTTCCGGTCGGTGTACGTAAGATGCGACTAACGGTATTGGTGCTATTTTCGGGCGATGCGGTTGGACACCCATCACCTACAACCTTTATTTTACCATCTTTTCCCCACTCAACTTTCCAAAGGTGGCTGAGGAATTTCTCATTCTTTAGCTCTGGCTACCCCATCTAGGGATTTATAGCCGTGAGTATATGTATGTATGTATGTATGTACTAATATAAGTGACCTTTTTCTCACCCGTTGTTTAAAATGTCTTTAACTTTATGTTATGAATTTGATGCCCCATTATAAAATGAAGTACCCTCTCTTTAGACTTGACCCCTCTCGTCATAAGATATAATAAAATACTTGTTTTCATTTTTGCATTGCTGGATGAAAAAATGCAAAAAAAACAATAAATGATCCATACATATATTCACGTCATTAGTTTGGGGCAGAGACTATCGATCGCCACTTTGTACGATCCCGACAAACCTCTCTAGCTTCGTTTTCATCTATCTTCTCGTACATGCTCTTTATTCTTCATACTTCGGACGCTTGCCTTTTTGAGCACACTCGCTAATTAGTTCAAATGTGTTCTCCGTGGTCGTCCTCTACTAAAATAACCATCCACATTGGCTCTATAAATCTTTTTTACCAATTTACTATCATCCATCCTCGCTATGTGCCCAAACCATCTCCATTTCTTTTTCTATCTTTCTTACAATATCATCTTTCACACCGCTCTTTTGACGAATCACGCTATTTCTCATTCGATCAGAACACACACAAACCTTACTGAGGGATAAAAGATACTTTGCATTTTCTGTTCGTAAGAATAATTATCCGTTTATTATTGTTAATCACTCGGAGTTTCAGTAATTCCATATGTCATATGTGGCATACCATTTATATCGACAAATTCCATTGAGCTAACTTGTCCATTAATTACAATTACGTGTTGAGGCTTTCTAGATAAAAGTGAGTATCATAAGATAAAGTAGCAAGATTTCATGTGATGTTCAGAAGCAAAAACGTTTGGTTATCCTTTTATTATATGTGTATAACCCAGGTGTGCGATTGAGTATTGTCATGAAGAAACCATCCTTGTTGATCAAACAAAATTTAAAATATTAAGAACCTGTAATTGCATAATGTAATTTAATTAGTTAAGATTTCAACAAAAACTGCCGATTTTTTTCGCACAAGATTATTAGTCTGGCATAGTCAAGCTTTTTCTAAATCAAAGGTAATTTGTTCTAGACAATGACTTTAACAACAAGAAACAGATATAAAAAATACTATTACAGTTACACAGCCAAGCAGAAACATTTTGCTGTCTGCAAATCGAGATTAATCGAATAAATGGACTCCTTTGACCAGTTACCAATACATTTCTAGGAATTCTTTAAATCGATTATTAGTATTGAGTTCGTACTTGGTTCGGTATATAAAGCGTCTACCTGTTATAAATTTAGTCATTGTTGCTAAACGTTAAACGCTTAACGTTGTCATGTTTAAAATGAAAATTTAAATGACATAATTCTAATTAACCTATAATATCATCGGCGTCATCAGAGAATTAAGAAACCAACTTTTAAGACTTGGATATAGTTTCCTTCTTTGTATAGATAAAACTTCTTCGGAACATCACGTGGCCAGAGGGGCAAATCAATATTATAGTATTGTACGGATACCCTATTAAATGAGAAATTATTGTAAAGTCAGCCATGGTAGTTTAGTAGTAGTAGCCTTTTCATGATGATTTTCACACCGTTAACCTTTCCGATAACTGAAACACTTAAATTAGAAAAGTCATAACAGAAGTGTAGACCCGATGCAGGATTTTAACTCGAACCCTGAGCTGGCGAGGTTATTAGCTCTAATCCACATATAATAATGTAATATCCGAGTGATTCCGTTAATACGGGAGTGAGTTGTTGAAAGTAACCTACAGATAGATGATTAGTCGTTTCCTATGGAAAGTATTGGCAGAGTCTTGCTCCACATGTCATGTCGGTCGGCGCGAAGTGCTTGCTCGCAGAATTTGCATTTTAACATTTGTTTAGACCACTCCAAACTCGACATAGGTATAATCTCACATGTATGTTGCACTACATACCGCTAATATATCAAAGATACTATTACAATAGCTAATATATTTTTATGAGCGATGAGGAGAAAGTTTTCGAAAGCATCTATTCAGTCAGTCAATATCAAGCAATTCATTTTCGTTATGTTCTTAAACATCTATCTATATTGAACGCGACAGATTCGCATATTTTACAATAAGTTCATTAGTGAGTTTTAGTCCGCCTCGCCATTTTGCAAATTAATTTATGTCAACGCCAACCCAGTGTTTACAAACCGATTCGTATCTGAAGTGATTATGTTTCCGGTTGAACGGTCTCCCCGAGCTAGCGGCTAGGGTGAGCAAACTGCTATAAAAATGTAGTTGAGGGCCGCCCTCACTGCCTCTCTGCCGCCCTCATGAACCTCGTTCTGACAACATTATGTAGGAAACCACCCCTCTCCCATAACGCAAAACTTTCATGATGCACTTTGTACGATATTACTTTATACTCCTCTTTTGTAAAAGTTTCGACTTTCTTTGTCGCTATATCTTAACTCATGACAAGGGGACCCCAAATTTCTAATACATTGTGTTATGACTCAATTAAGTGAAGCTCCGTAACAGATTGCCAAACTTTTGGTCTTTGTTATTTTGATGTACCTTTTTGTCGATGTTAATATAAGTGTTCAAGAGATCAGGAGGAAGTAAAGAACTCTAAAAAAATTCGTGCGTTCTAATTCTTCGTATTTTGGCGCTATATTAAATGTGCAGATGTATATTTTGTGATATCTACGGGAAACCTCGAAAATGTATACAGGGTGTAATTGTAACGACTGTTTTCAATGAAAAGTATGATTAATTATCACGTATAGAGGCAGAATTCATTGAAAAAAAACACACATATTTTTTTTCAAATTTTGTTAAAATTTGCACTAAGAAAGTAGTACTATTGACACCAACACGCTCAATGTGTGCGTGAAACGCGATGACAAGGCGGGCAACTCAGCTGACAGCTGCGACCCGCCGTGACCCTCAACCGGCGGCCAAATCAAATCAAGGCCAGTTAAGTAATCAATCGAACTTAGCTTCTAATATCTTCTTATTTTTTACATGTTATTATTTGACGTGATAAATTTGAATAACACTACCCCATAGTTAATACTGCGTTGGAATGAGGCAGTATGTTCAGAGAAAAATTCATAATTCGTAAACATCGATCGCCGCGAAATTCAAAATCTGCATGTATCAAGTCGGGCGGGCTTGTCGGCATTTTATCAAAGGAGCAGTATTAGTACTAAGTTAGTTGTTTGTAGCTCATTGTGTTTGTGTCGCTTATGATTGGATGTCACTTTGATTTTTCGCATTAATTTTCGGAGTGTGAGTTCAGTTTAAGTATGTTGTGTTGTGATTGTGTTGAGTAAATATGGCGTACACGAACAAGCAAAGTTCAGTGTTGGTGTTTTATAACGTTAATTCTCAAAATGTTCCGCGTTTTGCGCAAATAAAGGTGATAGCCCGGATCTGCCACTCACTGCCAATCAAAACGGGGTGAGTTATTTTTATTCGTATTCTTTAGTTAACTGTGATAGAGTACAGATACACCCGTTTAGAGCCCTTTAGCCCCGAGAGAGTTTAGTAAACACCAAGAACTCCTCCAATTTCGATGTCGGTTAATGAATGAATAGGTATCTCTTGGGCACTTTATTTTATGCCACGTAAATGCATCGTTTCGAGGGTCTCTATTTGTTTTTAACTTTATTATCTTACGCTCATGAAGTACATACATTACATACATACTCACGCCGTTACTTCCCATTGGGGAGGCAGAGATGTAAAGTAAAACAAAAATAGCGGTAGCTGATTATTTAGGACGACAGTTTTGTAATAATCGTCGGTGTTAATTAATAGAGATAGATTTTTTACATACATATTCTCACGCCATTAGTTCCCATTGGGGTAGGCAGAGACTATCGATCGCCACTTCGTACGATCCTGGCAGACCTCTCTAGCTTTGTTTACATCCATCAATCTTTTTACTTGAAAATGTTTGAATTACACTACCCCATATTTAATACTGGATTGAAATACGAGGCGACTAAGACCACAGCCTCACCAGGCGCGGCGATAAGTTCAAAGAAAAATCAAACAGAGCCGCGAAATTCAAAAAAATTTTGCATTGCTGTCATAGTGCGGTTTATACGGTCACGAGCAAGTGTGCGCAAGACTAGTATCACATGACGCGCCCGCTGTTCTCTGTGTGTGGGTGAGACATTATACGGGTAGGAACTAGGAGTGTGTGCGCTAGGCTAGTGTAGATAACCACAGTTTTCCATCTGATGGAGAAAGTAGGTTTTTCTGCTAAAGCGGTTTTAATCTTTTTGTTTATTTCATATGGTGGATATTAAGCATTAAACTTTAATATACGAATTAATATTGAAGTAACAATCGCCGTCAAACTAACACGCTGTATACTAAAGTTGTTGAAGCTCACAAGTAGCAGAAGAAACTTTTTTGTAGAAACTTTGGTTATATTTAAGGAAGAAAAACGTCTAAGTTATTAAGAATTGAAATTGAAATATCTGATATTCTGAATAACTAAAACGCCAAAACCAAATCAATATTTGATTGCCATCAATGATAATGTTTGCATGAATATAACTCAATACCTAATGCAAGAAATATTTGAATAATATATTGTACAAACATATAACTTGATAAATGTAAGAACACACTTGTTTCTTAAAATCTACTTTTACTTCTAAAAATAATTCTAAATCCTTCACCAGTTCACTTGTTTTTGGAAAGCGTCCAAAAAATTAGTCGCAGTAAACTTTCACTCGTCAAGGATTCGTGTTCCGGTATGGCTCGCGGGTGGCGCGATGTACAGGAACCATACTTGTTCAGCATTGTTATCGGTAACAACCTTGGCAACTCAGCTGAGTATAAATAATCCTTCACTGGAGAAGGAATGAACACGATATCTGAATAGTACCTATATATCTGTGCTTTCTTAAAGTCGTAGGGTACCAAAAACAGATTTCCTGATCGTCTAAAATATTTTTTTGTTATTGGCCTGCAACAGTTCCAAATCCATACAACGCAACGTCTTGAATTGCTATTAGTGAGCTTAAACATGACTTGTAAATTTGACCCTCCAATCGTGGTGCCGTTACAAGTTATCAATACAAATGTCCTGCTAACATGGCTGGTGCGATCTCAACTAGAATCCCCTCAGCTCTGGACATAAATAATGCATTTATCATCAGATAGCCGCGACCACCTCTGAGGACTTGTTACATTTCAAAACGTCATATTATCTGCAGGACGCTGTCACTCCTTACCTAAACAGCTTAGAAATTTATTGACGCTAGTTCACATTATTTATTTACTGGACAGGATTTGCCTACACATCTTAAATAAGTATCTCAGAAAAGTAGTTCTATATTCAATTATTCTAATATTAAGTATTAATATATATTAGATTAGTATTGAACAATTCGACTATGCTAACATGCATGCATATTTAATTAATGAAAACTATTTATAGCTGACGTGCTGATTTCCTTGGCTCGGGAAATTGATTGGATGTAGATCATGTTATCACGATGCGGTAACGCCGAACAGTGTTCCTCTAATTAATAAAAGTTTATCGGGGTTCATCGACATGGTGAAGCACCTTCCGCCACGATGCTCAATTACTGTGGGACTAATTAAATTCACACTGACGGTTTAACCAAATGATGCATTACTTCGAAACATAACAGTGTGACTAGTAGAGGAGCTCTTTGTTGTATCAATTTTGTAATTTGGACAATTCAAATACTGGTCAGTTAATTAAGCAATTATCTCGTAGGCAGACATTTAAATTGCATTCTAGACTTATGCAACGAAGGACATTTAATGCTTCACTTCAAGTTAGCCGTTATAAAGTATTAATTTATAGTAAAACTATTTCATTTCTGTATTACATGTTCAGGAAGCAATAATTCAGGTAAAAGGCTATCTCGTGATCTAATATAGCTGATTGATGGGCTGGCCAATGGCTTCACAGCGAGTTGAGTCACGTATTCCTCTAGCTATTCAGTGCTTTGAATAAAGTAACAGTATTTATTATTTCCATAACCTTTTTTTTTACCCAACCCGCAGCCGCAGTTGATACTCTGTTTCTGTCCAATAAATTTTGCATGACGGCTTTGTATTGTCAATTTCGAGCTTGTTTCTGTTTGTTGAGTGCTCGTTTGCTGATTCATGTTTGTTTTGGGCGGCGTCGGCGATGTATGTACTGTGCTGCGTTCATATGACACATGAAAGAATTAAGTTTTTTAAACATGAATTAGAGATTATTTAAGGATATTTCTGTTTCAATGGATAAGTCATTGGCCGTTAATCCCTAACATCATCAAATTTTTGCTAAGCCGCCGATGTTTTCAATAGAGGTTTTGATATGTTAGAAGGCATTCATGAAAAGGTGAGTGTAAATGATAGTGCAGCTTCGTGCAACGCACTCTCCGCTTACAAAAGAACGCGTTGTTTTTGCTAGCGCTTGAGGTCGTTCACCGCGCAAATTTCGTCTAAACGTGGCCTCGTAAAATTATAACTACAAAAAAGATTACTCACAAAATGGATCAGTCTAAATGGACTCGAGGCGCAGATAATTATAGCAGCTAAGTTCATGTGTCTAACGGCCATGTTAGGTTATGTTATAGCTGAGCGCGAATATAATCGATCATACAATAACATAGTCCTTCCTCTTCTACGAATTTCAATGACAAGTATGTATTGAATGCGCGGTAATAAAATTCTAATAGAATAATAAATCAATTAAATTTCAATTTTGAATCGAAGTGTGAGTAATGGATCCATAATTGGCATCAGATGTTATCGATCTTGGTTCGTGACATCCGTGCCGCTAAATGTGTCTGAATTAGAATTCGTTCCGGTCAATCTCGTGCACATGTCTATTTAATAATCACTGCTCTAGTAAACAATCATAAACTAAAATAATACCTTATCAATAGGAAAGTCACAATATATTTTGTTGCTGTGAAGGTGCGGATACGCAAGACAAGTCGAGTGATAGAGTGTTAGGTCCATTAGGATTCAGCATGGACTCGTTGAAACATACACTGCCTTATCCGGCTCCTCATAATGTTTCCATTGTCTTCGGCTAATTTTTATTTGCTGCTTATATTAAAGGCCTCAGAATACTGAACTTCCCAACCAGAAACTCTGTAACGTCTGTAAAAAATAACACTGATATCCAATGCTATTAATTCTTCAGTGATAATTCACCGGTCAGAATAATCTCGGGATTTATTGGTCGCAGAGGCAAGAATTGCAAATATGAATTCACTTGTCGATGTTAACTTTTACTTGCTGAGAAATGCTTGCTATTTGCTCTGTATCCAATACAGTCTATTTATCTTACGTTTATTTTTAATTAGTACGTTACACATTTGAATTTTATCTCGATAATATTAATTGTGTGCGCCTTTTCATTATCGCACTTGTTCAAATCCCAGCGATAATTGTCGATGGCCGAGACTTCTCCGCCTTCTCTCTTTTTTCTGATTCGCTTGTTGCTACCGCAAGCAGGCTATGCCTATTTCGCACGTCAAACCCGCAATATAGTTGTGATTTTACACTTAACTCACTTGATAGGACAGAAAGATTGGTCAGTACGTTGGATACAGTTATAGGGGTTTACGCAATAGCGATACCATTCTCGCTAAGAAAAAGGCTTAAGAATAACTTGAGTAAACTTCCCGGACACGAAATTATATTCCGATTGCATTAGAATTACAGATAGCAAAATCTCGAATACAAATTGCCGCAAACTCTTCAATTGTAGTGTATCAGAATGGTTGACAGCCGGTGATCGGCATTAAATGAACGGGGAAGTAGGATTGGATGGCGGTTGCATCAGTTTTGCGGCAATTTCACGGATTAAGAATCGCTGAGTTGTGGATTGTAGTGGAAAAGTGAAGTGCGAAGTTTCGGCGAGGCGGCGCGGCGCGGTCGAGCGTGGGAGGTCGACGGCCGCCGCTGCAGCCGTCCTCGCCGCCATACCCGCCACTCGGCAAACATTTATATAACCGATATGTACTTATTGTTATTTCTTGTTATTCATATTTATATTGGCTAGGCTCGGCATACGTGTCGTTCGTTTTTTATAGTGTTCTCGTATAGCTTTTGATCGCAGCGCAGGGTTCATCTTTTACTTCATTAAAGAGTAACCTGAGTAAATGGCAATAAACAGATGCAGATATCTATTGACTATTGATTTTTCATCGGAGCACCATATTAAACGCTTTATCTTATTGACTTCGCCTAATACAATTGTCATGTCCCATACATGTCCAGATCAATGATTCCGCTTGAATAACAAACCACCGAACTTTCCATTTGCAACAGAAGACATAATAATCTTCAACCCTTTAGAAACCTGGCAATCTCAGCAATACTTAGGCTTTTCAAGTGGTAGAGTACCTAGTTAGTGGTATAAAATAAGAAGTGGAGGGCGCGCGGGGCGGCGGGGGCGTGGGGCAGGGTGTCTCGCGCGGGTGCGTCGCTCTGCAGCGCCAGTCCTCGAGACACCGGCCCAGCGAGCGGCCAGCGCGAACCACCGCCACGTGAGCCCGACTACCTTCCCGCCGTGCCGACACATGTGAGTGTGGACCTTCACCGTGCTGGTGTATTGTCGGGTTATCAGTGTTCAGTGTGTGATTCGTGGAAAGTGGATATGTGACCACGATTTTCCCCTAATACACCACTACGGTACGGGGACCGCTAGATTTACGGGTTTTCAGGATTGATTTGTTGTTTTTTATGAAACAGTTTTCCTGCAACTGATTGAATGTAATTTAAATTACCTTATTATATATATAGTACATATTTTCAATTTAACTTTTAACTTGACGAAATTTTTATTTGGGACCTGATGCCACTCTCTTGATATAAAGAATGCTTTTATTTATATAGAGTGAACTATACATATATTTAATTTTGTCAATTAAATATTTCAAGTGAACTTTCTTTAGTATTCTTACTTGCTTCGTAAATACTCTCGATTGATCGTACTCCTTTATTAAATATTATTGGCTTAGTGACAGAATTAATACGATAATTGCACACCGGTCTCCGGAGGATACCGGTTGGGATAATATATTTATAGACATAAGTAGTAAAAAATTAGCATTATATATAGAAAATATCAAAGAAAACGTAACGTAGTATAAAGCAAGTAACTATATTTCAGGTATGTCATACTCACCATTAATATTATTAATAGCAGCGGCAACATTCTATGAATACTTTTCATACATATTTCGTTGCAAGTAATAATATTTTTTGCTGTGTATTACTCATTCTAACTTTTAATAAAGCCTATTAATTTCAATCCAGTGGCAAGTACAGCAAAAAATTCGGTATTAGTCATGTATGAGTCACCGCCGACACCGCGGAGCATGGGGGAGCTGTAAAGCTGTATCGTGTGCGAATACTCGCTAATCGGAACAGGTTGCTAACTTTTAGCGATGTGTGGAAACCGGCGCATTGTGAATACTCTGATACAGACATCCCCGCTATTGTCTAGACTATCGCTGACGAATCTGGCGCAAGAGATGCTAATAACTACTGAAATTTCTAGAACGTTCCCACAGAACAATCTCTTTCATATGTTATTTGAAAGCACGGCTATCCGCTGGTAAATTGCCCGCCGCATTTCGTTCTATGATGAGATGGGGCGATCCCGTTTTTTCTACGGTACTTTCCAAGTAGCTAGCTGTCCGGTCGATGCGTTTCCTTTAACAAAAGAGACAATTAGATTGCTTCAGATGTGATATGCCGACTTGTGATAGATTCTGACGAATCAAAATTTGGTTCTTTTTATTCTATTACCATTATGGTTCAAAATTACGTACAAGTTTTTCTTATTTTGTTTTTGAGATTACACGAAGAAGGCGAAGCAACAGATGTTGAAAATGTTGGGAGTGCCTTATTATGATATCTTGAATCGTATAAGTTATTATTTTTCTCATATCAAAATATCTTAATCTGAAACAAAACAACACATCCAGCGATAGGATGTTGAAACATATGTCGAGAGCGATGGTGAAACTTTCCATTGTTGATTCTAAGGAGATATGAATTAAGGGAGGTTTTCGTTTGATATTTTTACAAAATGACGTCAGAGGACAGCTGTAAGGCGGGTGACGTCACTAATGTTAGGTCATTCACCTCTAGCGACCCTCTGACTGCTCGCATCTACATCATCATTAACATGTAATACTATTTCTAATTAGTTTCCAAAACTAAATAACACACGCACTAGCATAAAGTTCTTTAGTTTGAAGTATTTCTAATCCCAAAAGGTAGCTATGGAGAGTACTCAATTGTAGTTGCGAGGATGGGATTGATTTCATTGCTCGTTACATTAGGTCGTCTAATCTACCTCTTTCGTGTCTTTTCTCATCTCATTTCGTATCACAGAGGCAATTTTTTTTGTTGCTTGTCTAAATTGAATAAAAAAAAATAAGTGAGTCGAATGTATGAATATTATTTTCTTTTTAACTGCGATATACTGTTTAAGTTAGGCAGTAAGTTAGGAATAATATTTTGAAATCTCCATTTAAAAGTTAAAGTCATTGGATATTTATTAGGTACATAAAATAAAAGGAAACATTCTCCGTACAAAAAGAAACTAATAAATATCTTAACATGAACTCTCGTAAATAAAATTCCAACAGTGCTGCAAAGTTCTCCAGCGCTTTTAAAAGTTCATTGCGTTTTCTTAATAACCGACTCAATTTATGGATATTGCTTCCCTTCCCTTTCTTACAGGATGGTTTATGTAAAAACGGGGAATGTGAATTTACGCGATTTACCTGAGGTGTTTGTTTTTGCTCGCACTGTGGTGATAGTAAAACACCCCACCTGACTGCCGATTTCTCATGGGACCTAATACACCGTTAATAAATGGCACGACATTCTCCCCAGGCAAGGGATAATGCAGAAAACCTTATACGTGAAACACACCTTAATATATTATGTAGCGAAATCGATATTGCATTGCTATTTACTTTCAGTTGTTTTCATTTTGGTTTTGGAAACGTGTTGTGTAAGATTTTTAGGATTTATCTTATGAGATTTAAAAAGATTTTGATAAGAAAAAAGATACATATTTAAATCACCTTATTGGTACACCAAATTATAGATTAACCGGTTAACAAGAGAGAATTAGAATAATTTCTAATCAATGACAGTTCTTAGTTTGTTTGTCAACAATGAACCTTTATGGATCCTATAATTATCACGCGTTAATTCCTTATGCAATAGGTTTTGTCGTAGATTGCTGGTTGTGTTGTTTTTTTTTGTATGAAATTTGACAAGGGTTTTTGCACTGGTAGTATTTCTCCTCTTGATCTAAAGTTATTTAACACATTAAACGCCGCCCAACCCATAACAAAAAATGCTCGATTGTTTTACATTGTATCAGTTATTTCGGTATCAAAACGAGAGTAATATCTGAACAAAGTCGCAATTTTTTATATGTTAATGCTTTGCACTTGTACTTTTTACGTATATGCCTGTACTTAAGATTCTTATAGTGAAAGAATAAACATACATACATACATACATATTCTCACGCCGTTAGTTCCCATTGGGGTAGGCAGAGACTATCGATCGCCACTTTGTACGATCCTGGCAAACCTCTCTGGCTTCGTTTACATCCATCAATCTTTTCATACATGCTCTTTTATTCTTCATACTGCGGACACCTGCCTTTTTGAGCACATGTTCTATTTGATCCAAATGTGTCCTCCGAGGTCGTCCTCTACTAACATTACCTTCCACATTGGCTCTATATATCTCTTTCACCAATTTACTGTCATCCATCCTCTCTATGTGCTCAAACCATCTCAACATTCCTTTTTCTATCTTTCTTACAATATCATCTTTTACACCACACCTTTCACGAATCACATCATTCCTCACACGATCACATAACCTTACATTACACACTTTTCTGAGGGATCTCATTTCTACTGCATTCACTCTACTTTCATGCTTCTTCTGCCACACCCAACATTCACTGCCATACATAAGCGTAGGAACGAGGACAGCATCATGCACAGCCATTCGGGCCTTTGCAGACACCGACTGACTAGACATTAGACTATCCAGTGCTCCATTTACCGCATTACCCTTTTTCACTCTTCTCTCGATATCTTCATCACACTTTCCATCCCTAGTAAACAAACTTCCCAAATATACAAACTCTTTCACTTGTTCCACTTTCTTACCATTAATCTCAATCACGCATTCGGTCATATTCACCTCTCTCTCAAAAACCATAGTTTTTGTTTTATCCACATTCACCCTCATTCCCTTTTTCTCAAAAGACGCACATGCAATATTCATCATCTCTTGCAGCTCTTCCACCGATGATGCAAGTAGCACTTGATCGTCGGCATATAAGAGGCATTTAATGATGAATCCACCCATTCTCAATCCATAATCACTTTCACGCAACTCTGTTAAACAGTCATCCATGAACAAATTGAAGAGCCACGGGGAAGCTACACAACCCTGTCGGACACCCCGAGAGATCCCGAACCAGTCAGTATTTTCCCCGTTTACTCTCACACATGCACTGGAATCCTCATAGAGTGATACCAGTGCACGTATAAGTCGACTCCCCAAACCGAACTTGGATAACACCTCCCATAAACACTTTCTTACCACCCTATCATACGCCTTCTCTAAATCAATGAAGGAGCAATACACCTTTCGGTTCTTAGCTAAGAACTTTTCGGTGATGCTCCTTAAAGAGAAGATTTGGTCCATACATCCCATTCCCTTTCTAAATCCTGCTTGCACATCCCAAATTTTATCTTCCGTTTCATTCATCACTCTTTCAATCAAAACCTTTGCATACAATTTACCGACAATGCTGAGTAGGCTAATTCCACGGTAGTTTCTAGCCTCCTGGTGTGACCCCTTTCCTTTATATAAAGGCACAATTACCGCTTTGCACCAATCTTGTGGCACTTTGCCACTCGACCAGCATTTTTGGAAAAGGAAGTACAACCAGGAAGCCACCACCCCTTTACCAGCCCTCAGCATTTCAGTGTTTATCCTGTCATACCCTGCCGCTTTCCCTAGTTTCATACTTTTCATTGCTTTCATTATTTCTTCCATACTGATCTCACTGTCACTAAAGTCACCCATAACGTCGTTCCAATCAACATTACTGCCGATTGGCGAAGAAATGGATGTATCCTCTTTTTCAAAGAGTCCCTCAAAATAGTTCTTCCATACTCGTCTTATGCTACTTTCATCCGTCGCCAATTCACCCTGTTCATCTCTCACAACATTCACTCTCGTGTTTTGGGAAACTCCCTTTTCTTTCCGGATATATTTCCGGAACAACTTTTGGTTATTCCGGAAATTATCGGAGAGTTTCCTCTCACACCATTCTATCAGATCACGCTTTTTCTTTTCTATTTTCTTCTTATCCTCATTCTTAACTCTCTTATATTCATCTTCACTATTCTTCACTACATCATCTGTTACTCTCGCATCCATTCGTTTACTAGCTTTAATCGCTAGTAAATCTAACCAAGCTTTCTTCTTATCTCCAAGAATAAAATCATTTCAAATTTATTATATTGGATGTCCAGCTCGTTTAAATAATTTTGATATTGTTATTATCTACATTAAAGATAATAACAATAGTAAAGTTACTATAACTTGTCACGAAGAGGCAGATATCATTATAATAGACGAAGTTAATGTATTAGACGATGCAGTATTGAGTCCCAGCATTATGAGCATCTCATGTAACATCCGACGCAGGTATGCACCCGAAACTAAATTGTAGTCGTCACGCGAGCCACTACGATACCAAACTCAAATATGTTAATGAGCAGTAGAAAGTTTTCATGAAACGCTTTCGTTATTTCTAATTTAATTATTGTTCATAATCATAACCGACAGTGAACGCTAATTACGTATTGCATCAAGCTAACTTTATTCTCTGTCTAGAGAGAATGTCCAATAAACATACAGAAAATAATGTCAATATCCTCAAAACACTAAGACTTACACCACTTTTGATAATTTCGCTAGTATATAAATTATACGATTACTACTGTGAACACGTTTTTTTAAATGGATTATTCGGTTTGATATAATATTGTTTAGTGAAGAAATGGCCAGGCCTTTTTATAATCTGTAAATTACAATTCTACAGCTCCTATATCAATATTCATAGACATACATACATACATACATACATATTCTCACGCCGTTAGTTCCCATTGGGGTAGGCAGAGACTATCGATCGCCACTTTGTACGATCCTGGCAAACCTCTCTGGCTTCGTTTACATCCATCAATCTTTTCATACATGCTCTTTTATTCTTCATACTGCGGACACCTGCCTTTTTGAGCACATTTTCTATTTGATCCAAATGTGTCCTCCGAGGTCGTCCTCTACTAACATTACCTTCCACATTGGCTCTATATATCTCTTTCACCAATTTACTGTCATCCATCCTCTCTATGTGCCCAAACCATCTCAACATTCCTTTTTCTATCTTTCTTACAATATCATCTTTTACACCACACCTTTCACGAATCACATCATTCCTCACATCATTCATAGACAATGTAATTGAAAGAGCTATCTGTTGGTCGTAAATCAGCGCAACATAATGAAACTAGAAGAGCGCACAAGTGCATGCACTACCCGTATAATTTATGTGCCCGCGATCAATTCATTAGCTATTCTTTAATCGGCGAACGTACAACGTCATGGCTTTCTTAGTTTTGTTTATATTGACGGAAGAAACTCCCTCCTTATTGTGCATTGCATTCACGTCCATTCCCTGAAAATAAAGGGGACTTTATACGTGAGGCATCGTCCCCTAATACGAAGCCAAATGACTGTCGGGTTTAACTGTATCTTCTGAGTTCCGTTCCCAATCATGTCGAAATGCCGTTTCAATTCAGCGCTTTAAAAACCTCTTAGTAAGCACTCGCAGCGAAGTAGCACAATCACACATTAATTATTACTTGAGTGCAGCTACTCGTTAAGATATTCTATATTGTATGTTTTGCTTCGATACATCCTCAAGAGCTGTTCAGTGGTCATTCAAAGATAAATGGACGGACACAGCTATCTATCAGTTACTACAAGACGTACCGAATTGAATATCATTAGGATGTGATGTTGATTCTGTAATCGAGTTCATTAGAGTCTAGATTGTATTGATTGTTGTGAAAGATACGATACAATGTTCGAGTTTCACAGACAATAGTCTTAACATTGATTTTATCGTACACGCTTTAAATGCCACGAATTTGTTGGGTCGAATCTATAAACTATTGAAAAGCCTTTTGCTTTTTGGTTGATGAACGATATGAATTGTGATAGACGCCGTATTATTACGTCTATGTGTTAAAAGAGAAAATTTATGGTATTAATTATTACTTTTAATCACAACCGTAACAAATTTTAATCATTTTCATGGCTAGATTTTAAAATTCGCAGCGTTTTTGTTACCTCTAAATCTAATGACACCAAAGGCGTGACTAATCGCTTGTAAGGTATTGTTCGCTATCTTTTTTATAGTTCCTAGAATAGCTACTATGGAATGAAGTTTCATCGCAATATCAAATCAGTGGCAACTTATTTATTTGGTAGCATATTATTTTCCTTGCGAGGAACATTTATTTCCATCCACAAGAAACAGTCTAGTATAAAGTATGTAACATCCATGTTATAAGTATATGCTTGACAATTCTGAATATGCATTCAAATATCACACCTCCGTCATATCAAGTATTAGAATATTCGTGAGTCTAGCATGTGTAAGCAAAGAGTTTGCACTGCACGTAAAGAGTATTCACTATGTCTCTTCTCGTCAAGAATCCCATGAATATTTATAAGCATGCATGTCCCAGGTTTATTTACATAATTTGAGGTGGTGGTCTCCTAACATATGTGGAGCGTGCAGCTTGCTTCTAATTTGGAGTATTGTTTCATGCTGTATGGCTGTAACTCGGCTGTCACGACGCAGGATCAGCTTAATTTAGTAGTCTGTCGCGTGTCAGTCTGCATACGTTATTGGGGGTGATGTCATTTGTCGGTCGCCGCTATACTTCAGCAATTTTGCCATTTTTTTCGGTGAAGTCATCGTATGTATTTTCAGGAACTCGCTTAACGCGTTTTTCGACTAAAAATAAAGACACGTCTAATTTATTTGTGCCGTCAATACGACTCAATGCACTATCAACGCAACGTGCAATATGTCAATGTCCCCTCATGTTTCGATAGAATCTTGACACAACGCAGACACTCATTATATCTAGCTCCTGACGTTGTTATTTCGGTACTTCAATTTGTGTATTCTTAAGTAATGCCGTCGCTTGTCTAGACAGTGTTTGTAATTTTGAATAGTTAAAATAAGTTGCCCGTTTTGGGTGACAATGGTGGACATGAGCGCAGTATGTAGATGATGTAAGTTTGACTTCCTGCGAAACGCAACGCTTTGTCACTCCACAATCGGAACGGGCGACTGACTGCTAATTAGCCGCGTGATGTCAGCCGCTGGCCGCGTCGCCGGCTGCAGTAGCGTCTGTGGCCGTCATTAGGCGAGCGAGCGGCGCGCGACGCGGAAACCAAGCTTTCTCTGCTTCTTTATACCCTTTCTTATATTAATCCACTCTCAAATTATGTTTTTATAACTGATGCTCTATTTTTCGTTTCGTATTTTCGGAAAAAACTTACTACATTTAAACAACTTCACGGGTAGGTGAAATAATTCACTAGACTATAACTATTTGCCACTAAAAGTACGTCTACCAAAGAAGTGCAACATTTGCGCAACCGAATCCTATGAGAATGTCGACGTACATTGTCTAGTAATGGCATTTAATTTCCATGGCAGAGTTGTTATTATTTCTTCAATTATCAGATTTAAGAGCGTCGAAGCCGGGATGAATGTTTTAGCGATTTCAGCGCGGATAAGAGGCGGGCGGTGCTCCGGCGTCGCTGAGCGTGACTCATCTTAATGGCACCAATTACTGTGGCGAGTGGCGCGGTAACCGTTGCGCGGACTGCCACGTGCCACCGCCATCGCCGGTTTAATGGACTGGCCTAGGTGATGGCGATTTGGCTTCAATACATTAAGAAAAACTTACCTCTAGAAGCTAAGTTCTTTTTCCTGAGATGTTTTCGTGCGCATGCGCAGATTAGCGGACGACTTGTTTTCTGTAAGCTAGTTGTTTTATTAAATCAGAGCTGATGTTATAATATCAAATCCAAAAACTAACTAAAAAATAACAAGCATCTCTCAAAAATTTAGCCCCTTTTCTTACGTTCCAGTTACCGGCTACCCGGCAACCAATGTATGGCCTTGCCAGATAAACTAAAGTGAAGTCGACTTCACAAGTGGAGTCTTATGCGCTTTAAGGACTACATTGCTGTGTAAATAATTATCAGGCTCAATAAATATCCTAGAATAAATCGGATGTAGTGAATCGTGTATCGGCAATATCGACATCTTTAGAATGTCACGCGTCTCGGTGTGAAAGGTCTGTGGAGCGGACCGTGGAGATGCCGTCACGATCTTATTTCGTTACTTCAACAGAAAAACTGATTGCTGGAAATCCACGTTGCCGCACTAATGGATATTTAGACCTTGATGTTTTTAATATGCTTCAATGCTGGGTTATCTAGTTTACTAGTAATATAGTTCAGCCTGATTTATCTGGCCATTATTGAACGCTTAAAAGTGAAGTGTCCACAGGATTATTGAAGATTGGAGTGTATTTATGAATATTACTTATTTCTTGGTTTTTGCTACCTGAACATATATTTTTGTTTTCATGAATGGAAAGGATTTAATTAATCTAGAGAAACTCTTCGCTTACATTATTAATGCTTTTTGTGAATTATAAAAAATAAGCGTGTTTACGCGAATTGATAACCTCCTCCATTTTTTGCGGTTACTTAATCAATGTCACCTTCCCAAAATAAACTACCCTTTAAGAATGTTATGCTTAATCTCGAATCCGTCGATTTTTACTACATTTATAGCTCTTTAACATTTTGAAGAGGTGAAAAAGCAGCTCATTTAAAATGGATTTTCACTATACATTAACAAGTGTACCTCGCTGTAATGGTTTGTTTTATCTCGAAGTGTATTTAACTTTCAACGTCCTGTCGTCAGAGGTCGAATGCTAATGGAGAAAGACATTAGCAATGTCAAGGAAATACTGTATTTTTTACATTACTTTATTAACAGTTTCCTTGGCGCAGTTCCTTATGTAATATTAATTTATTAATTAAGCACTTAACGTTGACCGTGCCGGTGTTTGCAACTTTTAATATTCGCCTACATTTCCGGTGCACCTTTTTCCCATTTATGTGTTTAAACCTGTGTCTAATTTCTTAATAAAAAAATCTTGATAGAGCAACTGCACCCAACTGAAAGACCACCGCTTTTTAAACGCATGTGACATAAATTCAAATCCAGCGTGGGCCTTACACCGATATGTGTCTTTTCTTACGACATATGTGTGTGGTTATTTCATCAAGGTTATTAACAGTGAGGGAAACATTATGAAACTCACATGGTTAAGTTGTACTTAGTCATGTGACCGTGTATTCTTAGAATCTGGCAAAAAGTCTCTTCCATTTCGTGTGAATGCACTATCAATCAAAACACGGGTAGTCAGAACACTAGATGAAAAAAAGTAATTTATAAGTACTATTAACTCCACTACCTCTTCGGGGATTGAAGATATTAACGTTCTGTGTGTTTAGTATATTGAATGAAGAAAATATTTTTTTTATTTCCCCCATTTTCTAAATAGATTTCTGTTCTCACAAGTGATTGATCGATCGGTATCATTTATGTCAAAGTAATGTCTATATATATTGCTACTTCGAAATTTATTATTTAACATAAACTTACATACTGAATAAATACTATGTTGTTAGGAATCCTTTGTCTTTCTCCAACATAAAATATTTCGTGAATATCTATCGATATCGGCAACACTAGAAAACATAAATATCTCTGTGCAGTGCAATGCATAATTAAACTGTGATGCTTATAATAATAAAATTAATTAACTATGCTTTTCTCCCCATTGAAATGCAAGTAATAAATGCCGACAAAGGCTAATATTGATGTTAGTAATGAATTAGTTTTAAAACAATGGGTCGGTAATAGGCCCATTCACCATGATAGTTTCAGAGCAAATCAATCAGGCGACTCCTACACGAAACCCACGGGTTCGGGCGCTTATTAACCTGTCACTGCAAAGACGGGTTTATGAAACTAAACCTATTTAAATCGCGCTCTATGTTCATTTAATTTACATCAGCACCCTGTTAATTGAACGCTTATCAACATTCGCAATGAGTAATGGCTATTTATTAAAGCAATGTCTGGCTCAGAAAGGTATTACATATTTTAGACATTTATGTATTACTTTTTATGTAAAATATGTTCAAATTTGTAAGCTGTAGCTATTATTCCGAATAAATTATTTATTTTTATAGTCAGCAATGATAATTTTATTGAGTTCTATTACCTACACTTTTTGATTATGCTTTAATTTATGAACTTTTATAAATTTAAATACTTACATAAACGTAACTAATAGTACAGTATACTCGTAACGTTATAGTCTTATATTGGAACACCATGGAACATATATAAAACAGTATTGTGGAAATATTAAAATATTAATTAACTTTGTTTATAGAATCGTAGAACGAAGAAATGTTTTGTACTAACATTACTCCGTTTTTTTAATAATAATAACCCATGTTATCTTCCTAATAAATATAAAAGTTATCAACTAAAACTAGATATATTATTGTTTTCACTGTACTGAAAATAAAATACGTAACAGTATTGATTTAATAAATGACCGGTCGGATAAGTGTCTTCGCCCACGCTGCGTCGCTTCTCTGATAAAGCTCTCACATGGTCGCAAAACTCCGGTGTTATCGGAGCCATGATTATTATATTGCCACTTATTGGCATGCGAATATAGTGCCTACTATTTTTGCTGACTTTATAGGTGTTTCTATAGCAGACGTTCAAATCTTATCACTATATGTTATAAGGCGCATTCTGCAAGTGTTTGATAATGAAAGAGGTAAAGCTTTTTGTAAACTTTAGTGTAGAATTACTTGCATTGTTAGTGAATGGGAGTAGAAATTTTTTTTTGTTCCCTCTGTATGTATGCAAAAATATAGTTTGCAAAATAAGGACAATGTTGAATAAACGTATTTTTAATTTAAATTAAATAAGAAACCTGCTAAGTGTGAGTCTATACAAAATTAAAACACGGCGAAAATCATTTTTGTTGTATGGGAGTCCCCTTATATATTTATTTTTATTCTAATCTTTAGCATCTGTTACTATAGTTGCAACAGATACCTCATCTGTGATTTTAACTTTCTAACTATCACTATTCATGAGGTGGCACGGCCTGGAGACAGACATACAGACAGATGGACAGACCGACAGAGATCTCGGGACTAAGTCTTGGTAATAGGGTACCGTTTTACCTTTTTGATACGGAACCCTAAAAATATCTCTGTGCTACTACGCACTTATGTGCGTCTTTATATTTTGCATCATTTACGCAACTACACCTTTCGCCCAAAACAAATATTATTGGGTATAATATTTTACAGATGCAATTGCATATTTTGCACATTAGTTTCGCCCGTAAAAATCAAGGTGCAAGCAGGTTATACCGGGCAATGTCGCCCACGCGTGCAATACAGCGTTGTCTGACCCCATGATTTAACCCTCGCTTACTCATTTCACGTCCGCCACCATCCTGTCAATGACTTATCAGCAGCATCTGTTTTGCATTCAATAATCACTTTACAGTTGTAACTAAAATTAAGTGAGGCGAGATCTCGAGATTGCGTGGGACGGAGCGAACGCGGACGTCTCCTAACGAAGACTTTTTATGTTTCCTGCAAAGAGAAGGGTAATTAGGAAATATGTTTGATATTAGGTGTGACTATGGCACCTATGCTTTTTGTCTTCTTATTTCAAAAATTTATTTAATATTTAGCAGTAAATAGTTTTTATTATCATGTTTGTTTTGTAAGTTGAAAACTTATATAAGCAGCATTCTGCAAAGATTGAATGTTTTGCTCCTTTTGCCAACATTCTCTTACGCATACATGCCTTAGTTTTAAGTATATGTAGTTTTAAACTGGGTTCTTGTTTTATAAATTGACATCATGCATTACGCACATTGATACGTTAAAACATAAACATGAAGTCGTAAACTGCCACTTAAAGTATTTTTAGCACACTTCAAAGTACGGAAGTTTTAATCACTAAGCTAAAAAGGAGCGATTTTGTTACAAGACAACTTCAAAAAGGAATTGTGCTAAGGAATATTGTTCAGCGAACTCGTCTTTCTTTAATGAATCAAAGAGTTGTTTATTTTTTTAAAGCTTTCAATAAGGGCTACTAAAAACGGATGTTTTAATACGTTTATTTTGATGTAACAGACGGTGTATGTATCCCATGTGTAATTGTGTTATTGTCATATACAGAATAATAAATCTTACCATTTAAAACTTAATAATATCGCGTTTTGGTCTGATCACCCAGGCGTAGCCTCCTAGATAGCATGATGTCATATGTCGTTTCACCGAAAGGGGAATCCAATTTGACATGTAAATCCCACTAGACCATTGAGTTTCACGTCCTATTTGTCCTGTGTCAAATTACCTGAATTAATTTGTTGACGTGAACAGATTATCCTTTTCGAAAACCTAGACGCGCTCGTGATTCAATGAACTCGGATAATGCTCCTCCCTTGCTTTGAAGCTACAAAATAGTTTCAATATTTCAAGCACCGATTTGTAAGGCATTCATTTGATACTTTCTATTAGAAATTTTATAGCAATGTTTTCTATAATACGGGCCAGTTACGATCGATTACGAATATTGCTTTGACAAAAGGTATTTTGCAACCACTTTTCTGTAAATACTTCAGTAGTATAGAACAAATTATGCAGCCAAAGCTTGTAGATGATTGGCGTAGACGAGCAATTTGGACAGAAACATTCTATGTTGAAACGGCATGTTCTAATGCAAGCCGAATAACATCGGGTGTTTCACCGAAGATTGCCGAGAGGACTATTACTATTACTAGATTGCAACATTAGCGTGGTGAAGTCAGTGCACTCGATTCCGTTCTTTTTTGCATTGCTCTTATTTATACGCGCTTGGCTATGCAAGACGCGCTTCACTCGCGCGTGCCCGTACCTTACCCTTAAAAAACTTTATTACTGAGAATATCGGCTATAATAATCCTGTGTGCTTGTGTATGACTGTGAGCTTTTTATTGTTTATAACTTTCATACACGCAATCAAAGAATCATATTAGTAACGAAAGATACACGCGTTTGCGATTCCGTTCTAAACTAGAATTAATACACCACTATAATTAAACCCTTGAAATTTATAGGTTCAATTCGATCCACTCAATTTCTTCACCAATAATCATTGCTTTTCAAGTTGGGGAAAGCATCTGTGAGAAAAAGTGAATTCACTTCGACTGCAATACAACAATTTGACTTTAGCAAAAGTGAGTTTCTTTAAATGAGCGTCTTTTTTTAAGTAATTGGTATATTCTCATATATAATGATTAAAAACGTGGAGACAAGTATTGTTGTTGGTATATGGTTTGGCTGGACCGGTTTGGTGACTCGTTTTTTTACTTTTTCGTGCAGATTGCCTGTAAGTGACGTCAGACTATAACTGGCGGCCGCGTGCGGTAATGTTGTAATTGCAACGACAAATTTATCGAGCATATCGTCTTCAGTTTTGGATCGGCATTTCGAACTGGTTTATATCAGCGACAATATTTTAACAAGCGGGAATATTTGGAAATGCACGCTTTCTTGTAGTCTGTTGCTATGCAAATATAAAGTTGGAGCCTGTGGATGAGATTCATATCCAATTTAGATTCCATATCACTGAGTATTTATTTTTAAACTCAGTCGAAGTCGCAAGTGTTGTGTCTCACTCCTTGCAAATCCTGCAGGATTACCAAAGGATAGCTCCGCGAACGCAAATAGCCTGCTCCCCCCTCCGTGATAATAATTCCGTCGATGCTCCTCGCAGCTGGCGACGCCAAACACTGTTCCATCCTTTACCACAACAGATATTCCTCACACGGCATACAGCCTGTGTCGAATCGGTTATTTCTAAGCGGATTATATCAGCGGTGAAGCTCTGCACCACGAGACTGCACGTTGGCGGGCACCGGTACTTTCTTTTGAAATGCGATCGTAAAGAGAAGAAATTCCATTGCGTAAGTCTATATTGTGTTGGTATTTTAATTTAACTTTCATATGAGATGAATAGCATTCGTTATAACTATTCAGCTGGAAATAGGCTCATTCATATTATTTATTTGTGTAGTTTGCCCTCCGCGTTAACCACCGGATTCACGGTGCACGGGCTTTTCTTCAAGGAATGCTAATTTCACTTGTATTAATACTTTTCCTGAAAGCTGTTATTTGCAGCCATTATCTTTTTAATGTGGTTCTTAGATGAGCCATCGTCCGTTCCACTTTGTCTGGTAATAAAGTATAAATAGCCATTAGCGTTATCTCAGTTTGAAACCCACTATCAATGGAACGGTGTTCTCTTTTCTCCGTTAAAATTGCAGGTACTTACTTTTTTATTCATTAAGCTACAATGTACTCTTTATTTGATGTGATGAATCAAGATATGATATCGTACATTGTTATGAATACAATACGATTGTACACTTCTTATAACTATGTAGTGCTGTCTAAAAATTGCACTACCCGAATTTTTCAGAGGTCTAGGGATTGATTGTCATTGAAATCAAGCATATACTATCTGGTCCTACTTTTAATACTGTAATTAGCAGATGAGACTTGAATGTACAACGAATTTCATGCATGTATGTTAACGACTTGTTCTTATTAGTCACTCTCTTAATAATACAAATTCAGCACAACGCATTATTTTATTCAAGAACGTTCTCGTTTCAATAGCTTTCAATGTTCGATTTCGCAACGTTTTTAATGTACCGACTAAGAGGAACAGTGATTTTGCCGAGTACTTAGTGTTTTTAAGGTTACTTTATGTCCGATTTCACTTGGCCTCGGCCCAGAACACGCGGATGCATCAGTGTAGCAGTTGGCATCAATAATGTTCACACTTCGATATCGTTGCATGTGATTTAGTGCCAGTACTTTTAAGGTTAGATTGTTATTGCGAATATTAATGTTCCGAGGAGGGACTCTTGGATATTTTATACCGGACTTCCATACAAGACTAGGCTGGAGACCAAAACAAACAAAAAAGAGACTGTTTGAAAAAAAGTATGCGCGACGTAATACATACAAGATAAGAGGAGGCTCTGCTTACAACTATAGAATTTATGTTTTGAGTGTATAATTTGATAAATAAATCGTGCTGAAAGCGATGCACAGTTATAATCAGCCAATCATAGTCTGATATTTTGCATTACTTACATTATGGCCAAATATAAAGCCTTATAGATAGATGATAGGATTTCTAAGATTAGTGTTATTTATATGTGTAAATAAATAATTTGGTATAATTGAACGAGTCACAACAAAGCGTAAAGAATAAACGAGCATGTATGAAAGAATGATGAATGTAGATGAAGCTCGAGAGCGTCAAAGTGGCGATCGATAGTCTGTCTACGCAAATGGGAACTAATGGCGTGACTATGTTGTACAACTTAATGTATGTAAGTGAGTGTGTTTTCAATCTCTTACAATAATACACAAACAGAATGCATTGTGTTCACCAGAGTGACGATTCAGGTTTAGAAACCTAGTCCTTGACTTACACCGAAACTGAACTGCGTAAATTAATGCAATTACAACTATAATGCCTACCATCTAAATATACAATGCAATGCCAGAATGCGTTACTATCAAATAGAAAAACAAAACCTCGGTTTTTTTTATAACAGTAGTACTATTTTATCACTAAAAATACTACCGAATTAAAAATTATTTTGTTATATCTATTCGTAAAGTCCTTAACATTGTTTAAAATAATAAACACATAATAAGATTGTTTGGTTCTTGCCCTTTAAAATATTAGTTCAGGTAGCAGCTTTTCCGCTGAAAATGAAGGATTGACAGAGTGCGTGTGCCGTTTTATGTCGTATGATTTAATTAATAACACTTCGTAATTTAAAAAAAACGAGATTTTTTTAAAATTAAACATTATAGCGTAAAAACAAGGCGCCAGACCTATGACTCATAAACCTTAAGAGCAATAACATTTTTTTCCTTTTTAATCTCTATCATTTTGAATTGAGTTTATATCAATTAACCTTACTTAGACTAATATTATATTCTACCTGATTTAGCTAAGGTACACAGCCTTTGCCCCGCCATCCAGGGCGGCCTCAGCTGCCCGGCACACATAAAGTCATGGTGAAGCCGCATAGGCCACAGGGCCAGCAGCAACCAATCCATAGGGAAAAAACTAATATTAATTAGAAAAAAAACAGTTCTTTTTAGGTCATCCCGCGAAAAACGATCTTTTGTGAATATTCTTTATATTCTTAAAAATATTGAGTCTCGGGCTGCGAGTTAATCGAACAGTTTACTTTATGCCAAAAGTAAAAGAACAAACGATTCGATTAACTCGCACTCCGCCTACAATTTATGCAAATGTTATGCCCAACAACTTAGTCTGACAAACTTAGTCAACCTGAGTTCAGTGTAATAAAAAATCTGTCTACATATAAATCTTGTTTATATTTTTTAAAATATAAATATATTTTCTAAAACAGAAGCAGCTTTACTTACGTTACTTCTTATTGTATCAGTTATCTGCCAGTGAAGTCCAGTCGTAATCCATCCAGCCATTTCCGAGATTATCTGCAACCAACTGACAGAAAAAATATTTCAATACTACAAAAACGTTATTTATCGTGCAGCATAGATATAAAGCTGTAAAGCATGAGATTGGAAAACAAAACAAGTGTGCAATATGAAGACATCGATAGTTTCCCATATGTAGTACAGATGAGTCACGGCGTATGTGGGCCGCATTGTGGCTTGCTCGGCGCATTGTATGCTAAAGAGACGCAGGCGGGCGCCCACCGGTCGGTACCGATCGTCGGCAGACTAACTGTGCAATGTAATATGATTACTGTACTAGTTTTTAGTTAATTTTTGACGTGATAGTGCTAGCTGCATGCGCGAAAAAGTGTCACGTTCCGAGAGTGAGAGGCTGAAACAAAAGTTAGAGAAACAAAATCGAACTAAACGCCATCAAGCGAGCGTTATGGAAACTAGATAGGTTGTTAAAGCCCCCGTCGATAAAAGCCTGATACGATAAGAGCTACAACTATTTGACCATACATAAAACAATTCATTCTAATTCGAAAAGTTGCTGCTGTCTTGTCTGAATACCTTTGCAACGAACAGTATGTACGCTTGATTGTAATTCCACGATTTGGCTTCGAATCGTAACCCGCAACACGCCAAGTAGTTTTTGCACTTGCCAAGCAATATTTCGAAGTTAAGCATCTCTCGCTGACCTACCGTGGGAAGTGGGAAGGAGTCGAGATTATTTTAATGCATCGGGTCGACGACCTCACATCTGAACGTTACTTAGATTAGATTCTCTTGTCTATGAGCTACACAAGTTTACTGACACTAACCGAGACATTCGCTTGATGACTCTGAAAACCACTCGACTGCTCTATGCTCTTTTTTGTGTGCTGCCGCAAATAGAATACAAAACATTCGTGAGTTGCAAAGTGTTCACTTCGTTATCTTTATGTATATGCTTTACTTACATTATAAAAAAATAATAGCATTGGAAATAGGATTGACTTTACGTGTTTCAGGTTTCAGGACCGGATCACTTATGACTCTGCCTTGACAATATAAAGCCAAAAGAAATCCTCGTATGAGGATTGAATAGAGTTAGACTTTCGAGAACAACGCACATCTTTTTTCCGAAACAAAATTCAGAAAAACTTCTCTTTACGTTAATTATTATGTCGCGGCTGATAGTTTTTACTTTTATAGCATTACCTTAGACTCGGTAACATATTAAACAACATTATTATTGCCATCTTATATAAACATAGGTATTAAGTTTTTAAACAATTTATTAATTTGTGTAAGAATCTCTACTAACAAAGATAAGTTTTAAAACTCTGCTAAATCAACTGAAAACTATTAAATATATATATTATATATCCACAATAATGCGTGTTCAAATACATTTACAAAAAAAATGTAAAAGCAACATGTAGGCCGCATACAAAGCTCTAAATAACAGTAACTGCACACGCGAAAAGCTTTGAAAAAGTGTTCGTGAGCCGGCGGCGGCGGCGGCGGCAGCGTGCTAGGAAATTTGTGTTAATTGCGTCTGCAGCTCATATGAACACGTCATACTAACATTCCCGATTTCATACTCTATTTACTACGGTTGTATTCATACTAAACCTATATACCATGGTATAAATTTTATTATAGTTCTGTATTTAAGTTTTTGGTGATCTGATCATACTAATGTGGTGTGTTGGACAACTCTACTCTTTTTCAATCACTACTTGTATAAAAACATTAAATAAATCATAACTAAGATAAGGTCAAATGTATCATACATTTCTGAGACGGCACTTTTTTATTTAAAAAAAAACATATATACATATACTCACGGCTATAATTCCCTAGAAGGGGAAGTCAAAGCCAAGGAATTATAAATTCCTCAGCCACTTTTGGAAGTTGAGTGGGGAAAAGATAGTAAAATAAAGGTTTTTGGTGACGGGTCTCCAATCGCATCGCCCAAAAATCCAATAAAAATCCCCAATACCCTTAGTCGCCTCTTACGACACCCGTGGGTAGAAAGGGGTAGCGACATTCTAAGCCGGCACTCACAAAAAATAATTTTAAATTAAACTGATTCTGTGCTCAGATAATACCAACTATGACTAAACAATGAATCTACGATTTATTGATCCAAGCATTTGCTGATAAGTGGCTATTAAAGTAGGTAGTTAGGGTGAAAGCTACACGGTTTTCGCATTATCACTATTTTTGATATATTTGATTGGCTATCCAAGTGAAGTTGCGTTTAGCTTACATGAACTTTGTAGTGCTGATATGATATTGAGCTGGGCAGGAGTTTTACAAGGGCGTTGCTATATTCAATAAAGTTTAAAACCTTAATCACCTTCAAATAAAAACATAATTTGAAAAATTAAATTAAACCTTATTTTGATCTAGAATAAGCTTCGCAGCAAATATAAATTAAATTGAACGATTTCATAGTCACTAACACTTGGTTCTCTTGGAAATTGCGATGCCCCAACAACTATGTAACTGTTTATACAAGAATTCTTCTAGTTTATTAAGGTTTGCAATAATTATCTGAGAGCGGATTATTGATTCCAAAAGCTCTGGCTATCCCATTATGCCATTATAGCCGCGGTTGTACCTCCCAAATCCAAAAAGGTTCTTAATTCATTGCTAAGCTTAATTTTCTTCTTTTTTTCGTGTTTGTGTGAATAATTGCGAACGATAATACGAGATAAAAGATAATGGTCATGATTCTGGCAGACTCGTGTAATTTTCATCGTTTGAAGCATGCTTGATGTAATCGTAATGTATTTATCACGACCGCGACTGCACATTTCTGCATTTTTTGATAAACGCCCGTTTAAGTTACGAAACTTTAAACCTAACTGTATTGTGATTCTCATTGTTAAAAATTCAACTATTTTTGTGCGCTTTAATTATACATACATACATATACGAACGGCTATAAATCTCTAGAAGGGGTAGCCAGAGCTAAGGAATTAGAATTTCTAACCCACTTTTCGAAGTTAAGTGGGAAAAGATGGTAAAATTAAGGTGGTTGGTGTTGGGTGTCCAACCACATCGCCCAAAAATCCATTAAAAAACCCGAATACCCTTGTCACCTCTTACGTACACCCACGGAAAGAAACGGGGTAGAGCTATTCTAAGCCAACACTTCACAGCAATTTAATTATGTCCATAAATATGCTTATATAATTGCTCATATCCAAAGAGGTAGCTTGAGGTTAGAAATAAACAGTATCAAAAATATTTACGGTCATCAATAAAACAGTGGTGTCTGGAACAGATTTGAATTTATACTGTACCTTTTATTAGTGTTCTAATTCAGTTTTGCATATAAGCTTCCGACCGATAGTAATATTTAAACGCATTTCTAATGAGCCCCATTGATCGTGGAGTGGCCCGGGGCAGGGCAAGTGGCACTTGTTGCGTGGGATCAAATATTGCATATACATTACCATTACGCCTGCCTGGGCGTGATTTATTATTTGGTAACAACTCCTCTGCTCTTGATAGGAAACCGGTTTGCTGCTTACTTATTATAGAAATGTGTTTCATGTTCGCTAGGACTCTTGTCAGTCAATTGGGTATTCGTAGACAATGTTGGCATACAAATATGCATATAATAACGGCTATAAATCCTGAAAGGGATAGCTTGAGCTTCAGAATAAATAAATCTTCAGCCACTTTCGTAAGTTGAGTAAAAAAATAGTAAGACAACGGTTGTTCGTGATGAACACCCTAATTCGCCTCTAACGACTCCCACAGGAAGAAATGTGTTAGTGTTGCTAAAATCTGACACTACACAGACGAATACACCTACCAACCAAATGCAAGTTTGGGGAAAATGGTTTTAATAAAAAAGCCTCCAAACATCGATTTATTTTGTCACCACTGATTACTTCGTACTTAACGTTTCAGAAAGTAAAGCAAACCAACTTGGAATTCAAATATCGATTCTGCGGTTTCATAGAAAATAAATGGCCAACGTCGATCTCACTTAAAAACATTTCTCCAATTAGAGTCGCGAATGTTAGTTCTAATTAAAGGGAGACGTTTGTGTGTAGTTCGCAGCCGACTCGACTAAGCCCCGGCGTTGTTCCTAAACCAATTATCGCTTAACTGATGAACGTTCAGCGCTGACTTCGTCCAATTTATGCTTCGTTTTACGCTATTGAAGTTACAAGTACGACTTTTCAACTATAATTGAGTTTGGGTACGGCTCTGCATGTGGGAGCGATGAGGAAATTAAGTCTGGTAGTGAAAACTTTTCGAAGGAAAGAAATAAGGCATTTTAACTTAAATTTAGGGTTAAATCGAAAGAAATTTAAATCTTATATGGGTATAAAATTGAGGATTAGTTTGTTAACGAAAAACCAAGAATACATAGAAATAGTTTCGCTGCTAAATGAATACAGAACACCATTTTTTTCCAAAAGTCGTATCATTTACTAAAAGAAAACATGCATTTCTTAGCGTTATTTTAATATTTTTTGTTTAATAAGTTTGATCTTAATCTTCTTATCCTGATTATGAGTTGCCTAAAGTTAACCAATTCCTCGTATAATAAAAGGGTTGCTGCTGCTACTAGAGACATCGCAATTTGCTATCAAACATATGAGGCACAATTTACCACTCACTGCACCGTAGCTGTCTTCGGAATGCCATTGTTGGTGCGTGCGTGATGCGCCGCGCGTTGTGCAATATTTATGGAGCCTCATATTATAATACCACTATCACTATATATGCAACGTTCGATTGCATAGTCTGCGTATGGAACCACTTTGCAACCATATACGCTTTGATGACACTTCTTAGATCTAAATTGCACTGAGGCTTCTTATGTCGAGTTTCTATGAGCTTGCACTGTCGCCAACAGGTCAAGCTGTAATATATTTATAGGCTGTGATGTCAAGTACATGCATAGTTTAATATAATTTTATAGTATGTCTATTTAATTGCTAATAGAGATATCTTTAATAATAATAATAAACATTCAAATATGATTGTTGGTTTAGAATTAGGCGCTTATGATATTCCTTAACTATATGCGTGCGCGATAATACATAAAAAATACCACATTTATTTTTCAAAAAAACCTTCCTAAAAGAATATGTTTTATTTAGTTTGAATCTGGCGCACTACATCTTTTATCCTTGCAATGCTGAGTTTTTTAAATGAAAGTTTTCAAGCTATTCACCAGAGCGATGCAAAAGTACGCTGAAGGCAGTGGAGCGCTGAAACGAATTCGTAGACCGAGCTCAGTGGAGAGGTCCTCCTGCCACCCCCTGCAAGCGTAGTTGCACACGAGGGGAATAGTGCAACCTCCCTCCGGCCTTTTATTAAATCCTTCGCCGCTGTAACTCGGATTGAAAATTGCTTTGGAGCCCTCTCACTTGCTGTCTGATACTCTCCCGGGATATTCGTTGCTTTGGCTTGCAATAAATCTTCATTAACTAAAACTCACTAAGATGTATTAAAACCTATCGATACTACAAAATGCATCAATACATATTGCAACCTGCCAATGATGTTATGCGGTTTTCTTATTGTAATTTAAACCGCATACTCATCTCATAACCTACGGCTGTGCAACCGTAAGCTTTTTTATGTAGTCGCGTGCTGGCAGTATGCTGATCACGATACATCGACTGCTTCCTTAGTATGCGAGCCCGGCCGCGTCTGCCCGCAGCGGAACAATGGGGTGATCGCATTCCGCCGCCAGCACCGTTACCCACTGCCGCTCTAACCGCTCATATATATCCCATTACTTTGATTACCTCTATCGATAACGCTTCCATTGCAAGCAGATTGTACACTGGTCATAATTTGATATGATGCGCTAAAACACTTACAGATTGATACTGATTAATAAGTCGAACAGTGATTTGCCGCCGTATTTGGCGAGGAGCCAGACCAAACAGGGTAAAAAGCAAGGGCGGCGACGACCGCTCCTTAAAATAGCGAGCAAAGTCAAGGCGTGATCTCCCGCTTTGCGCGTCAACGTGTCCCTAGCATGCCACAGTCGGCCCATTACCGCCCTAACATAGGAAACCTAGGAGTGTCCTAGAACAGACAGACAGGAGTGCCTAGTGTCTGCACACTATGCATGCGGGACACCCATTTTCTAAGCACCTTGGTTTAACTGCTATTTTAAAATATTACCCTATCACGCAATAAGCTAGTTAAAGTTATTATAACATACGATAAAGTAATTATAAAGTAATGTGGCATGATCACCAATTTGGATGATCTCATCAAGTAATATCATATTTGTGTCTGTTAAAGTTTCATTTTACAATGACATACATGTTAATGAAGTTTTACCTATGCTTTTTTATGTTTATTGGTTTGAACTGTAACACTGAGGTTTAAATGGCTTCATCTACACAGTAGAATTTAACATTCCGAGTAAATTCTGCGAATAGCTGCGTAATCCAACAACTGCCTTTTCAATAACAACTCTATCGCTCAACTTTTTCTTAAAAATCAGCGAACATAAACTGCTAGTGCTACTTGCATACCTTTTGTAGAACTCTATATGAATACATTATGTTTGCAATTTTATCATAATGCGCAAATTCTAAAAAGGGGCCTACACCTTTATGCCCTCTCTTAAATCATACGAGTAGTTTATCCACCAGGGTCATTCAATGTTAGGGGCAAGAGTGTACTTAGTAGTGATGTTATAGTGTTGATAAAGCGGAGAATAATCAATCATTCAGAAGTATTTCTTAGAAAATTATGTACGAAAATGGTATTCGCTCAATTATATAGCATGCTATTCACGGAGTGTAGATGGGACGTATAATTGAATAAGTATAAACCTCTTAGCAGTCATCTGATGCGCTGTACACTATAGAAAGATAATTTCCCGCCAAGCACCCACAGAAGGTATTGCTCCATACTCGGTCTCAGATAGCGAGCACAATAGAGCTATGTAACTCTCGATGACTCACTCTTACAAAGAAACCAAATACATCCTTATATTCGTTGTGGCTCATAAAAACTGAACAATATTCCACCTTTCATTACTCTATGCAACATTGTGTTTGTATGCCAACGCCTCGTCACTCCATCATTTAAATGCAGCAGTGATTAGATTAATTACATTTGTAATATGTTATCGATTGTATTTAAAAATTGCTCTACAATTTAAAATATAAAAATTTTCTATATGAGAAAAAAGATCGGTGTATCCTACGTTCTTTGGGAAGGCGCAGACTTTGTAACAGTGATAAAATTATTGATATTGTTGGATACTTTTTATTCAGTTACGTATGTTAAAATATCATTATCTCCCATAGTAAAACGCTCACAAATTCTCTAGATATATTTTGCTCTAAAATATCTTGTTAAAAACAGTGTATTCATTATACACACATGCTCACCGCGATAAATCCCTAGAAAGGGTAGCCAGAGCTTCAGAATAAGAAATTCCTTAGCCACTTTTGGAAGATGAGTGGGGAAAAGATAGTGAAATAAAGGCTGTTCGTGATGGGTTTCCAACCACGTCGCCCAACAACTTCTTTAAAAGATCCAATACCTTTAGTCGCCTCTTACGACACCCGTGGGTAGAAAGGGGTAGTGACATTCTAAGCCGGCACTACAGGGCTATATTCATATACATGCTATGGTAATACTCTGCGATTATTTTTTTAAAATTTATCAGTATGTTTTAATAATAGTAATGTATATCTCAAAAACATACTTTATTTAAGAAAAATATGGGATCGCGCTCGGATAATCCGAGTGATAAAATTATCAATAAACTGAACTATTTTACAAAATAAAACCAAATATTATGCTTGCTTGAATGCGTAGGTAAATAAAGGTGACTGAAGTGAATAGTCAAAACATTTCATCATAAGTAAATCTAGAAATAGCAGTAGTTGTGTTAAAGTTTACATTACAGTATAATATATAGTGTATTTTTTGTCTACACAGATGACTTGAAGGCGGTCACGTCTCGTCTGATCGTGCAGGCAAAGCGCGAGGGTTCTACCGACAACATTTCCGTCATAGTCGTCTTCCTGAAGGATCCTCGAGAGATTGCCGCCGACAACTGTCCGCCCATGGATCTTGGGTAAGACATTATGTGACCATGTTTTCCTGGTACCTGTGGGGACCAAAATCGTGGCACCTTTGTTTTAAACTTACCCCTTACCTACCATCAAATAACGGTTGTATTGCATGCATTGTTATTTGGCCTAAACTTTAAATGAACCTTTTTGATGTTAGATGGGGGGAAAATCTTGTAACTGTACATGACGTAATTCTAAATCCAAAATGGCGAATGATACACGATAGTGGTTTCGAAATGGGTCGTGCGCAACCACAATAAGGGTATCGAATGACAGGATCGGATCAGACTAGGAAGGAAATTGAATGAATGTTTTTTTTTGTATTCTTTGTGATATGTGTGTAGATACTTGAAAAGTGCTCTGCTTACACTGGTAAAGCCAAGATTGATATATTTTCGACTGTACTACTATTCGTATACAATTCGGAGGTTTTTGACCCCAGAAAACATGAGATTGTGATTAATGATACCCGAGTGTGAACCTTTGTACGCGATGTAGTATAGAATGATAAATATAGTAATTATCGAAGCAGATAGTTGATGTCAAATTAAATTTCTTTTGTTTTCGAGCCATTGTGCACTCCACCAGTGAATCCACTGTACGTACGTTAAAACTAGAAAGGTTCTGGTAATTTAACATTCATTCGAACATGATGAATTAAATATGAATTAGGAGATTTATCATTTAACTAGTTGATGATGAATTGTAACGATCTTAATATGGAGATAAGACAATTGCAATTTCTATTTGCATATTGTTATTTAGATATGAATCTTAATGCTTGCCATAAAATGTTCTTGTTATCCAATTTTACACTAGAAACCTGTACAAACATTGAATTGTAAATGTCTGATTTATCTTGCATACAAAAATGTACCGCAGATAATTTCCAATAAGGCTATGCCGAGAAAAATTTAAATGTCTCGGCAATCGAATATGAAATGTATTTTTGTTAAAATGATGTCATTTTAAACATTGAGTGGAGACCGTTAAACCAGTTTTGCCTTGTTTATGTAACCAAACTATTACTCTTATTTTTTAATAATGACGTACTGAGTCTATTGCTATGTGTATTTAATCCAAGTATGGGTTCAATAACTGAACTACGAAGGTTGTTAGCGAGGAGGGAAAAGACCATGAGTAAACCCAAACTCCTGAGTTATAATATAACTAATCATTTAAGGAAGAAAAAAAATTCGACACCAACAGGACTCGAACCCACGACCTTCCGGTCAACGGCCCTGCTGGTGTCGATTTTTTTTTCTTTCCATAATTGATTATTAATAATCCCCACATGATGTTTTCATGAAGAAAACATTCTAATTACCTGAGTTATACTAAGATGTGACAAGATATTTGTACAAGCGGTGATAAGTCGGCCCCTATTATACACAGGCTATTCTGTACACCATACTCCAACCTCCCACGATATTCCAAGTATAAGTAACAATGTTCACGATACAGGCTAGACAACGCGCTGGGCACGTCTCCGTTCCCAGCGGAGGCGGAGTGTAAGCGGCAGCTGGAGCCGTCGTGCGACGTCGAGCAGTCGGACAGCGACAGCGAGGACCTGGGGCCCGAGACCGCGGTCGACGTCGACTTGGACCTCGATGATTTGGATGCCAAACGCGATGTGCGGACACCGCCCGTCGAGACACGTGAGTTTTATACATACATTACATACATATACTCACGGCTGTAAATCCCTAGATGGGGTAGCCAGAGCTAAGGAATGAGAAACTCCTCAGCCACTTTTGGAAGTTGAGTGGGAAAATGATGATAAAATAAAGGTTGTTGGTGATGGGTCACCAACCGCATCGCCCAAAAATCCCTTAAAAGCCCCAATTCCGTTAGTCGCCTCTTACGTACACCTACCGGAAGAAATGGGGTAGTGCTATTCTAAGCTGACACTACACAGCACAGTGAGTTTTATAACATTGTAAAATAATTTAGTAAGCCTGTAAAGTGTCTCTTCACGTAAATTGGTGCTTCGGTAACTGCTACGAGGGCTGCTATTTATGTATCCGGAATAAAAAAAAGAAACAAACATATATCAATTAATATGGTTTTATTGCTTCTCAAAATATTCGCCGCTCAGATCTATACACTTTTGCATGCGTTGAAACCAATTTTCATAGCACTTTTTCCACTCAGACTGAGGTATCTCCAAAACGTGCATTTTGAACGCATCGACTGCCTCTTCGCGGCTCGAAAAACGTTGACCACGTAATTTTTTCTTCACATTTGGAAATAAATAAAAATCATTGGGAGCCAAATCAGGGCTGTACGGCGGATGACCTGTCAATTCGATCTTTTGAGCTTCTAAAAACTGAGTTGTGACGGCCGACCTGTGACAGCTAGCATTGTCGTGATGCAGAATGATTCTACGTTGTCGGTTAGTCTTTCTTATTTGTTCAAAGACTTCCGGCAAACAAATGGTCGTATACCACTCCGAATTAACAGTTTTACGATTCTCTAAAGGCACTGTAGCTACATGGCCATTTATACCAAAAAAACAAGCGACCATTTGCTTCAATGTGCTTTTTGCACGAATAACTTTTGTTGGGTTCGGCTCATCTTGGAACACCCACACCGTGGACTGCTGCTTAGTTTCGGGGTCGTAAGCGTAGATCCAAGATTCGTCACCTGTGTAGATATTATAAACAGCTTTTGACGCACCACGGTTGTATTTTTTTAACATTTCTTTGCACCAATCGACACGAGCCTGTTTTTGATCAATACTCAAGTTGTGCGGAATCCAACGGGAGCAAATTTTTTTTACAGCTAAATGTTCATGAAGTATCTTATGTATGCTCGTCATACTAATGCCCAGAGATGCCTCTATCTCACGATATGTAACATGACGATCTTGAGTTATTAGTTCCCGGACAGCATCGATGTTTTGAGGTACAACGACCGTTTTAGGGCGACCTTCTTTAATTTCATCAGTAAGCTTAGATCGTCCACGATTAAACTCGCTAAACCAGTGATACACAGTGGTCTTTGAGGGTGCTTCATCCCCAAAAGTCGAAGTAAGCTGATCGATGCACTGTTTTTGAGTTAGACCACGCCGAAAATCGTAAAAAATCATGGCACGAAAATGTTCACGAGTTAAATCCATGGTGGTGAAGACACGCAATTTTCAAAATGACGCTACGATGTGAAAACAATTGACAGTCACATAAAAATAAATGTATTCTAAAGCTAAAGAGTTCTATTTTTAAATGATGTAATTACTTTTTAAATTATTGTTCTGTAAGTGGCCAGTTCCGGATACATAAATAGCAGCCCTCGTATGCTATCGTCCATCATCGTGCACTGTCGATTGAATAGAGAAAACTCGCTTTTGAATAGAGTAATTGAATAGAATTAAAGAAATATTATTAAGCAATACGATTTTTAAATAAGTACAAAAAGCCGTGTTGTGCCGGCTTGGAATGTCAATACCCCTTTCTACCCACGGGTGTCGTTTAAGGCAACTTAGGGTATGGGGCTTTTTTAAGGGGTTTTTGGGCGATGCGGTTGGAGACCCATCTCTAACGATACTTTATATATATCATCTTCTCCCCTATCAACTTCCAAATGTGGCTGACAGTTTCTAGCTCGGAAGCTACCCCTTCTTGGGATTTCTAGAGCCGTGAGTGTATGAATGTATGTAAAAAATAATAATAAATATATCCTGGTATTAGAAAAACTATTAAGTATATTGTGTCATTCTCTCAAAAAGAAACAAATATATATTTATTAAAAGATTTTTTCAGCTTTGTCTTCTCAGAATGAAAAGAACATGTTTTACTAGACCATTATTTATAACTACTGCTACGGTAATATTAGAAAAAAATTAGGAAATCAACTCAATCTAGAATTTGTAGGTTTATTTAATGCCATTAATCCCGCGACATTCCGGAGATTCCGGCATCCCGGTATTGCACCCCCTGTATATTACAATACAAACGTTAAATCGCGTTAATTTCCCCTCGCTCCCGTTATTATATTAATAACCTAAGATAATTAAACTAGTAAATTTACTATATACTCTAGGAATGTGGTTTCCCGAATGATAAGTACGTTAGTACATTATGGCATAGAAAATGTCTAGGTAATGGATTTAATACTGAAGGTGTGAAGCTTAACAAATCAACTATTTTATACTATTAAGATAAAGATTATATTTTCTTAGGCTGGGTCTAGTTTAAATAAAAATTTTGGAAGTAATCATTTATACTTTACTAATACTCGTTTTAATTGCGATATTAGATCTTTAGCTATTAACCGACTTATATCTGTTATAAAAAGCTATGTGACACTATACTTGAAATAGGGAAAGGAATAATGAAAGAATAGTTTATCCTTTTGAAGGGTTTCGTAGCCTATTCGTTCTAATACCGAGGCTCTGGCTACCCCTCATCTAGAATTATAGCTTGAGTATTATCTGACTTGCATTATAAGTTCTATCTCTCTGCCTATCCATATCTTTATCTAATCACTATTTTTTTTTCTTCTTTCGATTCCATCCCTGTCTGTCTGACCGTCTGACCGACTCACTTTGCTTTCCTCGCCCTCCACCCCGCTGCGCGCCTCGCCCCCTCGCCCTCAGTCGCACTTTGATAGCGAGTGGGGACTGTCGCATTTCTACGTTCTACCATTTGTGACCGGCTTTTGTCTGTGTTACCGTATACACATCCAATTTAAGCCGGCAACGAAGATAATAATCTGTGCAGTGAAATTACCGTTTACGGTACGTGATTTTTAGCGAATGTTGTTTGTTAATTTCACATTCCAAACGGTTTGTGAAAGGTTATTTCTGTGTTGATTCATGCGAGGCACCATTCTGGAAATAGAACGCGCTCGCCTGAAGCGCATCCCTCGAACTTAGTCGATGATCCTCAGACAAGACAATACAGTGTGAATGCAACTAAAATAAGTAATGACACAATTTTTCTATGTACTGAGTCAGACCACTTCGAAATGGCGTCCTTACAAATTCGCGTAGCTTTGAAATCGCAGCCGGTATCCGATGATATACTCGAGCGCTTTATCAGACGTAACGAAAATGACGTAAACTGTATTGTTTATATTCCGTTTATTGCCAAGGCCTATGGGTTTTGAAAATTCAAAAGTTGTTAAAGTCGGCGCGCGCAAGGGTGTGTCACCTGTTGATTGGCCAGTGGCCTATCGTTGAGGGTTGGTTTATCTGGAGTTTGACTTGAAATGTGTGGCGCGGAGACGACAGACGGTTCTGGCAGGTGTGCTTTGTGTACCAGCTAAACTTTTTTTTACTTAATCCAATATCAACTCGGTCGATTAGGAATCTTTCTTTGAACACAACGGATAACCTCAAAATATATCAACATTTTGAATTTCTTTATTCAGAAGAGGAGGGACACATTGCTGAAGCCTTAGTGGATAATGTAGCGGAGAGTGGTGACGATTCAGAGGACGAGTGGAACTACTTCAAAGGAGAGGGCGAAAAAGAGAATCGGGACGATCTGAATCCTAGTGAGGATCCCGAAGAACTCCCTCAGTCTGAAACGCCGTGTCAGGATAATGTGAGTATTATTATTTTATGTTTGCTTATATAATGATATCAATTATGGATTAGGACATCTATTTTTGTGAAGAGTGATTTAATGTGATATTAGTTTTATACAGAAAGATTTTTAAAATAATTATCATGGCAATAGAATAGAAAATAGTAAAACATAAATGAGACAAAGGCAATTCAAGAACAATATAAAGGTCTATGTCCTAAACATAAACAAAATATGCAAGGTCAAAAATTACAATATAGGAATATATTTTAGTGTAATTGTTTTTTAAATCACTTACTCATATCTGTTCTCTATAGGAGTGTCTCATACCAAGATTATTTCATCACTGTACAAATTCTTCATTTCTTACTCATTCTGAAGAGAAAGTTAAAATTTTTATTTCTATGCCACCCACCCACACATATTAAGCACCTTAATGTAATGTTTTTGACATTGCCAATCTCAATAGCATTGTATAACTTTGTTAAAATTTGTACAAAACTCATAATAAATTAGCATGATTATTGGTGTATAAAATTAAAGAGAGCAATAAGACTAAGGAAAATGTTATAAAACTTGTCCTTCATTAATTACCAGTATCAGCTGCAATTTTTATTGTGCTGTTGCTCCACTTTCACTTTTTTCTGATAATAAAAAACAATGCAAATAATTGATTACATAAACAAAATGGGGTGATAAGTATAAGCTTATTATTAAAATACTAAGACAATGTTATCTTATTGAACAAAGGCTACTTTGATTATGAATCTCGTCACATCAGAGTTTTGACATAACATGACTGTAGAACAGTGTCATATGTGCTGCTCTTCTACAAGATTTGAGACAGAGAAAACTATTAAATAGTATTTATATGCAATGGCGCAAATCTTTAGGAGGTGGACTCAGATTATGTAACGAAGCCTGGTTTCAGCTGCTCTCCGATAGGAGGAGGCGTAAACATCTACCCGCTTCCCAACCACCAACAAGTGACTTCCCTTGTTCTAGATGTGGTAGGCTTTGTAGGTCTCATATTGGTCTACATAGCCACCAACGTAGGTGCAGTCAAAACACTGGAGTTACTTAGACCAGACACTGTTTAAACCGTCTATCATAGACGTAACAGGCCCTTTGATATGCAATAAATTGTAGTAATACTTTATACTAAATAGAAATTCCATATTAGCTAAGATCACCTACTCATATAAATTTTCTTTGGGTATGCCTCATACAAAGTAACTAAGTTATCTTCTTCCGTAAGTCATGAATTCATATCAATCTTTCTTGTATCAACTTTCCTCAATTAAACTTTTTGCAATGAGAAGTATGATTTGTTGATCCTGTAGTTCTAGCTACCCTTTTTGAAATTATATCTCAGAGTATTGGAAGTAAGTATAGAGAGTATAATAATATTAGTAAGTCCTGTAAAAATGTAAGAAGCTTTATACATTTGAGTAAAAATAGTAAAAGTTTGTTTGCAACATAAACATTACAAATGGTTCAACAGCCATTTCTGTGGCATGATGTCATACATCCTCTTACTCATTTTGTATTGCATTCTTTCTAGTGTTCAACCAAATAATATTTTCTTTATTCACACTTATACAGTATTCAGTTTTAAATTATATGCAGAACTTATTGTTATTTTTTTTATATAATTTCATAATGAGTGGTTGGTTTGTTTAATGTATACAATGTTTAAAATTGCTTAAGTTTATCAAATTGTTAAAAACAAAGTATAATTGTTTGTTAGAAATTTGTTCATGAAAACTATTGTCAACTGTAATTGGTTCTATTTTTGTAATCTATGATAATTGCTTTAGTGTGTGTTTTTGGTATTGAGGTAGCTACAATAAGAAATGTATATGTAAATTTATTATCAAAGCATAAAAGTATGATGAATCAATAGTTAATATTTCATTTGCAATTTGAAAAGGCTGTGATACTTAGTGGGGATCTATTTGTAAAACACATTTTATCTATCACAATAACATGTAAAATCAGTTACAGTGCACATAATTTATCATATGAGTGGTTAGTAAAGTAAGCATTTACTATTTGTACTATATCTCTTCTTGGATGTTGTATGATTTGAAGAAAGACATAAAACATCTGATGTTTAAATAATGTCATATTTACTCAAAAGGCAAAGTCACTTCTTGTTTTGAAAATATACCATAGTCATTGGGTTACCACAATTATTTACCTCTAGCATTCACAAACTTGCTAACCCTAAAAAGCTAACCTTTTGGATGAACCTCTTTAACATAGAGAACTTAACTAAATAGAGAAGAAACTAAAAATGTTGATATCCATGAATAGATCACTGTATTGCCACTGACTTCAGCCAGGCAAATTTACCACCAACAAAAGTCAGAACATTGAATCAACCAATCAGGGCATGGGGATTATTTATTTTGACAATGTTTTTTTGGCGGAATTTGTTTAGCAATTTTTGTACTGAACTGAATTATTTATGAAAGATTAACCTGCAGTCAGTTTTCTTTTTTACATAAGTTTAATTACACAAAAATCATGTTATTTTGCTGCCAGTACCAATATAACGGGCACATCAGTGAATCGCTGAGATGCCTAGTAGGGGCGACACGTTGGGATATCGCGATAAAAAGTGACAGTGCAGATCAGAACTACTCATGCCTTCTAACAAATATAAACTAACTTAAAGTAAATAAAAACATTGGAATCAAATTATACATTAATCACGAATATTCTCTGAAAAAATTAGGGCTTTGAATATTTGCAGTAAACTGATTTGTCATCTCAAAATTATGCTTAAGTTTCAAAGTCTACTATCAGCTACATTTTTTCAAATTTAACCATAACCACCTTGTAAAAATAATATAAAGTTATAACAATTTCATTATAAATTCCAGTCGGCCTGGGAAAGCAGCTCTGTAGACATGAACAGTTCCCCGCTGAACCCGGACGCCCCGGTGTTCGTGCCCACACTGGACCCAGTGCTGGCTGAGTCTCCTCGCAAACCACTGCCCATGGATGACATTGATCTGCCCGATGATGCTCAGTTCCAAACTGAGGCAGAGCACAGACCCAATGACCTACTCAATCTTGACAACTGTGATCATCTTAATGGACATCATGTAAGTTTATCACTTGTAATCTATTGAGAATCATTTAGCTGTTACTTACAGTATTGTTTGATTAGATCCTTTCAAATTATTAAATCTCTAATAAAGGAACAGCTATATGATTAGTTGTTTTGTTATATAAATTTATTTATTTATTTATTTATTTGAGAAACAAACGGTACACAATATTTCAAATAAGATAAAAATACAGAGAAGTTCTTGACCTATAAAGTTTCTACCAATTGATATACAGACGATACAGAAAAACGCAAATTAAAATAACTAATGAAAACAAAACAATTATACATCAGTTGTAATATGGATAATTTATACAGATGAAATTAAGTAAGTTAAATTAATTATATTGTCATTCCCACCAAACCAAGCAAACACTACAAGATTACAAAATATGCATAGAGATTATAGGAAATAATGTTAACAATATTTTATGATATATATTATATATATATATATATATATTTTGCCGTGTAGTGCCGGCTTTGCCGTGTAGTGCCGGCTTAGAATGTCGCTACCCCTTTCTACCCACGGGTGTCGTAAGAAGCGACTAAGGGTATCGGGGCTTTATATTGGATTTTTGGGCGATGCGGTTGGAGACCCATCACTAAAAACCTTTATTTTTACCATATTTTCCCCACTCAACTTCCAAAAGTGGCTGAGGAATTTCTGATTCCTTAGCTCTGGCTACCCCTTCTAAGAAAAATATAGCCGTGAGTATATATGTATGTATTTATGATAATAAAATATACCTAAATAGGATACTTACTTTTCAAGGTTAAAAATACATAAATTAATAATATATAAGATAATTATGAATGAAAGTACTTAAAATACATACTTTAATAATAAATATAACATAATAAGTAAATATATAAATATAATATAATAAATAAATATAAATTCAAATAATTATATTAAGAGAAAATTGTATGACTCAAACATTTAGGGTCAATCGGCTGATTCAACAAACTCCAACTGTTTACAAAAGTTCTTAAATTGAGTTAATGATAAATTGAAAATGTCAGCTTCGGAAAATTTTGTATTGTAAGAAATAATAGCACGGGAAATAAATGTGTTGGTGGCATAATTAGTCCTAAGAGATGGTGTGTGGAATGTGAATGAGTTTCTAGTGTTCAAAAAAAAAAAAAAGTCAAAAAGTTTATTTTTCAAAATAAAGTTAAATACTAACATTTTTTGAACGTCAAAGTTTTAAATTAATCGTTAATCCGTTGCTTCGGAAGGTGTTCGTAAAGAGAAGAAGCAACAAAGAAACTCTTTACATTCACATTTTTTCATTTTTTCAAAATATGGTTTGTACAATTTCAGTTTATAAACATGTTTTTACTTTACAAAAGATTTTCTATGCGACCAAACCAAACGCTAGTTTGACATAATTAAAATAAATTGTCCATCACAAAAACCAATCACAAAACGTGAGAAGAAAAATCCTCACCAGACAATTATTCCTAGGAATAACGAGGGAAGATTTATAGCTTTACGGACATGGTCATGTGCGCGTTGGGTCCTTGTCGTTTAAAAAATCTTGAACACTGTAGTAAGATTTCTTTAAAAGCATGGCTTTAATTGCCTTTTTAAAAGATGCCACAGGCAATTCCAATATGTCAGAAGGGAGTTTATTGAACATTTTCAGGGATAGTCCCATAAAGGAGTTACTTACTTTATTAAGTCTCCACTTCGGTACGTTAAGTTTCTCCTTATTCCGAGTGTTAACAGTATGCCTATCACTAACTTTACTAAATTGGCCTATATTCTTTTTGGCATACATTAAATTCTCAAATATGTATTGGCAAGGGACAGTTAAAATGCCAATATCTTTAAATTTTTCGCGCAACGAATACCTCGACCTTAACATGTAAATAGATCGGATAGCTCGCTTTTGTAAGACAAAAACTTTATGAACATCAGCCGCTTTACCCCATAATAAAATACCGTACGACATAATACTATGAAAATAACTGAAATAAACAATGCGAGCTGTTTCTATGTCTGCTATTTCTCTAATCTTACGCACGGCATACGCTGCTGAGCTCAGCCTTTTAGAAAGTGTTAGTATATGGGGTCCCCATTGCAACTTAGAATCGATTATTATCCCTAGGAATTTTGTCTCTTTCACTAATTCTACTTTTTCACTGTCAATAACAATATTTGCGTCAACTTGCCTAACATTCGGTAAAGTAAATTTAATACATTTAGTTTTTTTGGCATTCAGAACCAGGTTATTTACAGTAAACCAATGCAATACCAGTGAGATAGCTTTATTTACGTCGTCAAGAGATGTAGAGGATCTCGCTACATTAAATATTAAAGATGTGTCATCTGCAAACATAACTATCTCAGAATACTTTTGTACCATAAATGGTAAATCATTAATATAAATCAGAAACAGTAATGGGCCAAGTATAGAACCTTGAGGAACGCCCACGTGTTGTGGGACGGACATCTGAAGTTTAACCTTGATAACAAATAAGGTGAATCAATTAGATTATGGATGGTTTTAAATAACATTAATTGATCCCTAGTGTCTCTAGCACATTTTAAGGGTTTCAATTTCAAGTTAGGAAGGTTGTTAAAGTATGAAAATCTATAGTTGAGGTGTTTAATAAACTTATTTTGAATTCTTTGAAGCATTTTGATATATACTTGATACATGGGGTTCCATACTGTTGAGCCATATTGGAGTATTGGTAGTACCAATGCATTATAAAGTGTTACAATAGTTTGAGGGCTTTTAAATTCTTTTGACTGACGAAGTACAAATCCTAGCAATTTATACGCTTTGGAGAATATGCTAGAAATATGTTTATCAAATAGCAATTTAGAGTCAATTATGATGCCAAGATCTCTAACCTCACTTGTTCTTGAAAGGACTTTGGAAAAAAGTGAATAGGGGAATAAATCATATTTGGTTTTCCTACAAAAGGATATAATATGGCACTTGTCTAAATTAAGTTGTAAATTATTATTACTACAATAGGTAGCAAAGCGGTCAAGATCCGACTGCAAGGCAAGGCAATCACCGTAACACGTGATAGTTTTATATATTTTGGTATCGTCAGCGAATAGAAGAAAGAGTGTTAAAAATAAAATCATGGGTCTTTGTACAAAAAATATTATTTATTATTGCAAGAGGTATCGAAATTGCTGATGTAAATAAATACTGTTTTTGCATTAAGTCTCATGTGTGGTTGATTTACTAAAGTAAAAAGTTACATCTATTATGCTTATTAAATAATAATAATCTTAATAGTAGTAGTAGTGGACAATATGCTACCACGCTACAATGGAGTATTAGTCTTGCCCTCTACTTATAATAATTAGAAGTACAGATTTTTATTATTACAAATTTCAGAATGTCTCAATAGAAGAAAGTGGAAAATTGAACGGAAATGATAAATGTACCATGGACAGTCTTGGCTTTGGATTCGGTTTGGACTCAGACAAAATCAAGGATACTAGTTTGATTCACGATTTTGAAAGAATACAAAAAGATACCACAGATTTTTGCAATATACAGGTTTGTTGGTTTCTAATATTTTCAACCATAATTTTGAACAAGAAATCTGTGACTGATATGTTACTATTTTCAGGTGTTCCAAGCTCACACAGAAACAAATCCATTTACTACTGAAGGAAATGAAGAACTATTAGAAAGGCTCAAAAATAAGGAAAGAGATCCCATGAGTATGAGTTTCTACCAAGAAAAAGATGATGATAGCTGTGAAAGACCTGTTTCAAGTGATGGACAGATTGATCTTAACTCTGTTCAACCTTTGCCTGATAGTGAGGATGAGGATACACAAACAAATGGTTTCCAATTTGATAAAGAAAATATCAATCCAGAAGATGATGATCCATTGAGATCAGATGAAGGAATATCAGAACCGAATAATGACAGATTACAAAATTGCTTAGGTTTTGAACAAGGAGATAATAATTTAGACTTTAATTTAATTAGTGGAGTTGGTGCTCAAAGCAATATTCCTAATTTGGGATTTGAAACTAGCAATGGCCTCCAAGAGGTTGATCAAACAGAAACACCAGAATCTCACAAACTTCTGTTTGAACAAATTCCAGAAATTCCAGACGGTAAAAGTTCCGAACTAGGTTTTACAACTGCAGATATCCAGGATCATTCAGAAAGTGAATACGACAGAGTAATTACACCACAAGACGAAACTTCACAAGATGTAGAAATGCTAAGCAAAACAGATGATTTACCTTGTGAGTCACTACAGGAACCAAAAATGGAAGAACACATCGAGCAGGAAGCAACTTCGCTGCTATCGCCAGAGCCAATAGAAGAAGATAGAAATAGAGTAGAGTTTCGTGAACAGGCACAGCAAGAAGAAATTCTTCAAGCTTCCACAGAAAATCTAACACACCACACGCCAGAACCTTCAAACGAGTCGCTCGAAGAACACGTGGACGACTATATCAGTAATGATATGAAGGAAGAACAGAGTCACCAAGAAAAAGAATTACTGGAAACGACAGAATCGAGATTTGAGCTGGAAGCTGAAATTCATGGTTCAGAATTGTCGCAACGAGTGGAATCTCTGCAGCAGCCGGAGTCAGCGTTCGAAGATGAGTTAGTTCCTCAGCAGTCGGAAATCGCCGCATCTCCGGTTCCCTCATCACCTTTCCCAGTAGAAGTTGCGGAATCTCCGCTCCCTACAGCGACTGCGCCTTCTCCAGCTCCTGCCGAAATCCCAAGTTCACCAATCCCTGCAGAAATCCCGAGTTCACCACTCCCTGCTGAAATTGCAAGTTCACCACTCCCTGCTGAAAATGCAAGTTCACCGATCCCCACACAAATTGCGAGTTCACCGCTACCTACAGAAATCGCGAACTCACCGCTACCTACTGAAATCGCGAGTTCGCCTCT